>CM035407.1:143475339-143577839 GCA_020310875.1 Ceratopteris richardii
TCACTAATGATGGAGTATATGTTGAAGACCCTAGTCAAGGGTATAAACAGGTTGTTACAGGAAAGAAAGAAGGAAGGCTCTTCACATTGAAGGTACAAGGAAATGTTGGACATGCTATGTTCACATATGGAGAGCAGAAGGTGTCAGAATTGGATCTTTGGCATAAAAGACTTGGACATTTCAATGAGAGAGGTATTAAAGAAATGATTAACAATGATTCAGGGCTTGGGTTGCCTAACATTGTAGGTCAACACATGACATACAGATGTGAGGCATGTCAATTAGGTAAGGCTCATAAGCAATCCTATTCCAAGCATGGGTTTATGTATTCAGAAAGACTTGAATTGGTGCATACAGATGTGTGGGGTCCTTCAAAGGACTTTAGTATAAATGGTTCAAGATATTATGTCATTTATGTTGATGATGCTACCAGATGGATCACAATTTATGTGATTAAAGAAAAGTTAGAAGTGTTTAATACATTTAAACACTATCATGCATATGCAGAAAGGATTACAGGTCAAAAATTGAAGAGACTAAGGTCAGATGGAGGGGGAGAGTATTTTTCAAATGAATTCAATGATTACTTGTGGAATGCAAGTATAAAGAGAGAAGTTACTTGCAGGTACTCTCCTCAACAAAATGGGGTAGCAGAAACAAGAAATAGGACTCTTGTTGAGTTTGCAAGGTCCATGATGAAAGAGAAGAATTGCCCAAATTATTTGTGGGCAGAGGCTGTAAATACAGCTACATATTTGGTCAATAGATTTCCTTGTAAAGCTTTGCAAGGTATGACACCATATGAAGCTTGGTGGGGTAAGAGACCTACCTTGGATCATTGCAGAATATTTGGATGTTTGGCATATGCATATGTGCCATCTCAATTGAGGCATAAGTTGGAGCCTAAGGCAGAAAAGTATGTATTCATTGGTTATGATGATAAGCAAATGGGATACAGGTTGTGGAGTCCATCCACAAAGCAATTCCTTGTATCCAAGGATGTTACATTTGATGAGCAAGGTACTTGGTATGCAGGTAAATATAATGTACATGCAGATCTTGAAGAAGTAGTGGATCAAAGGAAAGGTAAAGCAAAGATTCAATTAATTGATGAAAATGAGAGTAATGAAGTACACGTTGAAGTTGAAGAGAGGCCAAGGTTTGATCCTGAATGTGATGAACCAGAGACTTCAAGAAGTGCAGAAGTTAGGAGGTCATCTAGGCACAAATGGCAACCTACAAGGTATAGCTATGACACCTCATTCTTGACTACTAAAGATTATGCTTATTTGGTAAAAGCAGATGAAGATCCATCTACATATGATGAAGCCAAAGGCAAGAGAAATTGGGAAGAAGCCATGCAAGAGGAGTATGATGCATTGATAGAGAATCAGACTTGGGACTTGGTTCCTAAACCAAATAGTCAGAAAATCATTGGTTGTAAGTGGGTTTATAAAACAAAAAGATTTGCAGATGGAAGTGTGTCTAGGTACAAAGCTAGACTTGTTGTGAAAGGGTATGCACAAACATATGGAGTGGACTATGATGAGACTTATAGTCCTGTGGCAAAGATGACAACCATCAGAACTCTCATAGCAATTGCTGCTTGCAAAGGTTGGAAGCTATCTCAATTAGATGTTAAAAATGCTTTTTTGAATGGTTACATTTCAGATGAAGTTTACATGGAGCAACCAGATGGGTTCAAAGATAAAGTGAGTCCAAATTATGTGTGTAAGCTCAAGAGAGCTTTGTATGGACTAAAGCAGGCCCCAAGGGCATGGAATTATAGGCTTGTAAAGTTCTTGAAGGATCTTGGATTTCAAGCATCAAAGGCAGATAGTACCTTGCTAGTCAAAGCAAGTGAAGATGGATTCATTTATGTTTGTATTTATGTTGATGACATAATACTTACAGGAACAGATGATAAAGGAATACAAATGATCAAGAAGCAGATGGAGAAAGAGTTCAAAATTAGTGATTTGGGGAACTTGTCATTCTTCTTCGGAATGGAGATTTCTTATACTCAACATGGAGTATATGTGACCCAAGAAAGGTATCTTAAAAATTTGCTAACCAAATTTAAAATGGAAGATTGCAGGGTTGCACCCACACAATTGGAAGTGAACCATAAATTGTCTAGATTTGGAGGAGAAGAATTCAGAGATATGAAGCTTTATCAAAGCTTGGTTGGTAGCTTGATTTATGCTACATTAACAAGGCCTAATTTGTCATATGCAGTTGGTGTGCTTTCACAATTCATGCATTGTCCTAGAAAGGAACATTGGATTGCAGGACAAAGAGTACTTAGGTACATCAAGGGTACACTCAGAGAAGGGTTGTACTATGGATTTACTTCTGATACAAGAGTGAAGATATATAGTGATGCAGATTGGGCAGGTAATGTGAATGATAGAAGATCAACCCATGGATATTTGTGCTATGTTGGAGACAAATTGATTTCATGGTGTTCTAAGAAGCAACATACAGTTGCTTTGTCATCTACAGAAGCAGAATACAAAGGTATGGTGGAAGCTGCAAAGGAGGTAATATGTTTTGGAAAAAGTCAGGGCAAGTAGAATAGAATGAGAATAGAGAATAGGAAGAAAAAAATCAGTTGTAGAGAGTGTCATTAGACACATGAGAAGTGAGTTGAATTCATCAACCTCACTCAATTGTAACTTTCTGAGAAATCAAGAAAATCTTGCGCCCGATGTTTTGCTGTCAGCTCCTTCTGTGTTTAATCTTTTGAGAAATCCTTCTGCACGTATTTAAGTCCATAGCTAATCTATCTATGGCTAGAATTTGAGAGGCTAATTGCAATCAGGTTGAGAGAATTTAGTTTAGGAACATTCATATGTAATGATGTTCTGAGAGTCGACAAAACTGGCGCAGATTTTGTGTTCAGAGAAATGAACATTGCTCAGTGCATGGTGTAAAGTTTTACACAAGTGAGGGCTCAAAATCTAAGTTGGAAGATAAGCCATCTATGGCTAAAAGATCTTGATCAAACGGGTTCGACATTGTGAGAACTATAGCTAAGAAGTTGCAGGTGTCAAAGTCGCTACTGCAGAGAAGGTGATTTACACATAGGTAAACTGTTTGTGTGATTTTTCAGAGTATACTGAATCATTTGCAGAGATTTAAGTTGGAGAAGGTGCGCAACCTTAAGGCGAAGCAGTCTACAAAGTTTTATCAAAAACATCACACAAATGATTAGTCAATTAAGGATTAATCTGTAGCAGACTTTTCTGAGAAGTTGAATTTTTCAGAATAATCAATTTTCTGATAAATTGATGAATGTTCTCTAAATTTGGTGGAGTCTAAAGTTGATCTTGATATAGAGGTGGTCTAAATTCAAGGTCAACTTGTTCTTTTGGAGATTAACACTCTCCATCAGATAGATAGATAGATAGATAGATAGATAGATAGATAGATAGATAGATAGATATATAGATAGATAGATAGATAGATAGATAGATAGATAGATAGATATATAGATAGATAGATAGATAGATAGATAGATAGATAAATAGATAGACAGACAGATAGATAGATAGATAGATAGATAGATAGATAGATAGATAGATAGATAGACAGATAGACAGATAGACAGATAGACAGATAGATAGATAGATAGATAGATAGATAGATAGATAGATAGATAGATAGATAGATAGATAGATAGATAGATAGATAGATAGATAGATAGATAGATAGATAGATAGATAGATAGATAGATAGATAGATAGATAGATAGATAGATAGATAGATAGATAGACAGACAGACAGACAGACAGACAGACAGACAGACAGATAGACAGACAGACAGATAGATAGATAGATAGATAGATAGATAGATAGATAGATAGATAGATAGATAGATAGATAGATAGATAGATAGATAGATAGATAGATAGATAGATAGATAGATAGATAGATAGATAGATAGATAGATATATCGATAGATAGATCGATCCATCGATAGAGAGACAGACAGACAGACAGATAGATAGATAGATAGATAGATAGATAGATAGATAGATAGATAGATAGATAGATAGATAGATAGATAGATAGATAGATAGATAGATAGATAGATAGATAGATAGATAGATAGATAGATAGATAGATAGATAGATAGATAGATACATAGATAGATAGATAGATAGATAGATAGATAGATAGATAGATAGATAGATAGATAGATAGATAGATAGATAGATAGATAGATAGATAGATAGATAGATAGATAGATAGATAGATAGATAGATAGATAGATAGATCTTCAAAGATGCTTTAGCAAGGTCTTATCTTCTCAACTCTATCTCTGAATTTTTGTTATTTTGTATCAAAAGTTGTAAAACATCTCAAGAAGTGTGGAATGCACTTGAAGCCTTCTTCTCTTCAAGTATTAAAGCAAGAAAGCATGAACTATGGTTAGACTTCACAACCCTCAAGAAAGCTCCCAAGGAGAATGTGATTGACTTTGTCATAAAAATCAAGGACATAGCTGATCACCTAGGAAGCATTGGAGAAGTAATTGATGAGGAGCATATTGTAAGGCAAGTCATCAATGGTATAAAGGCGGATGACAAGTGGGAGAGTTTCACCACAACAATGGATTTGTACATGGATTTGCATGTACCAGACTTCAACACTCTAATTGGACAATTACTCACTCAAGAGGCCAAACTCATGAAGAATGGAGAAGGCTCCAAAGGTAATCAATTTTCATCTTTATACACTGATAAAAGCAAGACTAAAGATAATAAAGGGAAGGCAAAGAAAGTAGATGATGAAGCAGGTATGCATCAAGTTAACTATGTAGATAGAGGAAGACATGGCAGAAGTAGAGGAAGAGGAGGTAGACAAGGCAGGGGGAGATCTCAAGACCCTAACCCTTGTTCTATTTGTGGACTTACCAATCATACAACTAAAAACTTTTTTAGGAATTCGAGGAATCAAAGAGGCAGAGGATACAATAGAGGAGGATATGGCTACTCAAGAGGAATATTCAACAATGGCTATCATAACAACTACAATCACTCAACCTATCAGGGAAGCTACAAAGGAAGAAGAGATTTCAATAATTACACAAAGGACTCAAATCAAGAAGACTCATTATTAATCATGATTATGGCAATACCCCAAGGTAAATCTAATGAGCATGTTTTCTACATAAATTCAGGTTGTTCCAATCATGTGGCAGGAAATGTGGCCCTCCTATCAGACTTAGAAGATCAAAGGAACAAGCATGAGGTACAAATAGGAGATGATACAAGACACCCTGTGGAGAAAATAGGAAATGTCAAAGCACCTGATGGACATCAACTTACTCAATAAGGTACTCTATGTCCCTACCATTACAAAGAATTTGATAAGTGTTGGGCAGATAGTAGAGAAAGGATTTCAAGTCAGGTTCACAAGAGGAGGAGCATATGTTGAGGATCCAAGCCAAGGATTCAGAAGAATTACAAAGGGAGAAAAAACAGGTAGATTATTCACATTTGAGTTGCAAGACACAAGGAACATAGCTCTTTTCAATTATGGTAATCAAACACTCATAGAATTGGAGGTATGGCACAAGAGGTTAGCACATATTGGTGAAATATCACTAAAGCAAATATGTAGAGACCAAAGTGTATTTGGAATCCCTAACTTTTCAAAGCAACATATGGTTTATAAATGCAGTGCGTGTCAATTTGGAAAGTCTCACAGGTCACCCTTCATGAAGAAAGGCTATATGCATGGAGACCTCTTGGAATTGGTCCACATAGATGTATGGGGACCTAGCAGAGATTCTTCACTCTCTAGATCAAGGTATTATGTATCATTTATTGATGATTGAAATAGGTGGACTATCCTATTCTTTATGCAACACAAAGATGAAGTTTTTTCATGCTTCAAGATGGAGGGGGAGAATAATTCTCCCATGAATTTGATTCTTTCCTTCACTAAAGAGGAATCAAAAGAGAGGTAACTACAAGGTACACTTCTAAGCAAAATGGAGTGGCAGAGAGGAGGAATAGGACAATTGTTGAGGTTGCAAGGTCTATGTTAAATGAACAACATCTAGCTAATTATGTATGGGCTGAGGTTGTATCCAAAGCCACTTATTTGATTAATAGGTTGCCTTAAAAATCCCTTAATGGTATGAAACCATATGAAGCTTGGAATGGAAGAAGACCAAGCCTAGATCATTGCAAAAGTTTTGGTTGTATTGCTTATGTTCATATTCCTTCATAGATTAGAGGAAAGATAGATCCAAGAGCAGAAAGGTGTGTTTTCATTGGATATGACAACAATCAAAAGGGTTGTAGACCATACAACCCTACCAAAAAAGGATTCTTGGTGAGTAGAGATGTAGTATTTGATGAGAACAATTCATGGTATGAGCATTCATGCAGGAAGGTCAATTTTCCATATGATCTTGAAGATGATTTTCCAAGGCTTCTTAAAGAAAATCAACCTAAGATTGAAGATCAAGACACCTCATAAGATGATGAAGAATCTCGGATGGAAAATATCAAGGCATGGAAGTCTAAAGGTAAAGCAAAATTGCAGGAACTTGGACAAGAGGCAAAATCATCACATCATGGCCTAAGAAGTTCTATGCGAGAAAAGAAGAAGCCAGAAAGGTATGGTTTTGACACCTCTCTAGTTACTAAGCACTCTATCTACATAGCACAGGATATAAATCTAGTGGATCCCTCATCATTTGAAGAAGCCAAGTTAAAACTAGAATGGAGGCATGCAATGAAAGAGGAAATTGAAGCACTTGAGGAAAACATCATTTGGGATTTAGTTCCCAAGACTTCATCCATGAAGGTAATAGGTTCAAGGTGGATCTACAAACTCAAGAAGAATTCTGATGGTTCTATAAACAGGTATAAGGCAAGGCTTGTAGCAAATCTCTTTGCACAAACTCAAGGATTTGATCATGAAGAAACATTTTCCCCTGTAGCAAAGATGCCTACAATCAAAGTTTTGCTTAGTATTGCTTCTTCCAAGAATCGGAAGATAGTTCAATTAGATGTAAAAAATGCATTTCTGAATGGTTGGATAACAGAAGAGGTATATCTAAGCATTTCTTTGGTGAGAGGTTCTTGATATAGTTTCACTCTACACCCACTAATATAGATTGTTAGTACATTACCCTCAAGGGTAGCTAGCTGAAATACTCCATTGGTTGATATTATATTAATTATCGTTGGCCCATAGCCACGGTTCTTTAGTTTTCTTGCATGTTGCTTCAAAGTATACACCAAGACTAAGTCTTCTACTTTCAAACCCTTATCCTTGATGTGCACATCAAAGTAGTCTTTTTGTCTCTTCTTAGCTGCATAGATTCTTGCAACATCTCTCAATCACATTTCTCCTAGTTGTTCTAAGTCAAAAATCCTAGAGGAAATCTCATGAAATTTCCATTGATGCTCTTATGCTATTTTCAATGTGGGTATCAGAAATTCTAAGGGTAATATTGCATTTTGGCTACATACAATATGAAAGGGGATGGCTTGGAGTACCATTTTGTATGCCACTCCGTAAGCCCAAACAACATGATGTAGCTATTTGTCCCAATAAAAGCACTTATTATTCACCAATTTGGTGAGAACAGTGCAAAGTATCTTGTTCGTGCTTTTGGCCTGGCCATTGGCTTATGGGTGATATGGAGCTGACTTCTTGTTAATAACCATGAATTCTTGTAACAAGTATTCAATGACCACATTCAAAAAGTGAGTGCCATAATCACTAAACAAATCTATCGGCAAACCATATCTTGTAAATATATTTTCAAAAAAGGACTTGGTTGTGGTTTGTACATCATTCCTCTTGGTGGCATTCACTTATACCCATTTGGTTAAATAATATGTGGCAATGATAATGTATTTAGCATGTGAACTCTTATCTAGGGGATTAATAGGACCGACAAAGTCTATTCTCCACTTAGACGATGCGTGACTGCCCACCATGGGTCTCACTAGCATCTCGTCCTTACATATCGGGTACTAAATATGCTCTTAAGAGCTAAGGTATAGCTATTAAGATGTTACTCGGACAAGAGGAGCTAAACTTCTTGAAAAAACCTCAACACAACCTACAATATTCTTTCAATTTCAAATCTACAAGATTAATAGATGTACCTAGATCTCTTGGAAGAGGATCCAACGTAATATCTCATATTATCATAGAATTAGTTGTTGGATAAAGCCTTTTGTAGGCTTCTTTTAAATTTTCATCACCACTAGAGTTTTGATTTTTGAAAAGCATGGGTTTAAATCTTTTGGGTCTACCTTTAATGTTAAAAAGGGACAGAATCGAATTTTTTCCCAAAAGAGAAAGTCAAATATATTTTTAAAAATGGATTTAAAAAAAGATACGTTGAAGAAGTATGTAGAACCTTGAACCGAGGAGCTTACACGTATTTGAAACCTAAGTTGCTTCAATGATCATTCTTTGACAAGTGAACATGTGCACATACAGTCACTTCTTCGATCCCCAATAGGATTGCCAAAATTTTCTCTCAATCCTAAACCCTGAAAATGCAAATATCTGCAATTAAATCTACTCAATTGCCCATATATTGACAAGCTTGTCTAACTTAGGTTTGCATAAAAGTGTGCAAATGGACTCAAGTACAACAGTCCTTGTGTTTCCCTTTGCCTTTGTAACTTCTTTCTCTCTACGTATTCCCTTCGTCCCAAGTCCCTCTCTCTTCACTTTCTCCTCTTGGCACCCCCTATTTTCCCTTTTACCTCAATTATGGGTTTTTTTTTTCACTTCTTTACTCATAAACTCTCAAGTTCACAATCTCAACCTTGCATTCAAACACACACTCACCTTCCCACCCCCTTGCAACCACTCTAGTTCATGCACGCCTGCATACTTTCAAACTTGTAGTAATGCATGGTCTCATGGCTTCCTCTCTTGCTCACTTAATACATTCATATTTGCTTCATTAACACCTCTACTACTTTTTTTTTTAAACCCTCAAGTCTCCACTATTGATACCTTCCTTTTCATCCACACCAAGGGATGATAGACTCCCTTCCATTCTCACACACAATGTGTATGCACATAGAGCACCCAACTAGTCGAATACCTACTTCAATCTCCTTATCTCCCTTAAGCATCATATGACCCCCCATCAGTACCATTTGACCATTCTCCCCTTTTTTAGCAAGTTTTTTCTCAATTTAGAGTAAATCCCAATGCTTAACACACTAATGCGAGTTAAGGACCGAGTTTCAATCGGAAAATAAGGAATCCCATCCACCTGAAGAATTAACATCAAGTTTGGATTTATAAGAAAGAGATATTATGGATGGTGCCCTCGGCTTCTATTACGAGTCATATGCTGCCATATAAGGACACTAGCACAATATGGTGCACTCACTATTGACTCTTGTTGCATCGATTCCTAAAGTGGCTCCATCCTCCCTAATAGCAATTGATTTCTCAACATTCACAGCTCTAGGATCGTGGAATCTATACCTCCTTTTTTCCTAGTAGTAACATTATCTCCTTCACTTCTGTATGTTTAATGAGAATGCACAAACCTGAATCCTCTTTCGACCATCCACTTTGTTTAAAATTTCTGCTCCCATCTTCCAGCTGTTAGTGTCTCTTCCAAGGAACTCCACTGATAGTGTTATCCAGCAGGTGTGGTTTAGTGGATGTGCCTTGTACTCCTAGGCAGATGGCCAGGGTTCAAGTCTCACCCGGGGCAGGATGCCTCAGAGTTCCCCAAGATGGGTGCCTCTACCTTACGAGGTCGGGTGTGTGTGTCTTTCCAAATTCATTGTACTCTCGAAAAAAAACTCCACTGATGGCGTCAGGTTCAAAGTCTACTATCACTCATAGGCCATCATTACTCTTCTTCCTCTCCTTGGCTATCTTCCTTGAAATACTCTTCTCGGCTCCTTCTCTAAGCTCCACCCTCCTTCATTCTATGTAGACCTCTTGCATATCTTTCCTTCTCTGTGCACAAAAGGAGAACACACAATGCCTCCTCTCCCCATCACCTTAGTGCCTACAAGAGGGTGCCTTGAGGCACTGCATTGCCTATGTATTGGAGCAGACACATGTCATTGGGAATAGATTCGTTCAGAATACACTCGCACAAGTGGGTGAGTGAGAAGCTCGCAAGCATGCACCCACATACACACTCATCTTTGTCAAATAACTTAATAAGAGCTTCAATCACCTCATTGTTCACATTGAAATGGAAATGTTCATCCCATGACGGATTGAGAGAACTTTCAATGACACGGCTCCTCTGAATATCCTTATGGTAGTATATATGAGGGCATAGGGATCCGATTTTCCAAGAGCATCTGAATCAAGCAAACCATGAGCCTCAATAAGATGGACATCTAAAACCTCATAATGAACCTTCGGAAAAGATTTCAGGCCAATCTCTAACTCCCCTTGAAAATTTTCATTAGGAAGTTGCACTTTATATTTACAAGGACCAATTTGTCTTTTAGCAAAAAGATTGCTTAGACGAGTGTGGAATCTCAAATAAAAAATCTTTCATTCCATAATGGATTCTTACCCCCATCATGGATTGTCTTGTTCTTGTGTTTCCCTCCTATGGTGAGGTTGAGGAATGGATCAAACCTTTTGAAGGTTTCCACATCCTTCAAATCATGACCTTTGTTAAGATCAACTTCCAGAGTTCTCTCCAGCATGATGCTGCTGACACGGACACGGACACGGACAGTAGCAAGAACGAATTGAAGCGGGTAGAACACTACCTAACATGGATAAGTTAGAAGCACACTCCATGACGCCCCTTTTGTTCTTCATTTGATTCCTGCAAAAAGCTATTTCCAAAAAACAAACCACAACAATTTATTCAGGATACCATTTAACACCTAAATTTTTCTTCCTTTTTCTTTTTTTGAGGTAAGATAATAAACGAGTTTTTTTTTTCTCTTTCGATAATGACACACACTCCAATGAATGTTTGCATATCTTCAATTATACCACATCTCATCCATACTAAAATGCAACCACATGTTCAAATGCGAGTTGGGGTCATAGTAGCACATACATTGGATCCACAAACATACATCTCATATCCTTATGTTTCCACGAATTGTCATGAGTGGGCACATCACATATGAACACAATGGTTTAGTGAAGAACTCATTTGTGCAAGAGCCCACACAATTTTCTCTTAGCATAAGGCTCAAAAGCACAACCACAACTATTGTATTAATCATAAAGCATAACATTCATGGCCCTACAAATATAGCTCAGTCATCCAAAAAACATATCAATTTGATAATCCTTTTCCATACCTCTTTGTTATCTAGCGGAGCAGCTCCACTCAATTCACTTGCACTCATGGGAGAGATTAGATCTTTCCATAGAAACATCACTGAAAAGAGGCATATGGATCACTTATTCATGCACCTTACTAGCAAGCATATATATCAAGATCTCCTTCCAACATACACACCACACACTCATTCATGCATTAGTTTACCACCATAAATACTGTTCTAGCCACAAAACACATTCATACATTTTTATGCCTTGACTTGCTCGGTGCTTTCTTTTGATCCTTACGAATCCATTTAGTCATTGCATGAAAATAAGAAAATGTAAAATACCAAAATGAACAATGCCAAATGAAAAATGAAATCAAACAATAGATGTGGAATACCCAAAATGCATGCCCATTCATTGTGTTTGCTATCCCCTATGTATAGATAATCGATGGCTGGACACTCCCTAAGAATCCCAATCCTTGTCCTACCAAAGTCACCGAGATACGAGTACAAGTCAAGCCCTACATGAAAACCCTACAATGACACACACACACACACTAGAAAACTTTTAGACAAAGCATGCAAGTTCATAAAGTAATATCTGTCATACCACCTTGCTAAGGTCTCATCAATATGCATATATAATATCTGTGCCCTCATGAGTGTCGGCTCTGAGTCGATCGATCTGTCAAAAGCTACATGTCCCCAAGAGTGGGGAATATTTTCACATATAATTTTTTCTTTGTATTTACAATTTGGTACACTAAATTTGGATGTGAATCATGGCCTTGACCACCCGACCAAGTTGACTCCACCCATCTACCAATGCAATGCAATGCACAACACACAAACACAGACACAATAGACATGCACCATATAAAAGCCTAGGTTGCATTATTCGTTATTCGACAATTCGTTTATTCTTGAATAATTACGAAATTTTGTGGTAAGCTCTTTTTATTTGACCGAATTATTCAGTGACATGTCAGCTTATTCAAACACGCGCGAATAGTTTTTGCACAGGAATTTGATAGTTTTTTATAAAAAACGCTTTCGATCGAATTTTTTTTATCGAAAAGCTTTCGATCAAAAAATGTTTCGATTAAAAAAAAATCGATCGAATAATATTTTATAAAAGAGTAGAACTATACTCATTTTTTCATAAAATCTACTTTTTTCTTTACGAACATAGAGAGAACAAGGTATAAATTTTTGTTATATTAAATAATTGAAACTATTGTGATTGTTTGACTCAACATTGATTCTTACTTCACAATAGTATATGTATGTGAATTTAAAATCTATTATGATTGAATCTTACTCATTTTCATAAAAGCTACTTTGTTCTTCACGAACTTAAAGTGACGTAGAGAGAACAAGGTGTAGTTTTTTGCTATAAATATTAAATAATTTAAATTATTGTGATTGTTTGACTCAATATTGATTCTTACTTCACAATAGTATGTGTAAATGTATGTGCATATGATTAGGAATTTAGAATCTATTGTGATTGTCTGATACAACATTGATTCTTACTTCACCAGGATATGTGTAAGTGTATGTGTATATGATTAGGAATTTAAAATCTATTGTGATACATTAAATTTATTATTGAAAGATGTAGGTAGATTATGTTTGACTCAACATTGATTCTCACTTCATAATAGTATATGTATGTGTGTGTATGAGTATGTGTATGCATATGAGTGTATAATTGTAAATGAAAAATCTATTGTGATTGTCTGACTCTATTGATTCTTACTTCACAATAGTTTGTGTAAATGTTTGTGAATATGATTAAGAATTTAGAATCCAATGTGATTGTCTGATACAACATTGATTCTTACTTCACAATAGTAAGTGTAAGTGTATGTGCATATGATTAGGAATTTAAAATCTATTGTGGTACATTAATTTTTTTATTGAAAGATATAGGTAGATTATGTTTGACTCAACATTGATTCTTACTTCATAATAGTATATGTATGTATGTGTATGAGTATGTGTATGCATATGAATATATAGTTGTGAATGAAGAATCTATTGTGATTGTCTAACTCAAGATTTATTCTTACTTCACAATAATATGTGTAAGTGTATGTGCATATGATCAGGAATTTAAAATATATTGTGATTTTCTGACTCAATATTGATTCGTGTTTCACAATGGTATGTGTAAGTATATGTATGTGTAAAAGTATTTGTGTGTATGATTGAGAAATAAAATCTATTGTGATTGTTTAACTCAACAATGATTTTTACTTCACAATAGTATGTGTAATTGTATATGGGTGTATGATTGAGAATTAAAGTATATCATAATTGTTTGACTCAACGTTGATCAAAATATCTTATTTGATATTGATTTATATATTTTTTTTTGTAGGTATAGTCTTCATAAAGCAATTTGCATGCACTATGTGGAAAGGGAAAAGAATGGTCATATGTGATTGTTCATCAAGAGGGTAAAACGGTATCCACAATACAATGCAAATGTTGTGGGCATCGTTATGTAGGAAATGCAACTCAAATAAAAGAGCATCTTTTTAGTACAAGTAATAATGTGGTAGGATGCTCTAATCCAGATAGTGATATATGAGTACATTTTGCAAGTTATGCAAATAAATGTGACACTCAAGGTATCACATCAAAAAGATTCAAAAGCATGAGTAGTTCACAACACTTTCGAAGTAGCCCAAGTGTAGAGCAAGAACGAGTAGATGCATCGATGACAGAGGATCATCAGGATATTTCTACTCAAGTCTCTCAAACTGTTTAAGAGAATAACCAAGATACATTTGCTCCATTTTCTCCAACTGCATCAAAAAAGAGTGGAGTTGGTGAATGTAGTAAAAATGGTGGATCTAATACTTTGTCACCATGCTTTGTCCGTAATAAATCACAAAATACTATACATGTAGCTTTTGAAAAGAAAGATTGTCGCGAGCTTCATCTTAAATGGACTCAAGCATTCTTAGCATGTGGGATTCCTTTCAATCTTATTTGTAACATTCGTTTTGGATCCAACATTTCAACTCAATGGTCAAGCGTCAAACAAAGAACTCATGGCAAACTTCAAAACCACATGTCAGCTATCACTTCCAGGTACAGATGGTCGAGATGCATTCCACCAAAGAGTAGCATATGTAAGTCAAGAAGGATCTTTTGGAGATATATGGCACATTGAAGCGATTTAAAAGCATCCACCTCCTATTTGGTGGAAAGAGTATGGAGGTGACGCAGTGGAGTTGCAACATATAGCTATGAAAGTGCTTTCAGTAGTAGCTTCAAGTGGTAGTTGTGAATGTAATTGGAGTGCCTATGATTTTCTTCATTCAAAACAAAAAAATCTCTTAAGTGTATCACGTGCTAATGATTTGGTATATGTGTTTTGTAATATGCATTTGTTACATGCTCCAACCAAGATGGCTTCTACAGGTAGCACAAAAAACTTTTGGAGAATTTCAAACTCATGAAATTTTAACAAATGATTCATGGAGTGATCATGATTTAGATGTAGATGACAATGATGGTTCAGACATGGAAGATGTTAAACGTTGTTTATTCTTCTAACTGTCATAAGTGCGTTTAAGCAATTCTTGGGTTCTTGGGAGTGGAAGGGGTCTGTTAGACAGAGGCCCTGTACTTAGTTCCCAAACTAACTGCTTACACACAGCAAAATACTGATTCTGAGAGCTCTAACCAGAATCTGCGGTACTTAGACATTACAGTTCACAGTCTTAGCTCAACCACGTCTACCAAATACGTTAGGATGCTATGTTGCATCTACACATAAACTTACTTAACATATCAGAACAAGAGTATTCGTTTAACCTTCACAGAATGGATACCACACTCCATCCAATATCCGAAGACACAGAGAATCCCAGTGTTCAGATACACCATACTGAAGATTCAGTACGCAATCCAGGGAATCTTTATTGTAGCTTAAACCTTGCCGTATGGAACCTGAACCTAGATACTACAGACAATTAAGATAACCCGAATACCAGAAGAGTTACCACGCCTGCACAGACTTCGCCACATAATTGCAGAACATTTCAAGAAAAGAAACAACCCGATGCGCGAACTAGCTGAGTCTCACAATCGCCATGGATACCATCAGACAACCGATAAGCCGAAACACAGATACACAAAGAATACTCAGAAGGTCGCCAAGATACTCTGGATTACTCAACTCGACACACAGTAACGCTACAACCAATCACTCAGACAGACAGTCTGATGATCTCTCGAAGGTCTGTGAAGTTAACAAACAGAATAGATGTCGACAATAGACAAGACAAGAGATGAACATGAAACTCAGAATACTGGAGATTATGCAAATGACACTACAGTAACGCCCCGCTCAGTCACCCAGATAGACAGTCTGGTGATCCATCACGGAATCGTCACTGGCGCATCTTTCTTTGATTTATATAACTTTTACAAATTGTCTGTAACAACTTTTTGCTCGTGCGAACAAGATTCAGTTATACATTTCCAATCCGGCGGCCCCTAACACTCTGGCATGCACGGTGCACTTGAATCCGCAGGTTTACAAAACTATTGCTCATCTATAATGCCTTCTAAGTACATATTTCTAGCTAATCTAAAGGTGCGGGCGATCTTTTTCTTTAGAGTTTCTAATAATTGTTTTAGGGTGTCTGGTTCTATTAACTGTGCATCTATTCTTACCAAACTTAGAGCTATGGCTTCATTGAGCAAAATTTCTGCTCAGGTCTGCAAAAAGGCTTCCTGTAAATAAAATTCGTTTGCAAGCACCGCATCTCTGGATGTCTTCATTTCTGCAACCTGTTGCTCCATCTTCTGTACTCTTTCCTTCTGATTTTCCAGCTGATTCTCCCTTCTTTCGATTTCTTGAATCTGAAAGTTTACTGTTCTTGAGTATGACTCGTTTTCGTGTCGGAGATATGATATTAGCTTATGTCTCTAAGCTTCAGTGGTCAGATAATGTTTGAGCATGTTGTTGACATCTGATAAATTTTCTTTTGTTCTTTGAAGTTCTTCTTCTGTTAGCTTAGCTTGCTTCTGCTGTTCTTGGTTTTGGTGCACCAGTTCATTGAGTTGCACTCTGGTCTCTTCTTTATCCTTTAGATCGGTCTTCAACTGACTTATGTCGGCCTGTGCTTCGCTTAGTAGCTTGTCCTTTTGGTTGAGATCTGCTAGTGCGACATCTCTTTGATCGGCAATTTTCTGTTGTTCTGCAAGTTGAGCTTGAAGATGGGTAATTTGTGAGTGCAGCTGATGGTTTTCGGCTTTGACCGCATCTATCTCCTCTTGCAGGGGCATGATGTCTGCTTCTAGGACGTCCACCTTGTGTTGTAGCTCATTCCGGATGTTATCTGTGACTTCTCTCATTTGCATTGGTAATTGCTGTGATAGGTTAATGAGCAATTGACCCATGTTTGCCAATTCAGAGATTACGGGAATCGAAGGAAGTGGAAGATGTTGGCGAGGTTGAGATGAGGACGCGGTTAGGAGTTGTTGGGAGTTGGGTGGGGAGTAGTTTGGTGATGATGAAGAGGAGTCAGCGGGTTCGTCAGGGTGAATGGGTTGGATGGGGATAATGGTTTCGATTGGCGGCTCCGGTGGGGGAGTGGGAAGAACAGAATTTGATTGTTGTACCTTATCGCTGGTGTGTTGTGCAGTTTCTTCGGCTGTGGAATCAACTTCCTTAAGCAGCTCTTTGAGAACTTCTTTAGCAATTTGTTCCTCATTTTCTTATTATTCCCTTTCAGACTGTTGCTGGGATGCTTCTTCTGTAGAGGTTGTGTCGGCTTCAGTATGATTTTCCTGTTCTTGTTGCTCCTGGGAAGATGATTGTGCGGAGGATTCATGCTGCATCGATGTTGCGGTGTCGTGGAATGTTTCTTCGTCATGTTTTGCTTCTTCTTTGTCGTCATCTTTGTTTCCTTTGGCTGATCCTTGTGCTTCACTCTCAGAAGAACTGATTCTGATTCTCTTTCTGCAGAAGAGTTGGTTTAGCTCCTCTTCATCTTCTTCCTCATCATCCCATAATTGTACAGATTCTTCATGTTGCAGAACAGGCCCACGGGGTGGTGGTTGTGCTGTGAGTATTGCCGGAAAAAGGAAGGATAGGATGTGCGACAATCTGGACCTTGGCATGCCTCCTTTGTTCACCTGTTTAATTATGGATACGCACTCTTGGTGAATGCGGTGGAAGAAGAATGATGCGAAGTTGACTGGTTCTTGAGCAGCTAAATCTATGGCGGAGTAGAAGGGACGGGATATTCCATAGGTGCGTTTCTGTAGGTTGAGAATAGCTACTAAGAATTGGAGGGCTGATCTTTTAGGTTCTGGTCGACACAGGATCGCATACTCGTTTGAGGAATACCTAGGAAATAATTCTATCATTCTTGCGATTGGCAGACTTGGGCCATTTTCCCGACCTTGCCGAGGGAGTCTAGACACTTCTGCAAAAGCTTGGAAGGTGATAAGTGTACGGGATGGGAGGGAGGTGATCGACCAACTCTGCTTGATGGCAGGTGTGTTGGCGATGGCGGAGATGATCTGGGCAAAGAATGGGTGGGACTCCACTGAATGCCAAGGCAGTTCAGCGAAGTTGGATAGCCCACGAATGCGTAGGAACTCTCCTATGTCGGCAGGGAGTCCATCACGGAAGGCGGCATAGTTAGCCAAAGCTTCCATGGCACACACAGAGACAGCAATCACAAGTACACAGAGCACAGGGTACGCACACAGAGCACAAATCACACAAACACAATAGCGATTTTCGGCGAAACAGAAAAAGTTAAGTAGATGCGTTGCAGTGGAGAGCAATCAAGAGTGACTAATCATCGCGCGGTATTGAAATGATACTTCTTAACTTCGGTGTGCATGCATGAGTAGCTGGAAAGGGCAGGGCGGCTGTGGACATAATTAGGTATCAAAATGCGGATATTTATAGACTTATTTTATTAAGCACGCCAAAAAATAAAAGAAAAGAAAATAAAAGAAAAGAGAACGCCCAAAGATGCGGGTAACCGTGAAACGTTTCAGTGTGGGTTAGATGTGTGTTGATACGGCCGCAGCTTCGAACCGTTGATGACTTTCGGAAGAGGAATTCCGGTCAACGTAGTCAATCGAAAAGTTGTTGGGCCCACTTGTTCAGAAATCTGGTAGGGACCAAACCATCGTAACTTGAATTTGCCAGCAGAGCGATTCGACTTTGCATTGTAAAAGAGTACAAGTTGTCCCACCGAAAAAATTGGAGTCTTTAGATATCGATCATGTGTTCGAGCTTGTCTTAGCTATACTTCCTGCATAGTCAAAAAACTGTGCCATCGATGCTCGTCTAATTCTCTGAGTGTATCCAACCAAAATGACAGTGATTCTTCAGGTAGCAGTTTTTGAGTGATTGCTACTCGTAAACTTGGTATAACTATCTCCATCGGTGCTATTGCTTCTAATCCATAAGCTAGTTTGAAAGGGGTTAATCCTGTTGTTACCTTGTATGTAGTTCGATATGCCCATAATACTGCAGGTAGCAGTTGATCCCATCTTTTCGGTGCTTCTAAAATGAGTTTTCGAAGCATATTCAACAAGGTTTTGTTTGTACTCTCAGCCAAACCATTTGCACGAGGATAATATGGTGAACTAAATTTATGTGTGACCTGAAACGAATGTGTGAGTACTTTCATTAAATTGTTGACAAAATGAGTGCCTTGATCTATAACAAGTTCCAGCGGTAGGCCAAAACATGGAAAGACATCCTTCAGTAGACACTTAGCTACCGCAACAGCTGTGGCAGATCGTAAAGCCCATGCTTCTGCCCATCTGGTAGCATAATTAGTACATGTCAAAATATAACGATTATTACTGAGGATTGTTGGTGGTGTAATAGGGCCAATGAAATCTAGACCCCACTTCTGAAAAGGCTCTAATGGCAAGACAGGTTGTACAGGGAAAAGATGACGTTGCAGGGGATGTCCAGATCTCTGACAACTATCACATTGTTTGACAAACTGTGATACATCCCTGTACATAGTAGGCCACCAAAGACCACTTTGCAGAATTTTCCGGTGTGTTAAGTCTGCAGCAAAATGGCCACCGGAAGGAATTGAGTGAGCCAAATTAATGACTGAGTTAACTTCATGTGGTGGAATACAACGAAGTAAAACTCTAGTGTGATCTATATAGTACAATTCCCCAGCAATCAACCGAAATCGGTGACTGAAAACTGAAATTTTCCTTCGTATTGCAGGAGAAGTCTGAGTAGGAAGGTATCCATTAGTGAGGAAGGTCAAGATCTGATCATAATAGGTAGATGGCATAGGTGGGTCTATAATTTCATCATTAGTCGGTTCAGAGACATAAATTGCCAGTGTTGTGTCATCTATACCAACCGGAGCTTCACCGAAATCTAAGCGAGAGAGAAAATCTGCTAAGGCATGTGAACTGCATGGCCGATGAATAACTTCGTAGTCAAACTCTTGTAAAAGCAGAACCCATCGAGCTAATCGACCACCTAGATGTTGTTGCCGAACTAGATAGACAAGTGCAGCATGATCTACATGAAAAGTAAATCTGCGGCCCAACAAATAATGTCTGAATTTCTTGGCAGAATATACTAGACCTAGACATTCTCTCTCTGTTACAGAGTAATTCTTTTCAGCAGGGGCTAATCTTCGACTTGCATAGTACACTGGTCTGAACAGGAATTTGTAAGATTGGAACCTGTGTTAGTAATCCCTTTAGACGATCAAAAGTAGTTTGACAGTCCGGGGTCCAGTCAAATTGTTGAGGGGTCTTGGTTATCAATCGGTTCAGTGGTATTGTCAAATGAGCAAGCCACCGTAAGTGCCGACCATGCCATCTTACTTGGCCCATGAAGCGCATTACTTCCTTAGGTGTAGTGGGTACAGGTGCTTCTAACACAGCTGTGATTTTATCTGGATCCACCTGTATGCCCTGTGCAGATACAATGTGACCAAGTAGCTTTCCACATGAAACCGCAAACACAGATTTGTTTGGGTTCAAACAGAGTCTGTATTCTCTACACTTTTCAAAGTAGCACCGTAAATGGAACAGGTGTGCTATCATCTTACCGAAAATTGAAGAATCATCAAGATATACTTGCATAAAAGAGGTAAGGTAAGGAGAAAATATTTCCTACATACACCTTTGGAACGTAATTGGGGCATTTCTTAATCCAAACCACATAACAGTACATGCGAAAACACCCCAATTGGTAATGAAGGCGGTCTTCGATATATCCTGTTCAGCCATTCTAACTTGATTATACCCACTGTACCCATCTAAGAATGAATACATTTCATGTCCTGCTACTCTATCAAGCATTGTGTCAAGAAAGGGGAGCGGAAATGGATCAGGCACTGTAGCTGCATTCAGTTTCCGGTAATGTACACATATTCGTAACTGCTTATTCTTTTTAGGGACAATAATGATTGGTGAGATCCATTCAGCATGCTCTACTGGTACAATAAATCCAACTTTGAGTAGCCTATCAAGTTTTGCCTTTACCTGTGATGCATAGTTTGGATTCATCCGGTAGCTGGGTTGCTTGAGTGGTTTTGCTTCCGGTTTTAGCATGACCCTGTGTTGATAGATGCGCGGGTCCAAACCCTTCATATCTTTGTAATCCCATGCAAATACATCGGAAAATTCTCAAAGTAGTTGGATTAGATCTGCTTGAAATAATTCCGGTAAGCTCTCCTTTATCTTAACAGGTCGTGGATTTTCTTCATCACCTAAATTGTAAGTGGTCAGTTGATCTTCTGGAACATAAAATTGTCGAGGCTTTTCTGTATTCTCAGCTGGCTTAAAAAGTTGTTGTAGATCAGCGTCATCTATGGTATCCTTATCTTCTTTCATATCTTTTTCTGTTACAGTCATCACCGTACAAACTAAAGGATTCCAATTATCTACAATAGATTGTAGATCAACAGTTCCTAGGGAGATCAAGTCAATGTTATTTTTTAGAAACTCTTCTTCTTCATCATCTGACAACCCATCTAGCATATGGACTGGTTCCGCAAAATACGGTCTAGCATGCAACTCGCAAGGTTGTATAGCATCTAATTTTACAACGTATTTACGATTATTATCTTTGAAAGTGAGTTCCTGTGCAGACCAATCTTGTATCACCTTAGCATGCTTCAGCCAAGGTCGGCCAAAAAGGAGATTATAATCAAGGGTGGATTCCGGTAATTCTAGTATGACAAAGGTCATTTTAAAAGTTGTACCTTGTAAAGTTATTGGTACATTTCGTACAAGTCCTACGGGATGGACTCTTGACTGGTCGACCATTCTGACAAAAAACTGAACTGGTTTGATTTCGGTCCACCCTAACTTTTTACACAGTGCAACAGTAGTAATGTTGACACCAGATCCTCCATCAATTAGTACCTGTGTGATTTTATGATTTTTATACCATACCGTAATTAAAGGAACTGAATGATCGACCGTAGAATCAGGTTCCGGTTGCACTGTTGCTGTTGCTGGAATGCAAGAAGGCACACGACTGAACTATTGTTGGAATTGTTGTCGAACTCCCGATACTAGTGCAAGTAATTGGCCCACAGGAAGAGTGATGGATGCTTTAGATAAAATTTCCCAGGCCTTTTGTGATTGGATTGTATTTTCCACAGATTCTGAAGATGATGCGCCTACTGAAGATGATGTGCCTGCTACTGAATTAGAATCCTCTTGTTGTGTTCCTTCCTCGGTTGATGGAGTCTGAGTCACCGGAATAGGATCTGGGAAGACTGGAGGTTCTATGGTGGTCCATTGACTAGCTTTATCATATATCCTTTGTTGTTCACGTATGCCTGGTTCAAATATTTCTGCTGCTGGTTGTAGTTGTTTACCGGATCGGGTCTGAATTACTATAGCGTGCGTTTCTACTGGTGTGATTTGTACCATATTAGCCATTGGGTTTTGACGTTCTTTCTTCCTCTGATCATACTCAGCTGCATCCTTACAAAATCTTCTAATGTGACCAAATTCACCACAGAAATGATAGCGCGGTGGTGGCAAATTGGGATTTTCCGGTGCTGGTCTGGCCTGCCAGCGGTTTGCATTGTAGTTATTATTTCTCTGTCCTCTATAATTTCGATATCCTTGTTGCTGGTTGTTTCTCGTTTGTGGAGGTACATATTGATTGGCTGGCTACCCTGGTTCCTGTATAATTGCATTGACAGTTGCTGTTCCCTGCACTTTGGCATTATATGTGCAGTTTTCGGTGGTGTGTCCGATAGTGTTGCAGATAGCACAAAACAACTGATTAAGTGCACAAGTGGCACTAGTATGGCCTGAATTCTTGCATGTAGTGCAGTACATCTGTCTGGTTGGGTCTTCGGCGATATTTCTATTTGCTTTTGACCACTCCAGATCTTCTGTAAATCCTCCAACCTTGTTTTCCAGCTGCAAAGCCATTGCAATCACTACATCTAGCGTCATAGCTCCTACACAGCGTATGATCATAATCTGTTTAAGTTGTGGAGTCAATCCATTGATAAACCATTGAGTAATAACGTCATCCGGTAGGTTGGCATGTGCTGGTGGTAACTACCTCAAATGAGTCCTGAATAGAGTGGCGTATTCCTGTACTGTTTGATTTATCTTCTGTCTATTGTTTTGCAGGTAGTTAAAAATTTCGGTTGGATTCTTCTTTAGCCTGAATCTCTACAAAAAGGCATCCCTTACTGCTTCATAAGTGCCGAAATGGTTAATATCATATTCTATAAGCCATCTAGCTGCTTCGTTGACCAATGTCGATTGGAAAACAATAGCCTTATACGCCGGATCAGGTGGATGGTTGAGCACTGCGTACCTTATCTCAAATGTGCGTACATGAGCATCCGGGTCATCTCCTGGGAATCCGCCAAATTTGGTGTACGTTACCCCTGTTGGAGTCGGCCTTGTTGGGCATAGTTGTTGTTGTTGTTGTTGCTGTTGTTGTTGTTGCCCGTTCATGGCTCTGATGGTCGTATTGTGACTATCTTCTGTATCCCGGGGCTGAATATCTGAACTATCGGAATCTGTATCGTCGGACTGTGCACTTTCCGGTTCGATAATCTTGTTCAGTATGTTTTGAATCTTGGTTTTGAACAAGCTACCTTCCTTCTTGATGTCAAATGTAGGGAAGCTTACTCCCAATAGCGGTGACTGGGCTGAAGATTCACCGAGGAATGGTAAACCGTCACCGGAAAATTGCGATCTTTCAGTAACTGTTACCGAAATATCACCGTAATGTGTCGAATCTTCGTCAAAACAAGGCGCTTTTTCTCCTTCACTAATTTCCTTGGCTAAAGTATTTCTAGTCGTAAACAAATTTGAATCTTTACCCAATGTTGTTACACTAATTTCAGGCTGCGTCCTGGTAGATTCTGGAGTTACTATATCTTCGACAGATTGTGCCGAAATAGTACCGGAATTTACCAGAGGCGTAGCACGTTCCACCGGAATATGACCGGAATCACTACTAAAGTTCTTTACTTTCTTGACAACTGGGTTAGACCTAGTTGTACTTCTACCTCCCCAAGTCGTTTTTAGCAAATTAAGTACCCCAGGCTGGCGATTCTTTGGATACGTTTCACCAGATCGAGTAACCGGCATGTATCATCTTTTGTACTAATCGCGTACTATTACTGTCGATTAAAAATTTACAGTCACATTTCCACAACAGGTTTGCAACAATCTGATCTGTTGCCACCTTCCCACCAGTGTTAAACGTTGTTTATTCTTCTAACTGTCAGAAGTGCGTTTAAGCGATTCTTGGGTTCTTGGGAGTGGAAGGGGTCTGTTAGACAGAGGCCCTGTACTTAGTTCCCAAACTAACTGCTTACACACAACAAAATACTGATTCTGAGAGCTCTAACCAGAATCTGCGATACTTAGACATTACAGTTCACAGTCTTAGCTCAACCACGTGTACCGAATACGTTAGGATGCTATGTTGCATCTACAACATAAACTTACTTAACATATCAGAACAAGAGTATTCGTTTAACCTTCACAGAATGGATACCACAATCCGTCCAATATCCGAAGACACAGAGAATCCCAGTGTTGTAACCCGAAAGAGAACATCAGGAACAAAAAATTTTGGACATAGATTTTTTACTTCTTTCATTGAGAATGCTTCTCCTTCTAATCCCTCTGGCTCTAAATCTTGATGGAATAAAAATGCTAATCTTGATTGTGCAAATTGAGCACTCTGCTCAGATAAAATCCTTTGAGATTCAGTATGATCAAGATCATCATTCACATCTGGCATTCTTGCCATGTTTTACTTTCAAATCTGCAAAATAAAAACACTAATTTTATCTCAAGAGAATTCATAACATTTAATCCATATAACTCAAATGAATCCACTTCATTTCATCCACTTAACTTAAATGTAAACACTTCATTTAATCCACATAATTCAAATGAATCTACAATATTTAATTCACATATGTTAAATGAATCCACATCATATGTTAAATGAATCCACAATATTTAATTCACATATGTTAAATGAATCCACATATTTAAAAATCTGCGATCGCTACAACATCGCTAAGAAAAATCAATAACGAAAAATCCGTCCGTCTTCGCTATCCAAAAGCATGAAAAATACTTTATCGCGTTTCGCGCTGCTAGAATCGGGATTCGATCTCAGACGGATTACATGAGAGAGCCTTCGCTTATCCACTTCACCGCCTAGATTTACTTGTACAAGGACTGTAAGAAATTATTATACATGCTGTGACCGAATGATGTGACCACCCACGCTGTTGTGTTGTACCAACTATTAAACCAATAGCTACATATGCTATAGTTAGTGAAGGCTTTTGGACTAGTGTGGACATTGTTTCCAACAAATGAATCCCTAACATTTACTCCACTTAATGCAAATGAATCTATATCATTTAATCCAGATAGTTCAAATGAATACATATCGTTTTCAATATGGTCTGAATCCATCTGTCATGGATATCTTTAAACCATATCGATTTAGATGTGAGAATACTCTAAGCAGTTCATATGCGTCTACTCTTTTTGATATATCTTTGACAGAAGCTAATTCTAAAGCATATTTGAACTTGTAAATACCATTCTTATCAATGGGATAACTATTGAAATCTATATATTTCAAGAGTTGTAATAGGAGTATCAAAACTGTAAATATCCCCTGACTTTTATTAAAAGGTGGAGGACTAGTGGATATGCATTTGAGTGCAATCCACCAATACTTTCGAATCCACTCTATAATTCTGAATTAGGTAGCTTCAGAAAACATTTTTTGGTTGGCAAATATGTTGCTCTAGCAAAATCACATAATCCGATATAAGCATGTTGATCTTCAAAATGCAACAAGATGTTTCCTGGATGGAGATTGTTATGGGATATATTACAAGTGTGTAAAAATGATATTGTTTGTAATAAGACATTGATCAGCTTCCAAATGTTTGTTTTCACGGTTGTTATGTCTCCTTCTGTGTCCTTCACACCTCTGCTTCCTGGTACATTTAGGTATTCCTCCTTCATTCTTTCTAGCCACATGTCCAATGTGCCACCATTCCAAAAAACATTGTGGCTTCATTGATGGCTTCTTTCTCTCGTGTTTGTATGTCAACACCATGTAATTTGAATAGCTTGGCAACAAATACTTCATTGCTAAATCTTGGGTGGGATATTTTGACTTTATGGATCATTCCATATTGTCGTTTCCCCATGAGAGCTTCATCTTTGAAAAGAATAGAGGAATATGGGAGCAAACAAAGATTTTTCGATGTTTGGTATCCCATATTCACATATGCATCTTTTGTATTTGGATCTACATGTGCTCTCACAAGGTGTTCAATCGTGTCTGGTTTTAATCACTTTCCTCTCTTCATAGTCTGATAATGTAAATCAATAAATTTAATTTTATCGATGAACCCGGGAATACTAGTGATATCCACCACCAATGACTCTGCTACTTTGATGATTTGTCCAAAGATACGTGTAAGCTCTTTTGACATTTGCTCATCTAATACCTGTGCTCCACCAGACATACTGCCAAATTTATCTTCAATATTAATAAATCATGTTCTAGATAATTGCACAATGAAATCTTTGTGACTAGATGTGTCCATGGTATAGCGATTTCATCTTCTCTCATTCGATACATGTAAGAGCACACAAATTCTTCTAAAAACTTTTGCTCATGCTTGTTTATTTTACTTGCTATCTGTGCAAAAATAAAAAATAGACTATCAGTAAGTGTATGGATAAATAAATCAATAGTATGTGTACACAAATGATAGACATACCCATAGTTAAATAAGTAGATTTATAATTAAATAGAAAGTGTAATTATAATCTTCAAGTGAATCTATGTAACTATTAAGAATGTAAGAATCAAAGAATTAGACATTTATAATAGTTCATAAACATTCGTTATACTATGTATGAGTTTTGTCACATAATTGTATATAACTATTGCGATAGTAAGAGTCAAAGAATCAGACAATCACAATAGTTTCTATACACCTTGTGACCTACACTAAGTATTCTCATCGGAATCTAAGTGACTATTGTGATGGTAAAAGTTAAAGAATCAAACAATCACAATAGTTTCTATACACCTTGTGACCTACACTGAGTGTTCTCATCAGAATCTAAGTGACTATTGTGAGAGTAAGATTCAAAGAATCAGACAATCAAAATAGTCCCTACACACTCCCTATACTATTGAGAGAGTAGGAATTGAGGTGGCGATTCAAACAATCTCAATAGATCTACTTCTTTGTCCTATACTACTGCGAGAGTAAGAAGCGATGTAGTGAGTCAGACAATCATAGTAGTGGTTTATTTTTAAATGTCTTTCATCGATGTATACAAGCAAGAAACACTTGCATGAGTCAAACATGTATACACTTGATTATTAAAAGACACAAAACAAATTATATAAATAAAAATCAGGCATATGTAAGAGACGCATATGCGAATCATACAATATGCATGATACAATGAACAAAACAATAAAATAAACAATAAATAAAAATTAAATCAATACCTCAATGACATGGTGAAGGAATCTCTCTCTGATAGAAATTGCACGATTAAAGCTCTCTAGAATATCAATGAAGCACGTGTAGAATGAGATTTTTTATTTAATGTAAAAATATATATTTTTCTAGTAGAAATCGCTTTTTAGTCGAAAGCGCTTTCGATTGAAATATTTTTCAATCGAAAGAATTTTGATCGAAAAAGTATTCCTCTCCATTTTTTTTGGGTGTTTATTCAGATAACCACGAATAAAACAAACATATTCGATACTAGGTAAATGGTCGTATATCCTCCTAAGGCGAGTCAGGTTCAACTTCAGGAGCTCCATTGTCACTACCTATTGTCAAGAGATCCTCCCAAGCCCAAGTGATATCATTCTCCTCGTCAGGCATTTCTTGCGAGGAGTCAAAATAAGAGTATCTACCCTCTGTGAATCCTACACATTTCTCTCAAACTATTCCAAGTAGGTCTTGGTTTATAAAACTCACCAACAAACATGCTTCCTCTATGTCATATTCTATTTCCAAGCTTCTCGCAGCTATATCCATTCTTTCTAGTACTTAATTCGAGAAGTACACCCGAAGGCTATACAATTACGCATGGGTTACATAGTCCACCATCTATCTCCTAACTCCTAAGGATCATTGCATTTCAATGCATTTGTTTAGATTTTTTTTAATAATGATAATTTTAACAATAAATATAAATAATTTGATAAAGATCCTACCTACTCAATTACAAGGAAAGCAAGACAAATATATATACATATATACAAGTTTTCCTTCCTCGGATACGATCTTTCCACTCTTACTTGTCTGCTCAATATTGATCGCATCCCTCTAACTAAAATAGGTTTTTACTCGAAGCACATTGATCTTTACTAGGAGACTTTCTCCACTTATGTCTTGGATTTGCAAGGAGCCATTTGGATTAACTTCCACTACCCTAAATGGGCCTACCTACCTAGTCTGCAATTTTTCCAAGAAATCGGTAATACTTACTATCATAGACCAGAACTTGATCATCTTCTTTGATTGCATATGTTCTTAGTCTTTTGTTATGCATCTTCTATCTTCTTCTTTGAATCATCTCGAGGCTTTGTTGTGATATAATTCTTTTCTCCTCTAACTTCAACAATTGAGTGTATCATTCTTTCAATGATTCTTCCTCTCCTGATCTAGCTTCGATAGCTACCCTTAGCATCATAACTTCTTTTTCAATTGGGAAAATGGCCTCTTCTCCATAGACTAGTGTACATGGAGTGAATTTGGTTTCTACTGGATAAGACATTCGATATGCCCACAAGGATTTTGGAAGTCATTCATTCCAATCTCTTCTATGAGCAACCATTATTTGTTTTGTCAAGATATGTTTGAGGATGTTATTGGTGACTTCAACCTAGACATTTTCCATTGTATAATATAGCATGCTCTTTCTATGTTTGATTTTATAGAGCTCCATCAGTTCCTCAATTAGTTCATTGATGAAATACGACCCCCTATCACTTATTATTATTAACAGACATCCAAATTGGGTGATTATTTCTTCATATAAGAAATTTTCCATGTTGGTGGCTCAATCTATCCTAAGAGTTTTGGCCTCTACCCATTTTGTGATGTAATCACTTCATACCAAGATGTATCTATTTGATCTATGTCTTGAGGGAGGATTGATGGGTCCTATGAAGTCAATCCCCCATTTCTCAAAAGGCTTTAGAGCCAAAATAGGTGTGAGGGGAGCTACATGTGTCAATGTAGGATTACCCATCCTTTGACACTTATCACACTTTTTACAATAAGCATGGTAATCCTTGAATAGATTTGGCCACCAATACCCTACCAAAATGACTTTTTAGCCTTCAGATCACGTGTGAAGTGCCTGCCACAAGGTTTATCATGTAAAGCCTTTAAAAGTGTCTTTGCTTCTTCTTCTTCAAGACATCTTTGATAGATGCTCTCGTGAACAAAGTATAGATAAATTTGACATCTTTGATAGATGCTCTCGTGAAATTTACCAGATCGGCATACCGT
Source organism: Ceratopteris richardii (assembly GCA_020310875.1). Lineage (NCBI taxonomy): Eukaryota > Viridiplantae > Streptophyta > Polypodiopsida > Polypodiales > Pteridaceae > Ceratopteris > Ceratopteris richardii. The sequence continues at coordinate 143,504,699 of CM035407.1, forward strand.
GGGATTTTGGATTCAACATGAAATACATGACCATCAAGGGGTTCATTGGGTACACCTAAGATTGTTTCTTCATTTATTATCCGAGATAAATAATCTACCAATATGTGAGCCTTCCCTAGCTTGGTTACCTATGTAAAATGGAATTATTGTAGAAGGAGCATCCATCTCATTAGACACCCCATCAATTCCAATTTATTGATGATATATTTTAGTGCTTCATAATCTACATAAGTTATGAAGTGCTTGCCCATTAGGTAATTCCTAAATTTGTTTATGGTGAAGATTAGTGACAGACATTCCTCTTCAATGGCAATGTAGTTTCTTTCAATGTTGTTGAGATTCCAACTTTCATAATGAATTGGGTGATCCAATTTCTTTTCATCGGCTTGACAAAGTACTAGCCCTACTACAGTATGAGATGCATCTGTATGCACATGAAATTCCTTGGTCCAATCAAGTGATATGAGGATGGGTGCATTCATTATCTTATCTTTTATTGACTCAAACATAGTTTGACACTCTGTAGTGCATTGATATTGTTGATCTTTTCTCAAAAGATGTGTCAGAGGTGAAGCTATCAAGGCAAAGTTTAGTATAAATCATCGATAATAATTGGCATGTCCTAGAAATCCTCTAAGTTGTCACACATTGTGAGAGAATGGGAGCTGTTGGATTTTCTCTAGTTTATCCTCATCCACAGAAATCCCTTTCTTAGGAATCACATGTCCTATAAGTAATCCTTTCCTCACTCCAAACTTACATTTCTCAGGAATCAATGTGATGCCTTTCTCAATACTCCTTTTTAGAATGGCATCGATTGTCGTAGTCATATTCTCATCATCCCCTTGCATGGAAAAGTCATCTAGAAAGATTTCCATCCAATCTTGTAGATATTCTTGGTATGTTGCTATCATAGCCCTTTGAAGTGTGGCTGATGCGTTACATAATCTGAATGGCATGATGCAACATTCCCCACTCAATCGTAAAAGTGGTTTTTGGCTAATCCTCTTTATAGATATGAACCTACTTGTATCCACTGAAGCCATCTGAGAAAGAGTACAATTTATGGCCAACTATCCTATCCAAGATTTGGTTAGTGAAGGGTAATACAAAGTGGTCCTTTTTTGTTTGCTCGTTCAATTTTCGATAATGTATGTAGATTTGGATTTTTTTATTCTTTTTCGGAATGACCATGATTGACAATAACCACTCACTGAATGCAATAGGATATATAGATCCGCCCTTTTGTAACTTGGTCAATTTAGGTTTAAATAATTTTGAATAGATAGGGTTCATTCTCCTGAGTCATTGACATATTGGCCTTACCCCATCCACTAAATCGATGTAATGTTGATAAATTTAGGGATCGATTCCTCTCAAGTCACTATATGTCCATGAAAAAGTTGCGCCATGCCTTTTTAGCACTCATTTTATGCTCTGTTGCATGTTGTCATGTAGCTCTGATCCGATGCTCAAAAACTTCTCTGTGGATATTTCTTATTTCTCCACATTATCTTTTCTAGAGTATTTTTCACCTCTAAACATTGCCCTAATTGAAAAATGCTAACCAATCATGCATGGATTCTTGGCCAATAAATCATTAAATTTTTCCTTTTCAATTGGATCTAGTTTCTTTAGTTTGGCTTTCACAATCATCTCTTGCGCTTTGTGTTCCCTTTTTGTCACTATTTCCAAATCTTGCTGTCTCTTCTTGAGTTCCACTTCGAGAGCCTTGATTTTCTTTTTCAGCTGTCTTATCTCCACTATTGTGGCCAGTTCGGGGCTTGATTCCTCTTCTAGGATTCCTACATCTAGAGAATTGCTAGTCTTGTCTTTTTGTGAATCTATATTCATCATATAACATTACAGTTGACTTGTGCTTGTCAACCATTCTAGCAACTCTTGATCTGAGCCATCCTTTTAAGCTAACTCATACTCTCCCATTCTTGTGTTTTGTGAGTTGGACAACTGCAGATTGAATCCATCCTGAAGAAAATCCTTGTAAGGCTTAGTGTTTAAAGAAAAACTCACTCAAACTTTTTCCTTAGTTTCCTTCTCTTTTGCCTATTTCTCCAATTCATCATTTGTTGCCAACCTCTTGCTTGTTGAATTTGAAAAAACTTGGATGTGCACATGATCGGACTTTGGTCCAATGGTGATAAAGCTTGTGTGCCATTCATGCACACAGTTGGCTTGTACCAACCATGGTCATCCGAGTAATATGGAAAAGGTAGCTTTAGTGGTCCTTGTTCTGACTATCAAATAATTGATGTTAAAATCTAATCCCCCAATGATTGTGCTTACATTTTTTAAGAGACCTGCGGTTTTGTCTAGGTTTGGTCAACCATTCGCAGGGACATAGGAGTATCCTCCATTTGGATAAGTTTAAGGGCATTCATCATGTATTATGCCATCAAATTAACTGCTACTCCATTGTCCAATTGGGCAGCTATGATGGCATATCTATTTATCTCTATAGTTACCATAGGAGCATTTGAGTCGATTTGTGTCGAGATGCTCTAAATTATGCCCTGGATCTCTTTTTCTTGTTTCTTCTTTGTTGGTGCATTTTACCCAAGCCTGTGTGCTTGATATTATTTGATTTATGTTCATATGTGTAGTCATGTGAACACCTCTTGTAAAAGAGTACATTTTATCTATTGTAATTTTGAAAAAGAAAAAAGAAAAAGAATGGCTTACCTCATCCATGATCTAACTTTGGGGATCACTTTTAGGTGGATCCATTCGAATTTGAATTCAAAACTCCCTCCAAGAGTAGCTATAAAAAGAGCAAGAAGGAAGAGGCGAATAACAAGCCTTGTACGTGACCACTTATTTGGTAGAGATTGAAGAGCTTAATCCATAGATCTACCATTCTACTCCATTGTGCAAATATTCATTTCCAATGTGGTTGTAATCATATGTGAATCTATACATTCATCATTCTCTACTTTTATGTTTTGTTCTCTGCTATACTCACTCCGAGTAGTAACTTCAGAAGCTCATATCTCAAGCTCTACTAAACCTTTTTCAGCGTTTTAATGTGTGTTGGATTTCTCTTACTGTCTAGTGTCTTCATAAAAAATTTCATGGTCATTGAATTTATACTTTGGGAGCTATCTGCATTTTACTACTCACTAGTCTATCTCTATAGAGTCCCAAGAATGGCAGGCATGTTCCTGATGTTGATGAATTTGGTTCTCAGTGCTCAGTTCATCATTTGAAGTGTTTTAACTTGGATTAGCAATCTTGCTACGTCTATCTACCATTTCAAAAAGGACTTTTTCTAATTCCTACTAGTTGAGAGCACTGTTCATTTTTTCCACTAGGTGTATGTACAAAAATAGCAAGTTTTGGGAGCTAGTCATCTTGCAGCTGTTAAAAGTCAAGCTTCAAGCTACAAATTCGTGGGGAATCTTTTATGGACATGTGGAGCAATCAAAGGAAGCCAAAAACCACGAGATTCCATCAAGAAAAGTCACTCAACCACTCTCCAATTCATCTCAACTAAATCCTCCAAGTTAGGAGGCTCATTTGGGAAGGTAGTTCCTAGATTTTAGGGGCACACTTCTCACTATAAAAGGAGCATGTATCCCGACTTTTTTGGCCCATCTTCTTGGAGTTTTAGCTCATGTAAAGTGAGCACTAAGTGCTGGAGTTGTGATAAGCAAGCCCCTTGCTTAAGCTAGCCCCTTGCTTGCTTGTTTGTTTTCTTTTAGTAGGCATATCTATGTGTGTGCGCAGGCAATGTTGCAACTCTCTACCCCTGAGTTGTTAGCATTGGTTCTCCCTCATATTGTATCCATTTGATGTAATTCTTATCTCATTGGATAGCTATTAGAGTCTATTTTATGCTCACAAAGTCTCTAGATCATTCTCTAAGTAATCTGGGAGCAAAATTCATTTTAGTGAAGTTGTGTGATTGATATCTCTCTTGGTGTGTAGGCTCTGTTGGAAATATTTTGCTCTCTGTTGTAAGGGCTGGTTCTCCTTCTCTATGTAACCATTTGCTATGATTTTGGTGTCATTGGGTAGCTATTAGAGTCCTCTAAAGTTGACCCAAGTTTGAGATTCATTCTCTGTATAATATCTGAGAAAAGCTTGCTGGAGTGAAGTGAGGTATCTGCTTGACTGGCAGTTGTGAGCATTCAACTAGCTCATGTTGTAGACATTGTTTCTCCTTGTGTAAGCATCCATTTCAAGTGAAATTTGTTTTTTTGGAAAGCTCTTTGTGTCTATTACAGGTCTACAAAAGCTCACTGGAGCTCTCTGCATAAACTGTGAGTAAGAGCATTTTTGGTGTGCAGAGGTCAAAGAAGGATACCTGTGAAGGTCATTCACGCTTTGTCATTGCTTAGGGGTTGAGATACTTCCCCCATCAGTGCTATCAGAGCATTTGGGCATCTTGGAGGTATCACATACAAGCAAGAAGACCTCTTGGAGTTGGTGGTTGAAGATTTGCATCAACAAAAGCTTCTTGGAGGTAGCTCACATCAAGGGGGAGCTATTCTACTCAAATTTGCAAGAGCACAAGGTGTCCATCTAAGGAAAGCTTTGGATTGAGGTAACCTCAGAGCCTCATTTTCATTTTACACACATTGTAGCATTAGCCAAGGGCTAGGTCAAGTATCAAAGACTAGATATGGGAGACTTCAACACTCAAATTGAAAAGCTAGACAAAGGTAACTATCAACCATGGAGATTTAGGGTCTCCAACTATCTTATGGGCAAGGGCCTTTGGGGGTTGATTAGTGGAAGTGAACCAAGACCTAGGTTGGATGAGAATCCAACAAATGACCAGAGAAGGGCCTTTAGGGAATGGAATGAAAGAGACAAGAGGGTTATCTTTATTCTTTCCCAACAGATTAGCAGTAGCATGATCGGCCATATCCAAGACTTGGATTCAAGCATGAAGGTATGGGAGACACTTGAAAGGCTTTATTCAACAAGCACCAAAGCAAGGAAGATCCAACTCAAGAATGAGCTCAACAACCTTAGGAAGAGCTCAGGGAGTAGCATAAATGACTACATACTTAAGGTCAAGGAGTTATCAGACGCATTGGGATCCATTAGAAGCCACGTAGACGATGACGATCTTGTGGCTTATACTCTCAATGGTTTGAGAGATGATGAGAAGTGGAAACCCTTTACCACTTCAGTTTATGTAAGGGATAATCTTCCCGATTTTGAGCAATTGGTTGCTCTCATGGTCACCGAAGAAATGAACATAGGTGGAAGTTCAACTAAAAGCAAGGATGCACAAGTTTTCTATGCAGGTAATCAAAGGGGCAAAGGAAGACGAGGACAAGGAAGGGGCAAAGGAAGGTTTGGAGGAAGGCAAGGCCACTCAAGCAATCAAGGACATGACCAAGGCACCTCATCACAAAGAGGGAGAGGAAGAACAAGAGGAAGAGGAGGACGACATCAACAAAACAGGAATCAAGATGGTGAAGGATGTTACATATGTGGCAAGTTTGGCCACTATGCTAGAGATTGCTACCAAGGAGGAAACCAAAGGAGCTATAATCAAGGTTCTTCATACAAAGGCCAAGGTAATTATGCTTCTACAAGTTCAGAAAATGACAATCTCTTGATGATGCACATGAATGGGAATTCAAGAAAAGTAGATAACACTTGGTATATCGATAGTGGATGTAGCAACCATATGAGTTGCAATGCTTCTTGGTTTACTAATCTACATGTTCCCAAAGGTAAAGGACATGTAGAAACAGGTGATGATACAGCCCATGAGATCTCCCATGTTGGAGATGTAGCTTTGGATGACAAGGAGGAAGGAAGATGTCTCAAGGATGTCTTGCATGTACCTACTATCACAAAGAACTTGGTGTCCGTTGGGCAAATGGTTGAAAAGAGGCTATCAAGTAAGGTTCAACAAAGGTGAATGCTTTGTGGAGAACCCTAAGCAAGGTTACAAGGTCATAGCAAGAGGAAAGAAGCAAGGGAGACTCTTCACTTTGGAGGTAAATTCTCATTCCACTCAACATGTCTACTTCACATATGGAAACAAGAGGATTTCGGAGTTGGACTTGTGGCACAAGAGGATAGGTCACATCAACATACAAAGAATGAAGGAAATGCAATTCAAGAGGCTGGTTGAAGGTCTTCCCAACTTCCAAGGACAAGGTATGAAGCATTTATGTGAATCTTTTCAACTAGGGAAGCAAGCGAGACTTCCATTCAAGAAGAGTGGCTACATAAGCCAACATCCATTGGAGTTGATACATACAGATGTGTGGGGGCCAACCAAAGAGCAATCCATTGGAGGTAACAAGTACTTTGTCACTTTTATAGATGATTGCACAAGGATGGTTTGGGTTTATTTCATCAAAAACAAATCAGATGTGTTTACATGTTTCAAAGCATTCAAGGCAATGGTAGAGAAGGAAACAGGTACATATATCAAGAAGCTAAGGTCCGATGGAGGGGGAGAATATTTCTCAAATGAGTTTTCTAATTTTTTAATGGATCAAGGCATCAAGAGGCAAGTAACATGCAGGTACACACCCCAACAAAATGGAGTAGCAGAGAGAAAGAATAGATACATTGCCGAGATCGCTAGAGCAATGCTTAATGAGATGAATGTACCTAACATGTTTTGGAGTGATGCAGCAAATACCGCCGTGTATCTTATGAATAGGGCTCCTACCTCAGGAATCCATTGCTTGACACCATATCAAGCCTATTATGGTAAGAAACCTGATCTTTCCCACTTGAAGATATTTGGATGTACTTGTTATGTACATGTGCCAAGTGAATTGAGGCACAAGCTACAACCAAAGGCAGAAAAGTGTGTGTTTCTAGGATATTCAAATGATCATAAAGGTTACAGGTGCTTCAACCCAAACACAAAGGACTTGAGGATATCAAGGGATGTAGCATTTGATGAGCTACTCCCTTGGTATAAGAAGTATGATTGTATGCAGGACTATGAAGAAGAAAAGCATGGACATGATGAAGAACAAATCGACATAGAGCTAAGCGGCCCAAGGTGTTCCATCAATGAAGATAGTTCAAGCATGAACTCACCATGGAGGGGGAGATCTTCATCAAGCTATGAAGCACAATCAATCAACAAAGGCAAAGCAACATTGGTGGAGTTGGATGGAGAAGGTAATGAAGTTGAAGATGATGAAGGACACATGATGGAGAAAGAAGCCATGTCAAAGAAAGAGATCAAGTTCCCAAGGCAAAGGAGGTTTATTCCTCCAAAAGGTGAAGAAAGGAAGTCTTCTAGAGTTAAGTATCCAACTCAAAGGTTTACTTATGATTCATACATGGCAACTCATTATGCATATATGAACAAAGTAGTAGAAGATCATGAGCCCGATTGTTATGAAGATGCAAGCAGGTACACCGAATGGAAAGAGGCAATGCAAGAAGAGATCGACGCACTTGAGGAGAATCAAACATGGACTCTAGTGCCCAAGAAGGATAACATGAAGGTAATAGGTAATAAGTGGGTGTATAAAGTAAAGAGGAATTCAGATGGATCTATTTCTAGGTTCAAAGCAAGATTGGTGGCCAAGGGTTTTGCACAAACCTATGGAGTGGACTTTGAAGAGACATTCAGCCCCATGGCAAAGATGAGCACCATTAGGACACTCATTGCAATGGCTGCTAGCAAAGGATGGAAGCTTTTCCAATTGGATATCAAGAATGCCTTTCTCAATGGAGACTTGGAAGAAGAGGTATACATGGAGCAACCACTAGGTTTTGTTCATAAAGAGTTTCCACATCATGTTTGTAGGTTGAAGAAGGCACTTTATGGCCTAAAGCAAGCTCCAAGGGCTTGGAACCAAAGATTGGTGGACTATTTGATCAAATGTGGTTACAATCAATGCAAGGCAGATCCATCTCTCTTCATCAAACAAAGAGGAGAACTTGTAGTCTACATGTGCGTGTATGTAGATGATCTTATCATTACAGGTAATGATACAAAGGGCATTGAGGAGATCAAGGCAAAGCTTGGAAAGGAGTTTAGGATCTCTGATCTTGGAGATCTTAGGTATTTTCTTGGCATTGAAGTTGTATACAAAGAAGAAGGTATTATGCTCATACAAAGGAAGTATATTCTAGACCTACTTAAGAGGTTTGGGATGCTACATTGCAAGCCTATTTCAAATCCCATGGAAGTTAATGTAAAGCTAAGCTCCATTGATGGAGAGCCATTAGAGGATGTAACTTTTTATCGCTCTATTGTAGGCTCTTTCAATTATGCCACAATAACTAGGCCTGACATAGCATATGGAGTTGGAGTGTTATCACAATTTATGCATAGTCCAAGGACTACACACTTGCAAGCTGCAAGAAGAATGTTACGATATCTCAAGGCCACTATAAATGAAGGATTGTTCTATTTATTTGATGATGATATGCAGGTCAAAGCTTATTCTGATGCGGATTGGGCCGGTTCCAAGGAGGATAGAAGAAGTACAGTGGTTACCTAGTCATGCTAGGTAGCAAGATCATCTCATGGATTTCAAAGAAGCAACCCACGGTGGCATTATCTTCCACCGAGGCTGAGTATAGAGCTTTGGCTCAAGTCACATGTGAGCTAATGTGGATTAAGAAGTTATTTATGGAGCTTAATTTGCAGGTTGACACATATCCAATTTTTTGTGACAATATGAGTAGCATTCATCTAGCATCGAATCCTGTCTATCATGCTAGAACCAAGCATATTGAAGTGCACTATCACTTCATAAGGGAAAAGGTGATATCCAAGGAAGTTTCAGTACATCATATTGGTACCAAAGACCAAGTTGCCGACATGTTTACAAAGGCTTTGGATGGAATGAAGATTTCAAAATTCAAGCAAAGCATCAACATGAAGGACCTTGGATGAGGATGAAGAATTGAAGCTTGAGGGGGAGTGTTAAAAGTCAAGCTTCAAGCTACAAATTCGTGGGGAATCTTTTATGGACATGTGGAGCAATCAAAGGAAGCCAAAAGCCACGAGATTCCATCAAGAAAAGTCACTCAACCACTCCCCAATTCATCTCAAATAAATCCTCCAAGTTAGGAGGCGGATTTGGGAAGGTAGTTCCTAGATTTTAGGGGCACACTTCTCACTATAAAAGGAGCATGTATCCCGACTTTTTTGGCCCATCTTCTTGGAGTTTTAGCCCATGTAAAGTGAGCACTAAGTGCTGGAGTTGTGATAAGCAAGCCCCTTGCTTAAGCTAGCCCCTTGCTTGCTTGTTTGTTTTCTTTTAGTAGGCATATCTATGTGTGTGCGCAGGCAGTGTTGCAACTCTCTACCCCTGAGTTGTTAGCATTGGTTCTCCCTCATATTGTATCCATTTGATGTAATTCTTGTCTCATGGATAGATATTAGAGTCTATTTTATGCTCACAAAGTCTGTGGATCATTCTCTGAGTAATCTGGGAGCAACATTCATTTTAGTGAAGTTGTGTGATTGATATCTCTCTTGGTGTGTAGGCTCTGTTGGAAATATTTTGCTCTCTATTGTAAGGGCTGGTTCTCCTTCTCTATGTATCCATTTGCTATGATTTTGGTGTCATTGGGTAGCTATTAGAGTCCTCTAAAGTTGACCCAAGTTTGAGATTCATTCTCTGTATAATATCTGAGAAAAGCTTGCTGGAGTGAAGTGAGGTATCTGCTTGACTGGCAGTTGTGAGCATTCAACTAGCTCATGTTGTAGACATTGTTTCTCCTTGTGTAAGCATCCATTTGAAGTGAAATTTGTTTTGTTGGAAAGATCTTTGTGTCTACTACAGGTCTACAAAAGCTCACTGGAGCTCTCTGCATAACCTCTGAGTAAGAGCATTTTTGGTGTGCAGAGGTCAAAGAAGGATACCTGTGGAGGTCATTCACGCTTCATCGTTGCTTAGGGGTTGAGATACTTCCCCCATCAGTAGCTACTGTGTCTTGACTCAAATTTTTGAGATACATGTTCCAAAGTACTTGGCTGATATTTTTGTGGATTTAGGAAGCTCAAAGGGTCTACTAATCAAGTCTGAAGTCTTAGTTGGCTGGTGTGAAGCTGGCTGTAGTAGCACCAACTTATCTTCGGATTGCATCCACCATCTCTCTTCACATTCTTGTCTTGAGATTTTTGGGATTTCTTGATGTATTCATTATAGAATTGCTTCCTACATATAGGAGAGCATTTCAACAAAGTACCAAGGTCTAAGATGACTTTTGTTTTGGTTGATTTCTACACGATGTCAATTTTTTCCTCACTTTGTTTTTCCTTTTAATGTTATGGGTTTTCAACCTTTTGGGGAATGTGGGAATGCCTAGTACAAATTGTTGGAGGAGATGGTAGATAGATTCTAGAAATGAACTGGCGTTGCAAATCCTTGCTTCACACCAGCCAACAACAAGTTGAGGAATGTAATGCTTCCTAAGAGTCACAAATCATCACCTAAGTGCTTTGGAGTATGATCCTCTAATCAATGGATCAAAACAAATGAGTAGAAGATTCAATCATGAGCTAGAACTTGTTATTTTGCTCTCTACACGTGCTCAGTAAAATGAACAGTGCTCTCAACATGCTAGAAAATTGATCAAATTCCTTTTAGGAGTATCTAATTGACTTAGATAGCTACCAATCACAAGTTATTTCACTTGAAATGATAAAGTGTACTTTGAGAAATAAACTTAGAAATTAAAATGATCATCTTGACATTTTTGGGCTTCAACAATATGTAGAACAATGAGTAGAGTTTTGAAAAATATCTCAAGATTGATAAAGGCAATGAAATGAAATAGAAGTCTTTAGCCTATTAGATGACAGACCTCTAAAGACTATGAGCTAAGGAGTTAATGAGTGTGAATGTATGCATGCTTGTGAACGTATACCGATGTCTAACCCTATTTCTGACCTCAACTCTGAAGCCCTCAATCATCTCACACGATACTCAACTAAATATTTCTTGTCAATCTAGCCAATCTGAGGGACAAAGTGAGGTTTCTACTACTAGTGAGCGATGGAGAATCGCACCACCGAACACAGAATTGCCACATAGTTATCCACCAACGAGAAAAGGAATGACGCAAATACAAATTCACAAGGATCAAATGAATGACTACAAGCATAAATGATAAAGAATCAGAAGGCATCTAATCAAAGGCTATAGAGATCAAATCAACCAAACAAAGATCACACTAAATAAATATTGAAGTTGTGGATACCAAAAAAGTTGAGGGTGGCTCAACCCTCAAGAAATCAAATATGGATACCCAAGATAGCATTCAAGGTCACCAAGGAGCAGCCATAGATACTACATAGAGGTACAAATCAATCTAGGAGACCTGTTAAACTAATGTTAACTAATACTGAGATAAACTACCACTAGGTTCTTGGGATGGTCAGGGGTCTATATTACAGAGGTCCTATATTTATTTTCCCAATTCGAATAGTTATTGTATTGTGTTCTTCATCATCTTACTCTGACTATTCCAACAGACTTAACTACTAATTTCCTCAATAACTTACTCAATAGTAACGAAGTATTCCCCGCAATCAAAATACGTAGATTCCTTACTAAAGATTAACGCGTTACCACCATTAACTTATACTTCACCAATGAATGCAAAACATTGACGAAATCACCATATTTACTGAGTACCAAAATATTAAGAGAACAATGCAACGATATGACTAAATTACATTGGAACCAGTCCGCAGGCACACCGGCCAAACCCACAGTCCGATGTGTTCGCTCTGCCCCTCACTTCCATGTGTTATTTCATTATCAAAGGTTACAATGATTATGCTACATCCTTTCGATGTGTGTTCTTTCCAATTACATTTTCCAATAAGTATAATTACCTTCTGTTTCGGCAGCCTAACACTGGCATGCACGGTGGAATCAAACCTAGAGATGCCCTAAATATACATGGTACGATCTAATTTAAATGTGCGGGATATATTTTGCTTCAAAGATTCTAAAATCTCTTGAAGAACATGTGGTTCCACCAAATGAGCATCGGTTCGCACGGAGCTAGATGCAATAACTTGGGAAAGCAAAATTTCACTCTGATTCTGTTGGTGCAAGGCAATCAACAATTGAAGTTTTGATGAAGTTTTGAAATCAAGGACTGAAGAAAATATCAAGTCATGAAGCATGGAGAAAGTATATGTTCAGAGAATGAAGATATGTATACATATGTACATTAATTCAGAGATAGCTCACTTATACTTTTGTATATTTATGAGCTTGTACATATTTGCCTATATATACAAGGAAAATGTCGGGGCAAATATGAGAGAGCATGTGAATAGAGAAATTAGAAGTTGTATGAATCATTAGACACTTTAGAAGTGAGTAAGATCTCTCTCATCACTCATATGTAAAGTTTTCCAAAAATGAAGAAAAGTTGCGACCGATATTTCTAAGTGTTCTCCTTCTGTGTTGAATCTTTTGTGAAATGCTTTTGTACAAGTCTAAGTCTATAGTTGATTGAACTCTGTACCAATTTTCAGCTTCTAATTGTGATCAGGCTGAGAGAATTGAGTGTAGGAACATTTACATGTGTAAATGAAAAGAAGAGAAGTTGCAGGAGGCACAAAATTTGATGCTAATATTTTGGTCAGTTCTCCTTCCACAGTGTAAAGTTTTGAGCAGGCATGCACTCATTCTTTAATGGAAGGTAAGCTACCTATGGCTAAAAGCATTTCATTAGACGGGTTCTAATTTGAGAGAACCAAGCTTTAGAAGTTGCAGGTGTCAAAGTCGACTGTAAAGAACTACAGTTTTAGACATAGGTGACTTGTTAAGATCATTTCTTAAAATCTACTAAGTATTTGGAATGATTTAACTTGGAGGAGGTGTGCAAACTATAGGAAACACCTTGTGCAAAGTTTTATAAAAAACGTTACACATTTGGTAAGTCAATGAGTGAGTTATGTGCAGCAGAGTTTTTGTGTAGTCATCTTCTTCACAGTTTGTTCAAAATTTTGATAATTGATCATTGATCCTCTAAATTGGTAAAGGTTTTGAGTTACTCTTGATATAGAGGTGCTCTAACTTCAAGAGTAGCCTGTTCTTTTGGAGATTAACACTCTCCATCAGTGGTATCAGAACAGGAAGTATCAAAATTGAAGAAAGGAGGACCCCGACTGCTGCAATCATAAAGAATTCAACATTTGAAGATTCAAAAGGTGAAAGCTTGAGAGCAAAGATTGAGAAGGAGACCATAAGATATCAAGGAAGACAAAAGGAGTATCATTCAAAGTAAAGGTAACCTTATTCCTCATAAAGCTTGAAGGATTTAATACACAGTTGAAGAAAGGATGGGAGATTCTCTTCAAATAGAGAAACTGGATAGAGAGAACTATCTAGCATGGTCAATGAGGATGGAAGCTCATCTTATGAGTAAAGATTTGATAGGTTATATTACAGGTGAAGAAGAAAAGCCTCAGTTCAAAGATCCTAGTGTTCCAACTAGGGAGGAATTATCAAATTTGAAGACTTGGATGAAGAGAGATGCTCAAGCTAGGAGCATTATCTACATGGCAGTTAATGACTACTTTCTACCTCACATTAGAGGTCTTGAAAGTGCAAGTGATATATGGAATGCTTTGGAGGAGCATTTCCAAAACACCACAAAGTCAAGGAAGGCATCCTTGTGGGCAGAATTTATCACATTCAAGAAGAAGGCCTCTCAATCCATCTCAGATTATGTAACAAGAATGAAGGACATTGCAGATGCATTAGGAGCACTTGATGAAGATATTGAAGAGGATAAATTGGTAAGACAAATCCTTACAGGATTGAGAGGTGATGACAAATGGAAGCCATTCATTTTGTGTACTGAATTGTCACTAGATCATTTTACTCCTGATTTAAATCAGTTGCTAGGACACATGCTAACCTTTGAGCAGGATATCAAAGGTGAAAGTGATAAAAGTGCACGTCAACGAATGTACTCAAAGGATAAGAAGAAGAATAGCAAAGGGAAGCAACAAGCAAATGAAGATGAAGGAACAACTAGCCAGGCTAACTTCCTAAGAGGAAGAGGTGATAGCAAAGGTAGAGGAAGAGGCAGAAGTAATAAAGATGGAGTCAAAGCTTGCTGGATTTGTGGTAAGAAACATCATTTAGCTAATGATTTTTGGCATAATACTTAGAATAATGGTGGATATAATCAGAACTTTAATTCAAGAGGAAGAGGTGGCAGAAATCAAAGAGGTAATTTCAGAGGTAGAGGTAGTAGATGATACTTTGGAAGAAATGCAGGTAGAGGATTCCAAAGTCAACAATATAACAATACCTACTACAATTATGCTTCAGATCAGAAGGAGGATTCAACATTGATAATGAATGCAACTTGTGAAAGGCAGAGTGAAGACCAAAGAGTCTTCTACATTGACTCAGGGTGTAGCAATCACCTGAGTGGCAACATAGCCTTGATGAATGATTTGGAGAATAAGGTAACTAATCATGTAGTTCAAACAGGTGACAATACAAAGCACAATGTGAAATTAATTGGGTCAGTGAAGGCCAAGGATGGAAGTACTCTCTTGAGTAAGGTTTTGTATGTTCCTACAATTCCAAAGAATCTGATAAGTGTAGGACAAATTGTTGAAAAAGGTTATGAAGTTAGGTTCACTAATGAAGGAGTTTTTGTGGAAGACCCTAGCAATGGGTATAAAAAAATTGTTTCAGGGAAGAAAGAAGGAAGACTCTTCACATTGAAGATTCAAGGTAGCATTGGTCATGCTTTGTACACTTATGGAGGACATAAGATCCTAGAGTTAGATCTTTGGCACAAAAGGCTTGGACATTTTAATGAAAGAGGTATTAAGGATATGGTTAACAATGGCTCAATGCTTGGATTGCCTAATGTTGCAGGTCAACATATGACATATAGATGTGAGGCATGTCAATTATGTAAGGCTCATAAGCAATCTTATTCCAAGCATGGTTTTATGTATTCAGAGAAGCTTGAGTTGGTACACACAGATGTGTGGGGACCATCAAAGGATTTCAGTACCAATGGTTCAAGGTATTATGTGATTTATTTTGATGATGCTACCAGATGGATCATTATCTATTGATCAAAGATAAGTCAGAGGTATTCAATACATTCAAACATTATCATGTGTATGCAGAGAGAATTATAGGTCAAAAGTTGAAGAGACTAAGGTTAGATGGAGGGGGAGAGTATTTCTCTAATGATTTCAATGATTACTTGTGGAATGCAGGTATAAAAAGAGAAATTACTTGCAAGTACTCTCCTCAACAAAATGGTGTAGCAGAAAGGAGGAATAGAACTCTTGTTGAGTTTGCAAGATCCATGATGAAGGAGAAAAATTGCCCAAATTATTTGTGGGTTGAGGCTGTAAATACAGCCACATATTTGGTCAATAGATTACCATGTAAATCTTTGCACGGTATGACACCATATGAGGAATGGTGGGGTAAGAGACCTACTCTGGATCATTGCAAAGTATTTGGATGTTTGGCATATGCATATGTACCATCTCAATTGAGGCATAAATTGGAACCTAAAGCTGAGAAATATGTGTTCATTGGATATGATTACAAGCAGATGGGATATATGTTGGTGCAAGGCAATCAACAATTGAATTTTTTATGAAGTTTTGAAATCAAGGTCTGAAGAAAAGATCAAGTCATGAAGCATGAAGAAAGTATATGTTCAGAGAATGAAGATATGTATACATATGTACATTAATTCAGAGATAGCTCACTTATACTTTTGTATATTTATGAGCTTGTACATATTTGCCTATATATACAAGGAAAATGTCAGGGAAAATATGAGAGAGCATGTGAATAGAGAAATTAGAATTTGTATGAGTCATTAGACACTTTAGAAGTGAGTAAGATCTCTCCCATCACTCAGATGTAAAGTTTTCTAGAAATGAAGAAAAGTTGCACCCAATATTTCTGAGTGTTCTCCTTTTGTGTTGAATCGTTTGTGAAATTCTTTTGTACAAGTCTAAGTCTATAATTGATTGACCTCTGTACAAATTTTCAGCTTCTAATGGTGATCAGACTGAGAGAATTGAGTGTAGGAACATTTACATGTGTAAATGAAAAGAAGAGAAGTTGTAGGAGGCATAAAATTCGATGCTAATGTTTTGATAAGTTCTCCTTCCACAGTGTAAAGTTTTGAGCAAGCAAGCACTCATTGTTTAAGTTGGAAGGTAAGATACCTATGGCTAAAAGCATTTGATTAAATGGGTTCTAGTTTGAGAGAACCAAGCTTTAGAAGTTGCAGGTGTCAAAGTCAACTGTAAAGAACTACAGTTTTAGACATAGGTGACTTGTTAAGATCATTTCTTAAAATCTACTGAGTATTTTGGAATGATTTAACTTGGAGGAGGTTCGCAAACTATAAAAAACACCTTGTGAAAAGTTTTATAAAAAACTTCACACATTTGATAAGTCAATGAGTGAGTTATGTGCAGTAGACTTTTTGTGTAGTCATCTTCTTCAGAGTTTGTTCAAAATTTTGATAATTGATCATTGATCCTCTAAATTGGTAAAGGTTTTGAGTTACTCTTGATATAGAGGTGATCTAACTTCAAGAGTAGCTTTTTCTTTTGGAGATTAACACTATCCATCAACATAGGTTGTGGAGTCCATCCACAAAACAATTCCTTGTGTCGAAGGATGTTACATTTGATGAGCAAGGTACTTGGTATGCAGGTACAATCAATATTTATGCAGGTGATGAAGAAGTTGTGAATCAAAATAAAGGTAAATCAAAGGTTCAAATATTTGATGAAGAGGAGAACAATGAAGTACAAGTTGAAGTTGAAGAAGTGCCAAGATTTGATCCAGAATGTGATGAACCAGAAACCTCAAGAAGTGGAGAACTCAGAATGTCATCAAGACACAAATGGCAACCTACAAGGTATAGCTATGACACTTCTTTTTTGGCTACCAAAGATTATGCTTATATGATAAAGGTAGATGAAGACCCTTCTACATATGAAGAGGAAAAAGGTAAGGAAAATTGGGAGAAGGCTATGTAGGAAGAGTATGATGCATTGATGAAAAATGAGACATGGGATTTGGTTTCTAAACCAAATAGTCAGAAGATCATTGGATGCAAATGGGTCTACAAGACAAAGAGGTTTGTAGATGGTTTCACCAAAATCAAAACCAGAACTAGAGTTGTCATCAAAATTCAACAAAATACCACCAGAATTCACCAAGCTATCACCGGAACTCACCAAGCTATCACCGAAATTCACTAGATTGTCATCAAAATCAGTGACTACTCCACTGACCGTACTTTCAGCAGATGAGGTTGGTTGCACTTCTGGTATACTCTGTAGTCCTTGAACCAGAAAATACTGAGATGGCACTCCACCAGCCCCTGTATCCCGCTTTCCTTCCAATGATTGTCCTTTACCACTACCACCAGGAGGCATTCCCAACATGCTAGGAACTTTCCAAGGATGCTGATCACTTCTGTACTTTGGGTAAGATTCTCCGAAATGTGTTACAGGCATATATCAAAGGATTCTTTCTTCAAACCTTAATCTGCTCTCAAACTGGCCACTCCATGCCCCATGGCCGATGCCAGTGTTAAATTAATGTTAATTAATACTAAGATAAACTGCCATTGGGTTCTTGGGATGGTCAGGGGTTTGTATTACAAAGGCCCTATATTTATTTTCCCAATTTGAACAGTTATTGTATTGTGTTCTTCATCATCTTAATTTGACTATTCCAACAAACTTAACTACTAATTTCCTCAATAAGTTACTCAACAATAACGAAGTATTCACTACAACTGAAATACACAGATTCCTTACTGACAATTAATGCGCTACCACCATTAACTTATACTTCACCAATGAACGCAGAACATCGACGAAATCACCACATTTACTCAATACCAAAACATTAAGAGAATAGTACAACAATATGAGTAAATTATGTTGGAACCAGTCCGCAGGCACACCACCCAGATCCACAGTCCAGCGTGTCCGCTCTGCCCCTCACTTCCACGCGTTCTTTCATTATCAAAGGTTACAACGATTACACTACATCCTTTCGATGTGCATCCTTTCCAATTACATTTTGCAATAAGTATAATTACATTCTATTCCAACGGCCTAATAGACCCTTCAAGAGCCAAAGAAACCACAAGAGGAGAAGACCACCCTGCAAATGAACAACAGCTCCACCAACGATGCCATACATATAGAGAGCGAAAGAGAAGAGAAACCAAGCAACTCCGGGAGGCACAACTAACTTCAAGAACAATGCTCAAAGCACCATGATCAAGAAGATGTGTATCCCAAAGTTAGAACTAAATATGCCATTAACGTAGTCGAAGAATTCCTCTCACACTCATGTTGATTCGAATGCACCTCGAGTATGCATGATAGGGCCACATTACAATGTCATGCATTCAGCACTCAAGTTTCTCTATATCAATGGTGGTGCATATTTCCCTTCATGCGAATAGGAAATCAGTTATACTATATAATAATAATAATGAAAAGAAATAAGCATTGCTTCGGCTATGATACTGACTCTTTTGTTTTCCTTTTAGCAGAAAAGAAAAAAATTCATATAAAAATACCAGGTACTATGTTCCTTTTTCACCTTGTGAGCGGGGACATGACACATAGAGTGGACGACTTCACTATAATAATAACTAAAAATGATCACAAGTTTGATACTAATCGAATCAATCATTCAAGTGCATATGGGTTCCTCTGATTTTGAAGCTACTCAAGAAGCGGAAGTACTTGATTTTCCCCTAGAATCTACAACTAAGGCACAAGTACATCGGTTCTGTGATGATTAGCTAGCAAGCAAACATTTCTTCCTCATTAAGATCAAAATCATGGATATAGATCATCAATTTCCAGTGATGACTCAGGATTTTAGAGGATTCCTGCATGAAACGCCAAGGATAGTAGAAGTATGGACACAAGTTGGAATAGAAGAATACTTACAGCTTCTCATATACAAATCGGACTTTCAAAGGTGCATGCAAGTAATGAATAATGTGCATCTAGCACTCGACATGCCATCAGTCCTTGAGCTACTATAGTGGATAGAAATGGAGAACGGTAGACCATGTGTTTTACCCATGAGCTGATCAAGGCAGCATTTGGCTAGACAAAGGATGGTATAATTGATCTGAAGGATGAATGCCATGAAGCCAAGAAAAGGACATTCCTAGAAGTCAATAGAATCGACATAGAAGAGGAAGTGAGACTGGTACACCAAAATTTTTGTTTTCCAAATATGCATAGATACATAGATCCCCTAAAGGTGGTAGTGCAATTGTTGTCTCATGCAGTTAAGCAAGTCAACAATCAAATCAATTTGACCCCAAATGTCCAAGAGCGGCTATTTGAAGCTAAAAAGTAGTGTGGAAATAGAAAGTTTTTTAATGGAAGATATGCTTTGACCTTACTGATATATCAAGCCTTGGAAAATGAAAGAGTGTTTGCGACTAATGCTTTCCATGGCTGAAATGTCAAAATATGTGAAGTCGGCAATAGTAGTGAAGAAAAAGACCAATCTTGGATGATATATAGCCTAAAACTAACTAGATTGTCACCTCAAATTCATATATCCAGTCTTGACCTAGCACTAATTCCTCTAACACTTCATCATCCTTGCAAACTAGAAGCTTCTATTGCATTTAATTATTACCTAAATGTAAAGATAGAGTAACTTCTCCTAAACATTCAATGGTGTTTCATCCTATTCCCATCATATATGCATTAGTGGTTCCAATTTGTGCTATTAAATGTTGTGCTAATGAAGAGCATATGCAACTTAATGCTGCCCTGTATCAATCAATGCATCGATGAGGCAATATTCCTCAGTTCCCACCCCTAGGTTTAAGTAGGGTTTCTTTATTTGGAATCCTATGGTTTTGGTCTCTGATGCTCTATAGTTGGCCATGGGGATTGGTTTTGTTCCTTGTTGATATCTTTCATCTCTCTCACGCATCCATTCTTTCCACTTTCGTATTCATTCTAGCACTTCAATTCTCACTTCTTCTCTTATTCTTTCATCCTCCTTCTTTTTGTTTTTTGCTGCTAGAAGTCTAGCAAGCATCTCTTCAATCAAGGGTTCTGAATATTTCTTCACACGGCATCCACTTACGTAATTGGGTAAAATCGCTCCATCTAGGGTGGTTATGTTAATTGCTCCACTAGTCGAAATGCGATTGATCACTAGCGGTCCATGTCCTCTCTTTTGCAACTTTTTTGCATGTTGTTTTAAGTTATAAACCAGAACTAAATCACCCTCCTTGAGTCCTTTGTTTTTTATATGGAAATCATAATATGATTTTTTTCTCCTCTTGGTTGCATAGATGCCTACTACTACTTGCAATCTAGCCTCATGCTATTTTTCAATTTGATCCAATTGTTGGGACAGTTCATGTCTAGTCCACTCATACTTTTCCACTACTTGAAGAGTAGGAATCAAAAAGTCAATTGTCAAAATTACATTTTGGCCATATACTAGATTGAATGGTGTCGTCCCAATAGCAATCTTGTAGGCAACTCTAAAAGCCATAAAGCATGGTGTATTTGTTTGTCCCAATCTAATTGTCCATTATTTACAATTTTCATCAAGACTATACATAACACCTTATTGGAACTCTCTGCTTGTCCATTGGCTTGTGGGTGATATGGGGCCGACTTCTTATGAATTACTAAGAACTCATTCATCAATGTTTCTATTACTTCATTAATGAAGTGCGTACCTTGATCACTCACAATTTCTATTGGCAATCCAAATCTTGTAAATATGTTTTCAAATAGAAATTTGGTAGTGGTTCTTGCATCATTTTTCTTTGTGGGCTTTGCTTCTACTCATTTGGTCAATTAGTTAGTAGCCACTATTATATATTTAGCATGAGAGCCTTTCACGAGTGGGCTAATTGGTTTGACAAAATCCACCCCACTTAGTGAAAGCTCTAGCACTAATCAAAGGTCGTAGTGGCATTTCATCTCTTCTAATGGGATATTTTGTTCGTTGGCACACATTGCATCTTTGAACATGTGTCGATGCATCTTGACGTAAGGTTGGCCACCATAATTCAGCAAAGAGAATCATTTTTGTAGTTTTGTCAGTTGAAAAATGGCCTCCTACTGCTCCTGTATGGGCCATCTCTAAGACAGAGATATACTCATCTTCATGTACACACAATCTTGATTGATTATCCCATCCACATTTAAACATTTGTCTTCTTATGAGTACATAATCTTTACTTTGCTCCTCCAAAGCCCGCTTTCTTGCTAAGCTTGCTCCTTCAGGATACTTATGAGTTTTCAAAAATCTTAGTAATTGTAGACTCCATCTAGGTGCTACCGTAGAATAGCATATGGTGGAGTTCTCTTCAGGACATTTCTCTTGGCATGTAGGACAATTCATTACATGAGAATGCACATATTTTTGCATCTCTGGCCAATACATTCCCAGTCTTTTGAGCTCCTTTAGTGTATTACTAACACTTCTATGGTTTTTCCATTGATTTGTGTAGGTGTGCTTTAACCATGTCCATACTCAAGGTCCACGATACATGATACTTGAAAAAATTGTGATACACAATACTCAAGGGCCATGATACACGATACTTGAAAAATCACGATACATGATACTCAAGGGCTGTGATACATGATACTTGAAAAATCACGGTACACGATACTTGAAGATCTACGATATTTAGGTATCACGATAACCGACTTGATGATACACGATACTTGAAAAATCACAGTACACGATACTTAAAGATCTATGATATTCAGGTGTCACGATACTCTACCCGATGATACACAATACCTAGGTATCATGATACATGGGGAGTATAGGTATCAGTGATAGACAATACCTGCTAGGTATCGGGACACACAAGAATCCAAGTATTGGGATACTTGAACTCAACCAATCACGATACTTGGGCTTATCTCACTCAAAAACAAAATTTTTTCAGAAAACATTTATGTGAATGTGCTCCTTGTGCTCTCCCTGCCACTCCTAAGTGCATATAGAAGTCAAACTCTCACTCAAACCCATGATACCTCCCACATGATACCGATCACAGTTCCTATAATGTTTTGTGTGAATTAAAATTTCTTATAGAGTTAGAATCTACTTAATCTCACCTCCAAGACAATCTATCCGAGATCTTCCACTGAACTCTCACTCTTGAAAGCCTTAATCGCCCACAATATCACTCCCCCAACACTGATCGTCTGTGCTCCATGATACCAAAGGCTGAAAAGAAATGAAATTAAAAATTTGGGGGTTTTAAGAAACCTACCTACCTACTCCACTCCTCTTCTCTCCTATCTACTCCCTACTCCTACTCTTTGACTCTCACTTCCCTAAGTCTAACAACTTACTACACACACTTTCAAAGTGTGAAGTAATAAGTGCAATGAACATAACTTGCCAAAGCAAAGTGCTTACCTCTTCACAACTCATACCTTCACCTAAAAGCTTTTACCATCACACAAGTACCTCGATTGGAATCGTAGTTCCCCAGCAACAGTGCCAAAAAAACGTATGTACCTAAGAAATAGTTTAGGGACTTGCGACGAAAGAGTCTATACCTCAATCACCAACAAGTGCATATAGTGGACATGATCACACATTTAAATTATTAATCCGAGAAGTATCATAAACCTAAACAAGTGTATGAGGATGTGCACTTAAGTAATGGTCAATGCAGTGGAATAGCTAACATTGCATGCAGATGAGTGCAATCCATCACATACATCACCTACACAAGTGAAATTGGTGTCACGATACATGAAACAGCAGCAAGCACAATAATGAATATTTCTCTCAGCTCTAAACTTGGAATATAGTCAATAGCAGTCATTTTAAAGCTCTCGATGAGATGCATCCAATGGTCATAGACTTGTCTGATTTCGATAAACAAGAGTTAGTAGAGACCCCGGTGGAGGAAACTTTTGAGGAAAAATACGAGCCGCAACTAGTGCTAGGGGGTAGAGTAACTAAAGAAGGATAGGATACCTAGGAGGCACCCATACCCCAATGGTTAAAGCAAGTAGAAGAGATTGGGTGAACTCACGATGATAGGGTCACAATAGAGATTTAGTCCTTGTCAAACCTAGAAGAAACAATCGTCACATCAAAATACTTCTAGAACTAGTCCCATAAAAGGATCATCACCACTTTTGAGATGTAGTATATGCCATATCTGATGCTTCTGGGCAACTATAATGTGGAAGTCAAATGGGCAATTGGACAAGAACCAACATTTGCGACACAGTTCTAACCTAGTGACCGCCTAGAGAAATATAAGAAAGAAACCATCTTTCAACCGAATTGGTGGGCATGATTGCTAGAGACATACCCAAAAATGTTGAGAACATGCTCGAATTCACCCTTATACATCAAGTACAATCCATGCTATTGTCTTGTACCTCCTCGATGCCCATGGCTTGAATTTTCAATCAAATTACGCAATAACAAAGGATGTTTGGATTGGCTAAACTACACATACCTAGCTCCACCAAGAGGACCACCTATAGTAGCATATATGGTATCTATTATTAGACATTGGTCACAAAGGGCTCAAGAATGTACCCAATGTAGCCGCCAAAATGTGCAATAAGATATTTGAGCTCATGACAATCGTCTTCAAAACATTAAAAAATGTCAAGGCCCCATGTATTTGTGCTCTGGGCTTCAATGAAGAGAGCTTTGCCCTAGTCTACAATATGAGCAAGACATCATCACTCAACTCATGGCATGCAAAAATAAAATACATGCTTGCTTGCTACAAATAGATATGCTAAAAAATTTTCTTGATAGGTTCCTATGACTATCAGTCAAAAATATTAATTCCAAGGTCGACGCATCTCTTACATCTATTTGTGATCGAACAAGCCCTACATGCCAAGCAATTACGCCATATTCGGACATGGCAAGTCCTATAGATTGGGTTAGTTTGATGAAAGATTTAGCATGTGGCCTTCACCTCAAAGAACATGATCTAGTTGTAGATGTGGTACAATATTACATATCATGCCCTCCACAACAAGGGTCTATCAGGGATGAGAGATGCAAGAGAGGGGGGTATTGGCAGCCAAGTAAGCAGTGCAGGTGGTCTAACATGATAAGGGAGCTTACATAAAATGATCCAAAGAGAGCAAGGGTGGAGAGCAGTTCAACCCGGATTGACTAGAGAAGGAAGCAAATGCAAATCAGATGAATAGGCTAAATATTCATTTTTCGAATCAACATTTATCAAAAGAGATTTTTATCACTACATTACATTGTAATTTCCATTTTTTATAATCCAAACTCCATTTTGAGCCCCCAAATTAGCTTAGGAACCTAAACTTACCAAGTAGAACAGGTGACTTGGGATCCATGATACTCTAGTTCAAGATAAGAGATCTTGAGAATGAGAACCTATCAATCTGGATGAGGATCATCACACTTGAATGGATTCCCTCAAGACAACATGAGGATCAAAATCTTTGTTAACCGAGAGAGTGAGGTTGCTTTTTGGAGATTCAAACTAGAAAAATCTAGCAATGTAGATGGGATTATCATATATGAGTCCAAGGACCTAGATATTCCAGAAAAGGTCATACATTGCAACAACACTTAAGAGAGAATGTATGTTGTAGTGGAGCATAGTAGACACGTGCATACTTGAAAAGGTGAGAAGATTTTCCCCTCTTACGAGTCTAGCACCCCTCAGGGTCAGAACAAAGCAAAATCTTTGCATGTCCTAGGAGCACAGACAAATAAATCTAAGGAACGGCCCAAAGCGAGTTTTGTGCATACTATAGGAAGAGAGAGATCAAAACTAGAAATGGATAGAACCGAAAGACAAAGAGTGAGAGGACATAATTTGACCAATTTTTTTCCACCAAAAGGCTTTCGAGAAAAAGCCCTTTCGATAAAAAATATAATGCCACTCGAATTTTTATTCAGAGAATATTCAAGAATCCTTGAATAAAACAATTATATTCAATAATTTTATATTAGTTGGTCAAATAAAGGAAACCTAGGAATGGGGAAGCTATGATAACATGGAACAAAAAAAGAAAATGGTCATGACAATCAAAGACCAATAGGAATGATGCACATACATAGGTGACGAATTAAGCCTGAAAAGGAGGAAGCATTCATAACTATATTGTGAGACTATGCAGATGTCCTAGATGTATAAGGATTTAAAAGGGGTAGAAATGGCTATGTGTTTTTGTAAGAAAGTATTTACACAAGAGAACATAGGAGCAGTAGCTAAACTACAAAATTAAAAAATAAAGGATTGTCTAAATCATTTTATTAGTCATAAATTAAGTTCACAATTGTTAAATCACATATACAATGAGAATAATGGCTTATTAGATGTATGTCACACAAATATACTCAGCCTTAAAAGTTCATAAAGATCATATGAACTTATTGTAAAGCGAGAATATGCCTTGTAGTCTAGGCCTTTTTTAACGTTTTTGCATTGTGAGTGTATCTTTCTTGATAATTAGTCTTTGAATTCTGTTTTTGATATTTCTTTATATCTCTACATATCTAGCTTCTCTATCATATTGTTCTATGAAGATCTTTGTTCATGTAGAAGATGGATCCGAAAATCAATTTTGAGAATGATATTCATACTATTCTAGTATCTTCTTCAAGAAGCAATAGAAGAGAAAAGTGTCATATCAACAATGTGGTCAATCGCACATACAAGGAAGGTGTATTAGAAATCTCCAACCATATAACTTCAAAAACTAAACAAGGAAAGAAGGATATTGAGATATAGAAAAATAAAGAGTCTTTATCCATTAGATATGTGAACGAACAAGTACCCTCCTTGGCACACAATACATGATGTAATTAGATTTGTAGGAGATGGAGAAGATGATTTATTAAGATATTTTTTGAAACTTATGAAACTTATTTGTACATTCACTTGGTAATATATTTATTATCGTGTTGTGATCCAAGATTCTTCTTCCTTGTGTTGTTTATGTGCTTTGGAAGACCTCAAACTCCAACTTTTGGTATAAGAGCAGAGCACCACTTTCTCTAGGATGTTGTTGACACCCCTCTATTCAGAGTCTCAAAATCGCATGAAAATTGTTGAGCATACTCGAGGCAATCAGGAGTCCAAACAACTTTGCTATGTGGCATCAAAAATTTTATTTGAGCTCTTTTCAACCTTCAAATGCACTATCGTAGTGATTGTGCAATAAATTGGGTCCTTTTGTGCCAAACATATATACAAATTTTAGTTCACTAGTACAAGCATCTCAAAGTCTGCTACAAGTCTAGTAGAGATCAATGGGGAATATTTTTTCAACATTTTGAGATACAATCAATTTTTTGCATCATGGTATTTAGTCACTATCCATGTCTAAAAGTAATGACGTATTCTGTATGTTGACTATTGAGGATAGGTTGGATGGTAGTAATTACCCATTATGAGCATACATAATGCATAATGTATTAGTGGCAAAAGGGCTGTGGAATATTGTGAAGGGTGTTGAAAAAAATTCTATCACACCTACAAATATAGTGATTGATGGTGATGCAGATAGTGTTCAAAATGATGGTCATCAATTTCTTGGTTATACTATGGTTTTTGTTACACCTAGTACAGAGAAACTTTGTTTGGATGGCAGAGATATACATGCACATGCAATGATAGATTTCTCTAATAGACCTACCACTATCCCTCACATTCACTCATCAAAGACAAAAAAAAATGCTTGAGATACTATTTGCTATATTCTTCCCTTCTTGGAAACATGGTTCAAAGAATGGGAAATTATGAAAATATACAATCAAAACTATGTTTTTTTTATTTCCAATGCATTAATATTACTTCCTTACTTATCCATAACACTTCACAAAGTAAAAGAGATAATACATAAGTAAAAAAAAATTAAAGCTCAATGAAAGAGATAGCATCAAATATGTGCTATCATTAATAACAAAAAGATACAATGTGGAGCAAACTCTTGCCATCTGTGCAAGTTTGGAATTTTCTCTCCTCCATTTTAACTCTCTATTTTTTTCGATTCCCATTGGGACAACAAAAAAAATAGATATGTATTGAGTTTTAGATGAACTACTCAACTATTGGAACTCAAGGTCAAGCATAAAACATGGAAGCACATCAAAGAATTGGACATAGAAGAAGAGAGAGCAAGTAGGGAGCTCCAAGAAGTGTATGTCAAATTTTTAGAAGAATCCCCTACAAAAATAGTGATTTTCATCACTACAAACCATTGTAAATACCATTTTCTATTTTTGTAACTCCATTTTGTTCAAGTCGAGGAGTCTTCAAGCTTGAGGAGTATTAGAAGTATCATCCTACCAATTTTCATAATTTTTAGACTTCGTTTGGGCCCTCAAATAAGCCCTCGAACCTAATTTTTAACTAGGTCGGACACTAGGTCTGGACAGGGCCAAAACTAGTCAAAAAACTATTAAAAGAGCTAGAGAGCTCATTTTTGGGGGTTAGCTTGTTAGAGAATAGAGCTTTGTAAGAGAACTCTTTTGCAATAGAAGCTTTCCATTGTTCCTCTCTTTGATCTTACCTTGTGCGCATGTGTGTGTATGTGTGTGCATGTTTGTGTGCTTTCACTCACGCACTTGTGCCTTCACTTGCTCGTGGTCTTCATACCAGTCCTCACGTCTCCGCGGATTGACAAGTAAAGGAGGGACGCTTGAGCTACACCAAATTTTGGCACCATTTCCGGGGAGAGAGCTTCGAGGACGAGCGTTGTGATGGTAAGATCGTAGATTTGCGACGTTGGAAGGTAAAAAAACTGTCATTTTTGTTCATTTTCTGATTTTTCCTCTTCATCTTCATCATCATTACCATCTTCATCTTCTTCCATCTTCTTCTTCATAGAAATTTCTTGGTTTTTAGAGCATTTTTACCATTTTCATACCATTTTTCATGAGTTATTGTGTGAGAAGGAGTTAGGAGATGCAAGGGAGAGCAAGTGCCTATGTTTTTTCATGATTTTTTGCACATACGGAGCTCGCCATTGCTCAACGCTCAAAAATTTGAATTTCCCGCCAAAAAGCACGATTCTGTGATGAAAATCGCGATTCTGTGAAAAATTCAAATTTTTTTGAAAATCGTGATTTTCTACTTCCCACCTAAAAGCTTTCTGAAAGAGACACGATTCTGTGGTCATTCTCAGAATCGCGATTCTTTGGTTGTGCTCAGAATCGCGATTCTCTAAGTTTTTCAAAAAACACGATTCTCTGGATGTGCTCAAAATTGTGATTCTCACAAATCACGATTTTCAGCCAAAAACACGATTGTGATCAAATACGATTCTCTGCTGGCAATCGCGATTCTCAAAAACACGATTCTCATCCAAGGTACAAAATCGCAATTTTCATAAACACAATTCTGAGAAAACACGATTTTTCAGTGGGCTCAAAATTGCGATTCTCTTAAGATTCACAGCATCGCAATTCTCTTGAGATTCACAGCATCGCGATTCTCTTGAGATTCACAGCATCGCGATTCTCTTGAGATTCACAGCATCGCGATTCTCTTGAGATTCACAGCATCACGATTCTCTTGAGATTCATAGCATCATGATTCTCTTGAGATTCACAGCATCACGATTCTCTTGAGATTCACAGCATCGCGATTCTCTTGAGATTCACAGCATCACGATTCTCTTGAGATTCACAGCATCGCGATTCTCTTGAGATTCACAGCATCGCGATTCTCTTGAGATTCACAACATCGCGATTCTCTTGAGATTCACAGCATCGCGACTCTCTTGAGATTCACAGCATCGCGATTCTCTTGAGATTCACAGCATCACAATTCTCTTGAGATTCACAGCATCGCGATTCTCTTGAGATTCACAAAATCGTGATTTTTTCCAAAAGGTCTTGTTTGCCTGTTTTGACCCCCAGGAGCCTGATTTGACATAACTTTTTCATGCAAAGTCCATTTTTTGAGCTCTATAGCTCGTTGGAAAGCTCGTTTCGAATCCTTCATGGCCTCAACTATTTTTTATAAGAATAATGCATTGATTTTTAGATATATTAATTTGAAGTTGACCCTCAAGTGGGACTAGGGAACCAAGGGGACTCCAAAGGATTTTGAACCATACCAAGGGGAAATTTTGGACTCTTAACCAAAGCTTATGAACCTAAGATCTGGTAGACACCTAGGCAAGGATAGGAAAAGCATTAGATCTTCTCAGTCTAGTGTCAACCATACAGCTAAGTCTTGGGCACAACAACTAAGTGGTTGTCCTTACATACTAAACTCTGACACAAGTGACTCAGAATTGTCTTTTAGCATGGGGAAACCTACAGGTAACTCAGGCACTGCCTACTTGTAAACACCAGAAGGCCCCTATAAGACACAGTTGGAATATATTCGGACCAATCGATTAGGTGCTCGCATCTATGAGGATGGCCTAAGGCGATCAGTGGTCCAACTCAAAAATCCAGATCAACCCTTTGGACTTGAACACCCGGTGGTCAAGTTCGAAGAGGGTTCATACATTGATAAGGAACGAACCATGTATGTGGTCACCAACCTACTAGGTAGGACCGATGAGTTTGGAAATATCATTCATGAGAATGAGATAGGAGACCTAGAACAAGGAAATGTAGGACAAGGACCCCAGACGCCTAGAGGTAAGTCAGTTTTGACCAGAGTGATCACTCCAGATTGGATCCCTCAAGACAATAAAAGCATGGAACTATTCTTGAATAGAGAAACAGAGGAAGCCTTTTGGAGATTAAAGCCAGATCAACCTAGCCAATTGGGCATAGTCATAATCTACGAGTTCAAGGATCCTGAGATACCAGGCAAAGTTGTCTACCTGAACAACACATCAGAGAACATGTTCTTGGTAACAGAACATGATAGACATGCATATACTTGGAAGAGTGAATTGATTTTCCCTCCACCAAGATCCAATGTTTCCTATGGCCTCCAAGGAGTAGGATCATCCAAAGCTCATGAAGCCTAGAGAGAAAGAACTAGAGAGAGACCTGAGGTAAGTTTTGCACACCCCGTGGGCAGGAATAGATCAGGAGTTGAAAGTGAAAGACCTGAAAGAGAGAGATATCAAGCACATAGGCAACAAAGAGATGAACAGGATTTTCCATTGCCTAGACCCCGAGAGCACACGAGAACCCTTAGACCCACTCAAGTGATCAAGGCAATGAAGAATTATTTTGACGGGACAGGAGATCCTTATGATCATGTGGCCGAGTTCAAACAAGTGTTAAGAGCTGAACAGGTTGAGGATTTGTTCACCCAGTACGAGGCATTTGGTTTGACTCTTAAGGGCACTGCCTTAGCTTGGTTTCAACCATTGAGTAGTCGCAACTATCGCAATATAGGTCAGCTGCTAGACGAATTCATTGTAGAACTTTCCAAGAGTGGTATCAGACATAACACATCATCTTTGATCCACAGTTTCAAGCAGACACCCCAAGAAACAGTGCGACTAGCAGGTAGAAGGTTCAGACAGTACCTAGAAAGATGCCCTGCTCCAGAGTTACCCACACCAGCCAAACAAGTGGCTTTGTTCTTAGATGGCTTACTAAGCACAAAGTTAAGATCATATGTGTACTTGAAAGAGCCTAGATCCATAGAAGAGTGTGTGCGGACCTGCATTGACATAGAAGACAACTTGGGTGAGGAGTTAGGACTATCCAAACTCTATAAAGAATCTGAAAGTTCTACTAGTCATACCTCCAGAGCCTTCACTGAGATAGATGAAATAGCAGAGCAAGTTGCCAAGAAGCTAGGAGTTCAAAATAAACAAATACCAAGAGTCACCTCATTGAACCGGTGTTATACTTGTGGAGGCAACCACATGGCTAATGTATGCCCATTGCACAACCAGAACATGAGAGAAAGGAATGCTCCATATTGCATTATTGAGAGAAAATACACGAACCATACGGCTCAAGATTGTCCATACAATAGACAGGATGTTAGACATAATTATCAGCAACCTTACCAACAAGGTAGGTATCAGAACCAATACCAACAGCCATATTATCGACCACAACAACAGTATCAGGCACCATATAGGCCACAACCAATCCTAGGAAACCAACCACCAGCGCCTGCCAATGTAATTCCAGTTAAGTATGCAGTGGCAGAAGAGAACCTTAATAGAGCATTGGTGCCAATGACCCCACTGATCTCAGAGAATGACTCTCATGCTCATAGTTCAGACTACTTCCATGAAGGTAGTCCACATGCTTATTACACAGAGTCACCTGATCATAGTGAGATTTACCCGTATCAATATGAGGCACCACCTATGGAACAAAATTGGGAGCCTGAATACTCCAATGTCATGTACACAAATGCTAACCCTAGGCCCCAATTGAGACAAGTAAGACCACAAGCCCCTAGAGGACCATGGTTCAGATGTCAGGGCGACCATTTCCTTCGTGATTGTCCCCACCCACCATCTCCGAGTCAAGGACAGACTATCATAATACAGGCTTTTTGTCCTGATTGTGGCAAAGACCATCTCCCCAGAGATTGTCCAAGAAACCCTGCTAGTGCACCCAAGATTACACCCATTAATGTGGTAGGCGTAGTGGCGGATTCAAGTTCAAGTAGCAGTAATGTGGCTCCTATACAAGCAGTCACTAGGGCACAAGCCTTAAAACAGGATAAGCCAGCTGAACAATCAGAGTCAAGTGAATCAGGAGAGCCTAGCAAGCGGAAAACAAGAACATGGAAGGATACCAGAGAGAAGGCCAATCGCAAGTGGAATAGAAAGTTATCAGAACTAGAAGAAAGTTTGAAGGAAGCGAAAACAAAAATAGATGACATTGCATCTCAAAGCCCCTCGCATGCTGAAACTCCATCTACTCCACCTCATCCCACCCATCACCCATTGTAAATAGACCGTAACCAAGGTCTGTTCTTGCAGATCCAACCCCAGAAGGCTTGGACATGATGTTCAAGGCCTACCAGGCTCGACTTCAAGAAGGGCCAACAGCTGCAAACCTAGACAAGAGTTACCCTAGAGCAGATTTAGAGATTGAACGAATGAAAATGTGCATGAAAATGGTAGAACAAGCTCAAGCGATACTCGAGACTAGTCAAAAGTTCAATCAGACAAACTCTGTGAAACTGTATTTGCATTTCCAGGGCTTATTAGAAAGATTAGAGCAGTTGGTAAACAAACCACAAGTTTCTTTACCTCCACAGGCTCAACCAGTTATTGAAAGAGGAAGCTCACCACCAATGGGAGCTTATGTTCCTAATTCCACGGATGTTGGAATACCTCCTTCAATTCAACAGTACTCTCAAGGGTTCTTGCGGAAAATACAAGAAGAGAAATGGGCCAAGGGGAAGGGTAATTCCCCTCCTATTCCCGAGATTGATGATCTTCATGATCAATTTCCCCAAGACATTCCATCAATTTATGGGGATCAAGTCGAGCAACAAGAAGACGAAAGGATAGATTTTGAATCTAATACCTTAGAAGAACTGCCTCAATTTCCAGGCCCATGGGAATCTGAATCTCTTCAGATCAGAGCTCCCATAATACTGGTCAGACATGAAGACTCAGTGGTCCCAAGGAACACTGATGTCGTGAAGAATACTAAGGCTCAATGTCATCTCACTGTAGGAGAGCTATTAAAAGCGAAACCTGAACTATGGGATCATGTCAAGGATCAAGTTCCAGAACTTGATTCAAATATGCCAAAAGGATGCTCTAAGCAGAAAGTACCAAAGATACCTCTAGACAAAATAGGAGACATGTGTGAGGGTGAAGAAGGTAATACTTATCTTCCAATCACCTACCAAGGTTACACAACCAAAGCAATCATAAATTCAGGTGTTGGTGTTGCCATTGCGACCACCTCCTTGTGGAAGCAATGGGGCAAACCCACATTAAGACCAACTAGAATGAAGCTTCAAATGGCCGACGGACATTTTGAAAGACCTCTAGGATTGCTCGAAGGGATAACTCTAACCACTTGTGGTGTAGAGTTTGAGCACACATTTGCTATATGTGACTTTGAGAAAAATAATGTTTATGAGATGATCCTAAGAAGACCCTTCCTATGACAATTGCAAATAGTACAGGATTGGGGAACCAACTCCTTGTACTTACAACACTTAGGGGTCACCACCAGGGTCAATTTGAAGGATTACTCCTTCAGAGATGTACCACCCCTACAGTGGAACCCTATCCACAAAGCAAAAGAAGATTCAATCTCTGTGCGTTCTGGAAGTTCTCCTGACCATCCTGGTTGCATGAAGATACTCATTTGTGGATGTGCAAGGTCGTAGAGGAAGAGGAAAAACGCTTGAAGGCGAGAGAAGAAGGAATTTCACCAGGAGATAGACCAGTTAGAGACTCAGCCTACACACCAATGATCTTTCCGGATGAGGAATTTGAGCCTCATGGCTGGCCAGAAATCTTAGCCACCATGGACATTGCTGTCAACGAGGAACAGTGGACACCTCATTGTGATGAGGAGGGTTATGATATCTCAGTGTTCATGTGTCAGCCCTTGCTAGAAGAATGTGACCCTAGTGACATCATAGAAGAAGAAGAGAATGACGATGATATAGAGTCCATTGTGATGGATAGTTGCTTTAACTCAGAGCAGCACTATCTAGAAGATATAGGAGTGTTCACCCAAAAAGAAGAAGAACCTCTCACAAGTATTAAAACGGTAAATTAAAAGGATGGAAGTGAGAGCAGTCAAAAGAAAAATAAACGAAAAGCCGTGAAACAAGAAGAGGAGGAATCATTGTTTGAAGTACCAGAAAACTTCAAGAAATATGAAGTTGATGACTGTAGAATTTTGATACGAATGCCTAAAAGAGAGGCCACCATAGGATAATCATATGATAATAAAGAAAAGACCAAGAAAATTGTAGTGACCATTGAAGAGAACGAAGAGAGATGCACATATATAGGAGATGACCTAAGTGCAAGAGAAGAAATGGAGCTCGTAGCTCTATTAAGGGAATATAGGGATGTGTTTGCGTGGCACTATAGAGACTTGAAAGGGGTAGATCCAAGAATTTGTTCTCATACTATGCCCATGATTGCTGATTCCAAGCCCCCCAAATAGAAGCCCTACACATATAATGATACCTATGCAGCCAAAATAAAAGAAGAAATTGATAGGCTGATTGAAGCTGGATTCATCTATGAGATTGAGCATACGGAATGGGTGTCCCCCATTGTAGTGATGCCCAAGAAGAATGGAAAATTACGAGTGTGTATTAACCTTAGAAAAGTTAATGTCGCTACCATAAGAGATAGCTATCCGCTTCCAATCACTGAACATTTATTGGAGCATGTTGCAGGCAAGGAAGTTTATAGCTTTCTTGATGGATTTTCCGGTTACAACCAAGTAGCCATCACCCCCGAAGATCAACACAAAACGGATTTTGCCACAGAGTGGGGAATCTTTGCATTTCGCGTGATGCCATTTGGGCTCACCAATGCACCTGCAACATTCCAAAGGCTCATGTGTCATGTCTTCAAAGAGTTCTTGCGGAAGAGCTTAGAAGTATATGTTGATGATTTATGTGCTCATTCCCAAGAAAGAAGATACCACATCCCTGAGCTCAAACAGATCTTCAACAAGTGCAGAGAATATCGAGTGTGTCTGAACCCAGAAAAGTGTGTGTTCATGGTACGACAAGGTAAAATCTTAGGTCATATTGTTTCTAAGAACGGAATATCTACTGATGAGGATAAAGTTAGAGCCATAGCAGAGCTCCCGAGGTTGAGGAATGTTAAAGAGGTACAAGCCTTTATGGGCCATTGTGGATATTACCGCAGGTTTATCCACATGTACGCGATCATAGCTAGGCCTCTTTATGCCTTGTTGTCAAATTTTGAGTGGAACGAGGAATGGGAGAATTCTTTCAATGAACTGAAGAAACGCTTGTGCATAGCACCAATACTGACCACTCTTGATTGGAATAAACCATTCCATGTCCATGTGGATGCATGCAATCATGCCATAGGATGTGTGCTAGCACAACCCACAGGTGAAGGAAATTTAGACTTACCCATAGCATACGCTAGCAGACAGCTAACCACAGCTGAACGAAACTATACCACAACCGAGCGAGAATGCTTAGGCATGGTATATGCTCTGAAGAAGTTTAGACACTATTTATTGGCCAACAAGTTCAAGTTTTTCACTGATCATCAAGCTTTGTTATATTTGGTCAATAAACCTTGCAATACGGGACGCTTAGTAAGATGGTTCCTCTTATTAATGGAATATGACTTTGAAGTTGTTGTCAAGAAAGGTAAAACCCACCTTAGGGCGGATCACCTTTCTCACATTACTTCAAGAGAGTCACCCCAAGGAGTGTCTGATGACCTACCTGACGCTTATCTGTTCAACTTGGAGGTTGTTCCTAAATGGGCAAATAAGTTGGTGCCAGTCCTAACCTTTGGACCCGCAAATAAGAATGTGAAAACATCACAAGAAGAAATTGTAAAATCACAAAACTATCACATATTCGCAGGAAGCATGTACAAACAAGATACTGAGGGTGTTTTAGCTTGTTGTGTTGAGGACGATGAGCATAGTAGTTGGTTGCAACAAGCTCATGAAGGATTGCTAGGAAATCATTATTCTAAACAGTGCACATTACAAAATCTGAAACGTTTAGGAGTGTATTGGCCTAGCATGGACAAAGAAATACATGAGTGGATTAAAAATTGTCCAATGTGCAGAGAGAGACCACCAGTGGAGCATGCCACCCTTTAACAAGTGTCATTAATTCCTAATTGGACTGCTCCATTGGTAGAGCTTATGATTTCGGGAACCTTACCCAAAGAGGCTAGTCTAGCAAGAAGACGCAGCATGGAGCAAGAGGCTCAGGACTATGCTTTAGTTGGAGACAACTTATATTGAAGAGGCAAGGATGGTTATCTAAGATTGTGTGTTCATGAATCAGACTATTTGAAAGTCTTAGAGACTGCACACAGTGGTGTTGCAAGTGGACACTTTGGTCCTGACCGAGTAATCAAGACCATTCTATTCTCAGGACTTTGGTGGCCCACTCTTCATATGGATGCACATACATATGTGAAGAAATGTGACACATGCTAACGTGCAGAATATCCGATCAGAAAAGATGAGATGCCTTTGAGGCCAATGATGGGAGGACATGCATTCTCGAAGTGGGGTATAGACTTTATAGGTCCTATTAACTCCCCAGCTAGAAACTCCCATGCAGAGTACATCATTGTAGCCACAGATTACCTTACCAAGTGGGTGGAAGTAAAAGCCACAACAAAGAATGATGCTCAAACAACAGCTAAGTTCTTATTTGAGAATGTGTTCACAAGATATGGACTACCAATAGAGTTAGTGAGTGATAGAGGCACACACTTCTTGAATGAAGTCATTGAAAATCTTCTCCAAGAGTTCTTGGTGATACATAAGAAGTATGCCCCCTATCACCCACAAGCTAACGGACAAGCCGAGAGCACCAATAAGATCCTCTGTAATGTATTGACAAAACTAGTAAATAATAAACGCTCTGGTTGGGACAAACAACTTCATCATGTTGTTTGGGCTTATGGAGTTGTGTACAAAACGGTACTCAATGCCACCCCATTTCAGATGGTCTTTGGACAGAATGCGGTGCTACCATTGGACTTCTTAATCCCTGCATTAAAGGTAACACAAGAACATGAGTGGAATGGACATGAATTGTCCTCTAGGATCTTTGATCTAGAATGCTTAGGTGAGACAAGGCTACGCACGGCGGCAGGCATCTATGCTGCAAAGAAAAGACAAAAGGCATACTTTGATGCACACATCAAAGATAAAGGATTGAAAGAGGGAGACCTAGTGCTGGTTTATACGCTAAAGCAACATGCCCATAAGTTGGAAAAAAGAGGATACGGACCCATGATCATTAACAGAATTTCCACTAGCGGTGCAGTTCAGTTGGCCACTCTAGAAGGAGATATCTTGCCAAACTATATTAGTGGATGTAGAGTCAAGTTATACCAAGAACCTCTTACAGAGGATATGCTTACAAGACTCAACACTGCTAAGAAGCGAAAAGAAGAGGGGTTAAGGGTGAGGGAAGAAGCACACGCAGAGGCCAGAGAGCGTATTAGGCGAAATAAGTTAAGGCGATTAGGCCTAGATGTCAACTCAAAAGCCCCAAAATATCACATGGATATGTGTCAAAAATCGGGCATAACTACTTCTCAAGTCATTGACCGGCGTCCCTTTGTGACCATTGGGATAGGACAAGGAAAGGGTGCAAGGACTGTCAAAGCATTGATTGACTCAGGTGCAGCAAGTAGTGCAGTTAGACTGTCCTACTACCAAGACTTGCAATTGAACATCAATCCCATAGAAGCTTATCTCATAGGATTGGGAGGTGTGGAAACCCCTTGTTTGGGCGAGGTGAAACTTCCCATCTACCTTCAAGATGTTCCAATGAAAGTCAAAGTGCTAGTGTGTCAAGATAAGAACCTTACAGAACCACTTGTTTTGGGTCAAGATTGGATTTATGACCACGCAGTTAACTTAAACCTAAGAAGTCAAATTCTTCAAGTTTGGGTATAGGAACAATGCATTACATTAGAATTAGAGAACTGCATGCTCATAGATCATGGCACCACACACTCTTTTAGTTCCTCTAAGACAAATCTTCACGAGCAAGATGTTGTAGGTGTCAAAAGATCTATGATCTAGAAGGACTTAATCATGGAAGGACAATCGCAAAGGCAAGCAAACCCTCCTTCTTTTTTGAAGAGCAAAGCATCCATAGTAGTTCAACCTAAGTAGCACGCACAACAATTCAAGACAACTGCTATAGCAAATAGAAAGACACCCTTCAACAAGAAAGCAGTTCCGAGCATGAAGCAGGTTTGGGTACGCAAAGGAGAGCAACCACCATCCTTGCCCCCACAAATCCCATCCAGGCAAGCCAACCAGGCTAGAAAAAGAAGGCAGAAGCTTGGACAAACTCAACCACAAGGTATTCGACAAGTTTGGGTGCCTAAGAAATTAGCTGCAGCTCAACAAGGGCGATTACAGATGTGGGTACCTAAGAAGCTCTTACGTTCGCAACAACCTATGCTCTCCCATATGCAAAAAGTCTCAACAAAGAAGCCAAGGCAAGGCAAAGGTCAGAACAAAACACCAAGAACAAAAGTAGACCAACTAACCTCTTCAATGCGAGTCAAGCGACCAGCCACAGAGGTATGGGTTTGGAAGCCAAAAGCATCTGCGACCCCTACAAAACCAAAGCACCAACCACAAGGGACACAACAATCATAAAACCAGCTAAGGAGGAATAGGCCAAAGGTGCTCACTACACAGTTGCAAATCGTTCTCAAATGGATCCCCATGAGGAGGCACAATCAATTGTCATCTCGAGATCCAATGGATACCTCCACGACAGATGGCATCAACATCCGCAAATAACATCAAAAGCCTCAATGAGAAACAACCATGTGCTCCCTGCACAACCCTATCTTTTGCACCATTCAGGCCATGCATTTCCAAAGTATGGATTAACATAGGGCCACATTACATGGCTGTGCATGGACACAACTAAGAGTCCCATGCACAAGAGCACATTGACATATGTCAATTATTTTTTCTGATACTAACATATGTCGTCTTGTTTGGTGACATTGCCTTTAAAAAAAAGAGAGAGAGAGAGAGAGAGAGAGAGAGAGAGAGTTTGTTCCCCGGTTTGGCTCATGGAACGTGAATGAGTCATACTTAGTTGAAGGTGGAACCATTGATTACTGGGCATGTATCAGTTTTGATAGAAAGTGTGTCTCAGCTAGCAAATGATATTATTGCTGCCTTATCTGGTAGATGTCAAACACCTGGCATGAACATGGCCTCCACAACTACTATTTCCCCTTACCATGGTAGGAGGGAAGAGCTTGAAGGTCCACAACTTGAGTAATGCTTAACTACTGCATGTACGAGAGCATTCAAGGAGATATCTGCAAAGGGTAGTTTTGGTACACTACATGAGAAGACTCCTGCTTATGGTGAGCTAACAAGAAGATGTGAAACTAAGCTTGGTGTAGTTACTCAATGTCGTTTGTCAAGGAATATAAAGAAATTCAATTCTCAGTATTTGGCAAATGTTGCTTTGAAGAGATCAGACAGGACCAGGCACTCAAAGAATTTCATCAGTGGATCCTCAACACGGACATTCATCAACAATGTCCATCACAAATGCCGGGAGCACAACAGGACGAGATAAACATCAATCGATGCTT
This sequence comes from Ceratopteris richardii, assembly GCA_020310875.1. NCBI lineage: Eukaryota > Viridiplantae > Streptophyta > Polypodiopsida > Polypodiales > Pteridaceae > Ceratopteris > Ceratopteris richardii. Next base: position 143,543,949 of record CM035407.1, read on the forward strand.
CACCATGGTAAGTATCTTTTACCTTGGCAACACCATAACCATGATAGATTAGGAAACCTCTTCATCGCCATACCCTTGAGCACTTAAGCTCGAGACCCCCAATTTTTGCACCATACTTCTTCCGATGCATTTTCCAAGTAAGCATGCATAGGGCTACATTACAAGGCCGTGCACAAGGCACATATTTTCCTCAACCCATGCACGAACACACTTACCCGTCATCCATTATGGGTTATGAGTACTTGGCATGACTACTATGAACATCATCTTTAGATGATCTGAGGTCATCAATGGAGACTCACAACGACACAGTCATGTTGGAATCCAAGGCAGAAGCACCTACCAAGGGACTACAACTTGCAAAGGCTCGCAGTGACAAATGAAGAACCGGACAACCAACCTTGCTGCATTTGGAATAGAGACGACTCTAGTTCATCCGAATGGACACTCCCTCTCAAGCAACCTAGAATAACCATTACAACAAGGGTCTGTCAGGGACGACAGACTCGAGAGGGGGGGGGAGTGTTGGAACTCAAGGTCAAGCATAAAACATGGAAGCACATCAAAGAAGTTGACATAGAAGAAGAGAGAGCAAGCAGGGAGCTCCAAAAAGTGTATGTCAAATTTTTAGAAGAATCCCCTACAAAAATAGTGATTTTCATCACTACAAACCATTGTAAATACCATTTTCTATTTTTGTAACTCCATTTTGTTCAAGCCGAGGAGTCCTCAAGCTTGAGGAGTATTAGAAGTATCATCCTACCAATTTTCATAATTCTTAGACTTCGTTTGAGCCCTCAAATAAGCCCTGGAACCTAATTTTTAACTAGGCCGGACACTAGGTCTGGACAGGGCCAAAACTAGTCAAAAAACTATAAAAAGAGCTAGAGAGCTCATTTTTGGGGGTTAGCTTGTTAGAGAATAGAGCTTTGTAAGAGAACTTCTTTGCAATAGAAGCTTTCCATTGTTCCTCTCTTTGATCTTACCTTGTGCGCGTGTGTGTGTATGTGTGTACATGTTTGTGTGCTTTCACTCACGTACTTGTGCCTTCACTTGCTCGTGGGCTTCATACCTGTCCTCACGTCTCTGCGGATTGACAAGTAAAGGAGGTGATGCTTACGCTTGAGGTACAAAAACCAATAGCATTTCGCTATTTACAAAGTAAAATCATAAATTATAGTATTCAAAATTTACAAGGTCTAGTCACACTATCAACTAATTTTGTAAGAGCAAATGTGAGGAATAATGGCACGTTTGACAAACAAGGCTATCAATGCATGTACCTGAGCATCTCTTCCATCCCAACAAATTTTCTTTGCCATAAGTACAATAGGAGCTAGAGCACGAATAGGAATCTGTAGAATATCACCATCTTTGGTGCCATCTGCATCAACTTCAGTACCTATATTTTCAAGTGTAATAGGAAATATTTTAACACCATATACAATATTCCACATTCCTTTTGCAACCAATACATGATGCATCATATAATCCCACAATGGGTAATTTGTACCATCCAACTTATCCTCAACAGCCAACATATGGAATACATCACTACTTTCAGCCATGGCCACTAACTAAAATACCCTGATGCAGAAAATTGATTGTATCTCAAAAAGTTGAATAGAGTCACCCTATCAAGCTCTGCCAAATAGTGTGTTTGAAGACAAAAACTAGCTCAGATCATGATTTTGACACCTTGAGTATGCACAAATTTTGTGTGATTCTGAGACTATGTCCGGAGGAGTGTGGATGATGCCCTAGATGAAGTGGCAACCTACATTGATACCAATTGTTGGAGTTAGATGTCTGCGAAAGCACACGAATAGCACAAGGAAGAAGGAGAAGCTTGGAGCACAACACACAATATTGAATGTATTACCACTAGAATGTACAAAGATAAGTAACCCATTAGGGCTATAGGCATATATACAAGCCACGGGAAAAAAACCTCCTAAAGAGGAAAAAAAGTGCCCCGGTGGTCCTAGTGTGTTCATACACATCACTACCTAAATATATCAACAATATGTAGTCTGCAACCATGATGATGGTAGTTAAGTCTATGGAAGGTAAAACATAATGTTTTTCTATCCTTAAAAGGGATTTTGGTAAAATCCAAAAAAGCATGAGTAGATGCTTAGGTGAAGCAGTAGAGAGATTCCTATAAAATCCCGGCCAAGGTAGCTACTTAAAGCTTCATTAAATCTCTTGTCACTACAAGTTGCTCAAGAATAAACCAATTGGACTTGAATTTGTGAGATTTCAAGTACTTCGAATTATAACTGGTTTTCATTTGAAAACCCTAGCAAAGAAGAATGGATATTCTATCAAAAGGTTTTCAAGTTTCCAAGGTGAAGCACGAGATCTTCAAACAATCATCTGAAGGAATCAAAACCTAGAAGATCAAGTTTGAGGTAATACCTGAAACTTAAAAATTCTTTTAAAGAATTGAAGAGAGAAGGTACTCTATCAAGATATTTTTAGACTTCAAGATAAATATCACTCACATGTCAATGCCAATATAAAATAGGGTGGTATGGGACACTAGATTTTATATTCAAATTGATGTAGGAAAGATGGTGTGGGACATCTGATCATCGGATGATAATTATCTTTTAGTCCTAGAATGGATCTTGACGTTAGATTTGATCCTCAAGGGAATTAAAACTCAATGGAGAATTTTAAATTCAAGGAGGATAATATAATGATCTCAAGATATTTCAAGATCATATGAAGATACAAAGTAAAAATAACTTCCAAGATCTTCTTTTCAAATAGGACAAAGACTTGTTCTTATTTGAATTACTTCAAGATAAAGTATTGTTGATTCAAAAGCATGTGATAAATTTATGAAGAAGTAGGACATTGACATTGAAATGATCCTTTCAACTAAGTAAAGTATTGACCAAGTTAAGCACCAAGTTCCTGGTGTAACTCGAATGCACAAGATTTTCATTCCTAGTAGCAGTCATAAAAGATTGAACATAGGCATGAATTTAGTCTCAAGTGAAGCATTATTTAGAAAACTCATCAATAGAACCTTAGTGGGTTGACATACTGATGTTGGTTACCACATTAGTATCTTGTGGTTGGATGATGTTTTAGATTTTCCCTAAATCTTTTTGAGAATCTAATTTATTTCTCTTAAAGATAGGAAAAATTCTTCAACACCTTGTTGAAACAGATCTTTGAGTAGTTAAAAGTCTTGAGTCATCTAGACCTTTACTCACAACAAATACCTTGGAATTCTGAACTAGTTTTATAGAGTTTTAGTTCTTTCTTTTGAATTCCCAAATCTTTTGGAATTTTGGATTTGACTTGGTCAAGTTATAGTACAGTTGAACCAAAGTAAATGGTAAACTTTCTCCTGCAGTTTACATAGGATTTTCAAGCCCATTAGGACAAAGTAGTCCTCCATTCGGGTGAAAAAATCAAGTAATTATTGGCTGGGAGTAAACCATTGTACAAAAAATCCAAGTTAGATGTTTGGGCCATTCAAACTTCAAGTTTTCTAAATTGAATTCATGTGAATCAAGCGTTCTCAAAGTCTTGTGAGGGATAAGAATCCTGCCTTAGTTAGTAAGTCCATGCACCCATTATGCCCAGAAATGGACTAGCAACTGGAATCCACCCATTTCACATTTTTGTGCCTAAATCGTACATCGAGCAACAAGTGAATTGGGTAGAGATGTTTTTAGATCCACCCTTATTATTCATTCAGTACTTTGTACTTTGACCAATTCATCAAACTACAAAGCAAGATGGTGCTTTGAATGATTTGGGCAGGGATCCCACCACAGAGATGAAACATGTTCTTTTGACTTTTAGAACATGAGGCTTAGGGGTTGCCTATGGTTACTATATATAGCTTTATTTTGAAAGACAAAACTCTTTTCCAAGGGGGGAAGAATGTAATAATGTAATTCTATGATCTAAGGGTCTGGCCGGTTTAGACAGATCTCAAATGGGACATTGTTTGTTCACCCATGTATAATCAAAGATCTCGAGACTTGACTTAAGCATAAGTTCATTTGCCCTTTTAAAGAACTAATCTACTCCACTTACCCTAGTGGTTAAGTCTCAAGGTTGTGAAGGAGGAGGTCTTGAGTTCAACTTCCATGGGAAGCATGGGAAGAGAGTTTTGGGCAAGGAGCTCTAGAGCCTTCTATTTCAAGTTAATGTGAGTTAACTTGAGTCTAGAGAGACTTAACTTGAGTGATGAGTACACCAACCACTAGTGGACTCTAGTGGAAGGTAGTAAAGCAGTGGTGGAGATCACTCCAACCACTAGTGGACTCTAGTGGAAGATATTAAAGGAATGGAGGAGATTGCACATGCACTTGTGGAATCTAGTTACATTTGCGGTCCTCATTGATTCAAACAACTATATATACAGGCATAAGGTTGGGAGGAGAGTCATCTCTCTAGCACATGGTGGTTGTAATTTTCATTCTCTTTCATATTTTTTAATACTATAATTTATGCTCTTAGATTATAAATAGTGTCATGCTAACCATTAAGTAGGTCAACCAAAACTCAATAGTTATCTATTTGTTCTATTATTCTGATGCAAACCAAAAGTTGTACAAATTTAGAAGAGAAAAGAGAAAATTCCAATCTTGTGTAGACAACAAGACTATGTTGCACATTGTATCTTTTCTTGATTAATGTCAGAACTTATTTAGTGCTATCTCTTTCATGGAGTCTTGATTATTTATGTATATTATCTCTTTTTCTTTGTGAAGTTTTACAGATAAGAAAGGATGTACTATTAATGCATTAGAAATACAAACACATAGTTACGATTTCATATTTTCATAGTTCCCCATTCCTCGAACCCTGTTTGAAAGAACGGCATAGTACACCAAAAATTTGGTGATCATGATGGGATTCAAACCCACCCAATGTAGAGAAGTGCATCTTTTTTTAAACCCTACTAAGTTTGTTTTTGAAGTAAAATATGGGAAGTTGTTAGGTCATATTATTTCTAGAGAAGGTATAGTGGTTGATCTTGATAAAGTTGAAGTACCATTGGAAGCTCCCCCACCACAATCCTCGAAAGACATTCTTTGATTTTTTGGCTGAATTCGATGGCATGTCAATTACTACGGTGTGTGGCTCATATTTCTATCCAACTCAACAATTTCGCTCATGTCAACACTGGCAATTTCCACTTGGACGTGGAGTGTGATTTGGTTTTCCACAAGTTAAAAGTCCTTCTTACTAAGGCAAATCATCTGTTTCATGTTTTTATCGATGCGTCGGATGTGCCCATTGGTAGTGTTTTGATGCAAAAAGCAGGTCGCTCTTGGTATTGACAAGTTTAGTATGCCAATCGCCGATTGACTAATGCAGAGATAAATTATTCAATGATAGAACGAGAATTTCTTGGATTGATCTACTCCATTGAAAAGCTCTCTCACTATTTGTTAGGTCAACAATTTACTTTTCACGTGAATCATTCAGCTTTTTTGTACTTGGTGAAGGAAAAAAACTTAATAGCTCAACTTGCACATTGGCTTTTGCTATGACAAGAATTTTATTATGGTGTTGTCCACCAACCCGATTCTTCTCACATCGTAGTAGATTTTTTAATGCACTTTGATAATGGTGAACCTCTAGAAGGAGTTGATCATTTTTTTTGGATGTTTCACTTTTTCATGTGTTTGATGCTACTAAGCTTGAGCTGGGTAGTCCTACTTATTATGAGGAGTTGATGCCTTTTCATTCTATCAGGATCAATTAGACTATAAGGACTTGGCTTGATTTTGGTTACAATGTGTTCCCCCTCATGAGGTTCAAAAGGTAATTTTGGAACCTCACTTGAGACTTAGAGGTGGTCATTGTGGAACAGACCTGATAGTGTGGAATATTTTTCAAAGTGGATTATGGTGGCCTATGGTACATAAAGATGTTTGTGACTATGTATGGCTCTTTGACCCTTGTGAAAAAACACATGAGCCCAAAGAAGTCCATCAATTTCCTCTCCAACTACTGTTGCCATTGGACGCTTTTCAAAAAATGAGGTTTGGATTTTATTGGTCTAATTCAACCACCAATGGCTCACTCTGGCAAATAATTTATTTAGGCTTGCATGGATTATTGTACTTGATGGGTAGAGGCTTGGGATCTAAAACATGCTACTATATGTAGTGTTGCAATATTCTTACTGATCAAACTTTTCCCTAGGTCTAAACTCCCCTTGGAATTAGTTTTAGATTGAGGCACCCATTTTCTGAATTAGCTTATCAAAGAAATTATGGATTATTATTGCATGGCACATGAATTTAGTTCTCCATATTATCCTCATGTGAATGTTTTGGAATCAAATACTAATAAGGTTTTGCTAATGATGTAGTGTAGATATCAGAGTTTCCTTTTACTTCATGAGGTCCAATGATGGCAAAGATGGTGGCATGATCACCATATTTAGACTTAGTTTTTTGATTTGGTGACCTAGTGTCATTCTAAGATGAAAAGGCAGGTAGGAAGATTCAGACTTTGGTGGACTAGTCTTTTTCGAATTCAGTCCAAAGTTGGGCTGCAACATTCACCTTAGCAACTCTAGGTGGATAAGTGCTTTGGACCATAGTCAATAGAAAAAAAACTTTGGCTCGAATAGAGTTAATATCATCGCGAAGCATGTGTTATCCATGTTGTACATAACAGTGTGAAAAAAAAAAGAAAAAACTAAAAAAATTATTAATAAATACATCGGTAACATGAGATTTTGTATATGAGAATTCTCTTCATTTCATGTAGAGAGGCCAATCTAAATGTAGAATGGGTGGTGGCTCGAGTGATAGTCTTTGCATCAATCTCATAATGTAGTCTTCAAACATCTGAGATCAAGGGTATGCAATTGGAATTTTGATTTGGACATATATAAACTCATGTAGTTGATGAAAGTCCATTTATTTTCCTCCTAAAGCACGAACTCTATTGTTGTGTTGCTTTGAGCTCACTAGCAATGATAAGTTCAAATTGATGACAACAACTTCATTGCCCAATCCTATCAAATCGATGGATCTACACTCGATGCAGATTCCAAACATGCTATTGCAAGCACACAATGCATGGTTCTTTAGTAGGGGTTTATTGAAATATTCAATGCTTGACTTGAAATGTGTACTAGTTCACCCAGTGGCTCTCTCCGTCGAAAATGCTATTGGAGAAGGAAGGAGAGAACATTCTTTCTCAATGGAGAGAAAAGTATAGGGCTTGATCGAGCACAGATTGTGCATTAGTTATCATTAAGAAATGAAAATAAAACTATTTTTGCAATTCTTGTAGGTATAGAATGAATGGAAAAGATATTTAGTAAGGCTTACTTAGGTAAGTACAAGTATGTGTGCCTACCCAACACATCTCCCTAAAAGGTGGGATTGTGACTAGTGACTTTGGCACTGAATCCATGAAGCAAGCCTTGCAAGGTATCTCAAACCCTATATTACTTAATCATCAAAGAAAAAGAGGATGGCACTACTGTCACTTGAACAGAGATCCTCTTTTGGAAGCTCCAGAAGGAAGTATGTCAACTATTAGGAGTGTCCAAAAAGCTACACACTTTGGACACCAAAATTTGTATATTCCTTAACCTTCTTATTGTTTTAGGGCCCTTGCGTATTATCCAATAGAACTTTTGGAGGAGATATTCCTCAAGGACCTTTAGCGATAGCATGAGAGGGCAAGAAGGGATATTGTAGATAAAGAGGAAGAGAGAGAAAGCAAAAGGAGAGAAGAAAAAGATTGTGCATGAAGCTTTTTAGCAGGCTAAGGGAGGGGCATGAAGGTAGGCAGGAGAGATGGCTAGGATGTCTATTCAAGAAAAAGAGGAAGAATGATGTGGATAAGAAGAAGAGGTAGCACAAGTTGCAATAGAGAAACGACAAAAAGTAGGTCAATCCAAAAAGGAAAGGTGAGGACTAGAAGAAGAGTAGCTCAATGAGGGAAAAAGTAGAAGAAAGCAAGAAATAACAAACAATGAGGACTAGAAGAAAGCAAGAAATAACAAACAATTTCGTGTTAGTAGTTGTAGGATGAGAAAGATAAGACCAAAAAAATTCAAGCGGGCAACTCCAATTTGCATAATACCATAAATAAGTTGCAAATAGAGAAGGAGAATCTTATTACTCAAGTTTTAACCTTAACTGATAACTTAAGTATTCCCGAATTAGAATGGTAGTTACAAAATGCAAGAATCTAGTTACAAAAAAGAGCACTATTTTGGTACATAAAGAAGCTCACATTTTAGAACAACTCAATGTTCAGAATGAGTTGAGATAGTTCATCAAAGCAAAGGATTTTTTGGAATTAGTTTAGAAAGAAGAACAATCTCAATTGTTGTGGTTTCAACTTATGGAAGCTTCCATGGCGAGTTAGAATTTTGTTGAAGCCGTATCTTTTGATTATGAAGAGGCCAGGGTCATGGAAGCATCCTTGAAGATGCAATTGGGAACTCTGGACTATTTGGAATAGGAGTTCCAGTCTATGATTGAGGCAACTGCTTCTTAGCTCATATAGTTTCTTTAAGAAGTTTTTTATGATTTAGATAGAGTCATGCATCCACCTTCAAAAGGGGATGATGATTTATAAACTGAAGACTATGGGTTTAATACACCATGAATGCCAGTGTTACCTGATAGTGTGACTAGACCTTGTAAATTTTGAATACTATAATTTATGTTTTTACTTTGTAAATAGCGAAATGCTATTGGGTGAGTAGTTCATCTAAAACTCAATACATATCTTTTTTTTTTTTGTCCCAACATGAATCGAAAAAGATAGAGAGTTAAAACAGAGGAGAGAAAATTCCAAACTTGCACAGATGGCAAGAGTCTACTTCACATTGTATTTTTTTGTCATTAATGATAGCACATATTTGATGCTATCTCTTTCATTGTGCTTTGATAATTTTTTATTTATATATTATCTCTTTTACTTTGTGAAGTGTTATGGATAACTAAGGAAGTAATATTAATGCATTGGAAATACAAAAAACATAGTTTTGATTGTATATTTTCATAATTTCCCATTCTTTGAACCATGTTTCCAAGAAGGGAAGAATATAGTAAATAGTATCTCAAGCTTTTTTTTTTTGTCTTTGATGAGTGAATGTGAGGGATAGTGGTAGGTCTATTAGAGAAATCTATCATTGCATGTGCCTGTGTATCTCTGCCATCCAAACAAAGTTTCTCTGTACTAGGTGTAACAAAAACCATAGCATAACCAAGAAATTGATGACCATCATTTTGAACATTATCTGCATCACCATCAATCACTATATTTGTAGGTGTAATAGAATTTTTTTCAACACCCTTCACAATATTCCACAGCCCTTTTGCCACTAATACATTATGCATTATGTATGCTCATAATGGGTAATTACTACCACCCAACCTATCCTCAATATTCAACATACAGAATACGTCATTACTTTCAGACATGGATAGTGACTAAATAACATGATGCAAAAAATTGATTGTATCTCAAAATGTTGAAAAAATATTCCCCATTGATCTCTACTAGACTTGTAGCAGACTTTGAGATGCTTGTACTAGTGAACTAAAATTTGTATATATGTTTTGTGAACAGATGGATAGGTATGTGCTTGAAGATGAAGAGGTGTTGCAAAATCCTTGATCTACACCAGCCAAATGAACTCCAAGATTATGTGGTGGGCCCTTTTATCTTTCCAATGGATGTATTAGACATCCTATGTACCTTGGAAGATCACTCTCAAAAAGATAGATCAAAACAGATAAGTTAGAGTTAGCTTAGAGGTGAAAAACTTACTATTTTGGTTCATACACCTGTCTAGTGTTTTGCATAATTCTCTGAGCACAGCAGTAATTAGTTTAATTCATCTTGGGGAAGTCTAGTTAACTTAAAGAGCTAACATTCAAGAGTAATCTCATAAAAAATAATGAACCACACACTGAGAATGATGTTTAGCAACTGATGACATCATCCCGATTTTCATGGGCTGCTATAGTTTGAGACCAGTGAGCAAAAAAATAAACATAACTCTAGATTTAAGAATCCAATGATTATGAAAATTTTTATGTTTATATTATACCGTAAGCTGAATCCAACAAGCTTTAAATCATTGCATTTGGATAAGTACACACTGAGAAACAGCTCTGACAAGATGAGTAAAAAAGTCGGGTACCTGATAGAGAAGTGAAAATGATAGACATGGTTGTCTTCAACTGAACGTAACTAAAGATTGCAATACCCAAATGAAATGAAAATTGATGAGCATATATTAGACTTATAGAGCTAACTTTACCAAGTTAAATCACTGAAAATGATGCACCAAGCTTAGAGAAACCATCTCTGCAATCTGACTAAGAAAACTGAGAGATATGGCAGTAAGTAGTACACTTCACAAGAACATGCCATATATACCTCTTCTGTTATCCAACCATTCAAGAATGCATTCTTTACATCTAGTTGAAGTATCTTCCAATTCTTGGAAGAGGCAATACTAAGCAAAACCCTAATAGTAGGCATCTTTGCCACAGGAGAGAAGGTCTCCTCATAATCAATTCCCTGAGTTTGTCCAAAGCCTTTTGCTACAAGCCTTGCCTTATACCTGTTAATGGAACCGTCAGAATTCTTCTTGAGTTTATAGACCCATCTTGAGCCTATTACCTTCATGGATGAAGTCTTGGGCACCAAATCCCAAGTGTTGTTTTCCTCAAGTGCTTCAATCTCTTCCTTCATTGCATGCTTCCATTCTGATTTTGCTTTGGCCTCTTCAAAGGATGATGGCTCCTCCTGGTTTATCTCCTGTGCTATGTAGATAGAATGTTTAGTTACTAATGAGGTGTCAAACCCATACCTTTCTGGTTTTTTCTTTTCCCTCATAGACCTTCTTGGGCCATGATGTGATGATTCTGCCTCATGTCCAAGTTCCTGCAATTTTGCTTTACCTTTAGACTTCCATGCTTTGATCTTTTCCATCTGAGATTCTTCGTCATCCTCCGAGGTGTCTTGTTCTTCAATCTTTGGTTGTTCTCTACCAAGCTTTGGAAAATCTTCTTCAAGATTATATGGTAAATTGACCTTCTTGCATGAATCTTCATATCATGAATTGTTTTCATCAAAAACTACATCTCTGCTTACCAAGAATCCTTTGTTGGTAGGGTTGTATAACCTGTAACCCTTTTGATTGTTGTCATATCCAATAAATACACACCTTTCTGCCTTTGGATCCATCTTGCCTCTAACCTGTGAAGGAACATGAGCAAAAGCAATACATCCAAAATTTTTACAATGATCTAAGATTGGTCTTCTTCCATTCCAAGCCTCATATGGAGTCATCCCATCAAGGGATTTTGAAGGCAACCTGTTAATCAAGTAAGTGGTTGTAGATACAGCCTCAGCCCATAGATAATTAGGTAAATGCTTTTCATTTAACATGGACCTTGCAGCTTCAACAATTGTCCTATTCCTCCTTTCTGCCACTCAATTTTGCTCAAGAGTGTACCTTGTAGTTACCTCTCTTTTGATTCCTCTTTCTTGAAGAAAAGAATCAAACTCATGGGAGAAGTATTCTCCCCCTCCATCTGACCTTAGCCTTTTTAGTGATTTACCTATTTGATTCTCCACAAGAGCCAAATATCTTTTGAAACATGAATAAACTTCATCTTTGTGTTTCATAATGAATAGGATAGTCCATCTGCTGCAATCATCAATAAAGGAGACATAGTACCTTCATCCGGATATTGAAGCTTCCTTGCTAGGTCCCCATACATCTGTATGAACCAACTCCAAGAGATCTCCATGCATATAACCTTTCTTCATGAATGGTAACCTGTGAGACTTTCCAAATTGACATGCACTACACTTATAAATCATATGTTGTTTTGACAAATTAGGGAGTCCAAGTACACTTTGGTCCCTGCAAATTTGCTTTAATGACCTTTCACCAATATGTGCTAAACTTTTGTGTCATACTTCCAATTCTGTGAGTGTCTGACTACCATAATTAAAGAGAGCAATGTTTCTAGTGTCTTGTAATTCAATTGTGAACAATCTACCTGCCTTTTCACCTTTTGCAATTCTTATGAATCCTTTTGCAATTCTTGTATCATCTCCTGTTTGTACCTCATGCTTATTCCTTGGATCTTCTAAATCTCATAGGAGTGCCACATTTCCTACCACATGATTTGAACAACCTGAATCTATGTAGAAAACATGCTCATCAGATTTACCTTGTGGCATAGCCATGTTCATGATCAATAATGAATCCTCTTTGTTTGAGTCTTCTGTGTAGTTATTGAAGTCTCTCCTTCCTTTGTAGCCTCCTTGATAGTTTGAATGATTGTAGTTGTTGTAGTTGACATGATAATTGTTGAACCTTCCTCTTGAGTAGCCATAACTTCCTCTATTGTATCCTCCGCCTCTTTGATTCCTGGAATTCCTAAAGCAATTTTCAGTTGTATGATTAGTTAATCCACAAATAGAACATGAGTTGGAGTCTTGGGATCTCCCCCTGCCTTGTCTACCTCCTCTTCCTCTACCTCTGCCATGTCTTCCTCTACCTGCATAGTTAACTTGATATGTACCTGCTTCATCATCCACTTTCTTTGCCTTTCCTTTGTTATCTTTGGACTTCCTTTTATCAGTGTATAAATCTGAAGATTGATTACCTTTAGAGCTTTCTCCATTTTTGATAAGCTTTGCCTCTTGAGTAAGTAGTTTTCTAATGAGTGTATTGAAATCAGGTACATGCATGTCCATGTACAAATCCATAGCTGTGGTGAATGCTTCCCACTTGTCATCTACCTTCAAGCCATTGATGACCTGCCTTACAATTTGCTCTTCATCTATTACCTCTCCAATTCTTCCCAACTGATCTGCTATGTCCTTGAGCTTTGTGTCAAAATCAGTCACATTTTGTTTGGGAGCCTTCTTGAGAGTTGTGAAATCCAGCCATAGTTGATGCTTCCTAGCTTTAGTACTTGTAGAGAAGAAGGCTTCAAGTGCATCCCACACTTCCTGAGATGTCTTACAACTTCTAATGTGAGGCAACAAAAAATCTGAGATAGAGTTGAGGAGATAAGACCTTGCAAGTGCATCCTTGGAGCACCATGTGCTCAATCTTTCTTGCTCTTCTTCTGTTGGTTGACTTTTGTTCCTGAAACTTGGCATAACTTCGTCTCCATCCATATAACCATATAAACTTCTACCTTGGAGATAAGCTTCCATTCTTAATGAACAAGCTAAGTAGTTACCTCTGTCCAATTTGTCAATTGATGAAGGAAATCCATCTGCCATGTTGTTCAACCTTGCTCTGATACCACTGTGAAGAGATGGATAGGTATGTGCTTGAAGATGAAGAGGTGTTGCAAAATCCTTGATCTACACTAGCCAAATGAACTCCACGAGTATGTGGTGGGCCCTTTTAGCTTGCCAATGGATGTATTAGACACCCTATGTACCTTGGAAGATCACTCTCAAAAAGATAGATCAAAACAGATAAGTTGGAGTTAGCTCAGAGGTGAAAAACTTGCTATTTTGGTTCATACACCTGTCTAGTGTTTTGCATAATTCTCTGAGCACAGCAGCAATTAGCTTAATTCCTCTAGGGAAAGTATAGTTAACTTAAAGAGATAACTTTCAAGATTAATCTCATAAAAAATAATGAACCACACAGTGAGAATGATGTTTGGCAACTGATGACATCATCCCGATTTTCACGGGCTGCTATAGTTTGAGACCAGTGAGCAGAAAAAGAAACATAACTCTAGATTTAAGAATCCAAAGATTATGAAAATTTGTATGCTTATAGTAGACTATAAGCTGAATCCAAAAAGCTTTAAATCATTGAATTTGGATAAGTACATGCTGAGAAACAGCTCTGACAAGATGAGTAAAAAAGGCGGGTACCTGACAGAGAAGTGAAAATGACAGACATAGTTGTCTTCAACTGAATATAACTGAAGATTGAAATACCCAAATGATGAGCATATAATAGACTTATAGAGCTAACTTTACCAAGTTAAATCACTGAAAATGATGCACCAAGCTCAGAGAAACCATCTCTGCAAGCTGACTGAGAAATTTGAGAGATATGGCAGTAAGTAGTACACTTCACAAGAACATGGAAATATGAACTCAAATGATCATGAAAGTTAAAGTATATTTCTTGTACAATACAATGGACTTACTGATACATATGTGTGCCTTGGAATGACACCTTGATATGGCATAAAGCTCAGTTCTTGGAGGTCTTCACATAGGTCTCTCTAACCACGACTAAAGCTGCCATCTATTTATAGTTGAGTTTGAGAGGCTAACTTCCCTCAATCACTCTCCAATCAATTAGTGATTGATTTGATTCTCTACCTACCACAAATCACGAATTTGTGGCTCCTCTTTCCCTTTTTGATCAAGTGGACTCAACCACTTAAGGTTCTTTCACTTTTACATTAAGTAAACTCTTCAAAAGTTACAAGAGGTAGTTCACAAGTGAACTTTACATTATCTACATTTTAAGGCTTCTTCTATGACTTTGTGGGACTCAAGCCAATACTTAGGCTTGTCATAGACTTGCTCCAACATGTTTGGCACAAAAGGACCCAATTTATTGCACAATCACTACGATAGTGCATTTGAAGGTTGAAAAGAGCTCAAATAAAATTTTTGATGCCACATAGCAAAGTTGTTTGGACTCCTGATTGCCTCGAGTATGCTCACCAATTTTCATGCAATTTTGAGACCCTGACTAGAGGGGTATCAACAATATCCTAGAGAAAGTGGTGCTCTGCTCTTATACCAAAAGTTGGAGTTCGAGGTCTTCCAAAGCACATAAACAACACAAGGAAGAAGAAGCTTGGATCACAACACAATAATAAATATATTACCACGTGAATGTACAAAGATAAGTGACCCATTAGGGTTATAGAAGTATGTATAAGCTGATGGAGAAAACCTCCTAAAGAGGGATAAAATTTCCACAATGGTGTCCACACACATCACTACTGAAATATATAAAAAACTATTAGATTATTCATAAGTTTCAAAAAATATCTTAATAAATCATCTTCCCCATCTCCTACAAATCTAATTACATCATGTATTGTGTGCCAAGGAGGGTACTTGTTCGTTCACATATCTAATGGATAAAGACTTTTATTTTTCTATATCTCAATATCCTTCTTTCCTTGTTTAGTTTTTGAAGTTATATGGTTGGAGATTTCTAATACACCTTCCTTGTATGTGTGGTTGACCATATTGTTGATATGACACTTTTCTCTTCTATTGCTTCTTGAAGAAGATACTAGAATAGTATGAATATCTTTCTCAAAATTGAGTTTCGGATCCATCTTCTACATGAACAAAGATCTTCATAGAACAAAATGATAGAGAAGCTAGAAAATAAGATTCATTATTAGTCATTATGGTAATGAAATTCTTCAGACTACCCATGCAAGCTATAGCATGTTCATATATTTTTACAAGGAAAGCCAAACTTCCCTTCCTAAGAGAAGTAATGAATGCCTCCCAAAGCATGCTTCCCTTTCACCATGACATTAATAAATGGCTTCTTTTGATAACTTCTCCATCCATCTAGTGCTATTTTGCATTGTGGAATATCAACAAGCTTTAAGATATTATTTTCTTTTGACATGTACATCAAGTGTCCAAGACATGTCCATGTTATGAATTATGGAATGTGTTGAACAAAGAATTGTTAGAGTGTTAAGTTATTAATGTATTAATGTGATTTTTTTGTTTCGATATAGCAGTTGAAGGTTCATGAGGGCATGAAAGGTCTGAAAGGACGGACATCAATAGTCGAATTTATATTTTATATAGTTTGTAAATAAACCCACATAGAGGGTTATATTTTTACACACTTAGTAAAATTAGTGGTTAGGATAGTTTATCACTATAGACCACGATTTCTGTTATTAAAAGCAAAGGCTCTCTACAAAAGATACCAACTTTTATTTTTGTGCATGCTTTTTGAAGCTGCTCTCATGTAACCACTATTTTTGACATAATAAAAAATCCTATAAATACATGTACTCTGTGGACTATCGAAACAGAGTGCATGGGGGGAGATTGGACCCAATACTGCAATCTGTCTCGTCTCCTTGCATATCTATTTTTTCTTAGTGTTTTTCACATTCATAACCGTTGTGTGCATATGGATTAGGATTCTGGTAATAGTGGTATCAAAGTTTTGTGTGCATCACTATGGAGAGGTTTGTTTCCATTCATTTTGGCATTTGATCTCTATTTCACTGTTCTCTGTTTGTGATTCCAATTTCGTTTTTGCTTCCGTTTCTATCTCTATCTCCATCTCTGCTTTTGATTCCGTTTCTCTTTCAGTTCAGTTTCAGTTACGGTTCCTGTTCCGGTTCTAGTTCCAGATCCAAAACCTACATTTACTGCATTATATCTCATCTCTTTGCATATCTATTTTTTCTAAGTGTTTTTAACATTCATAACCTCTGTGTGCATATGAATTAGGATCTTGATAATAGTGGTATCAGAGCTCTGCGTGCATCACTACGGAGGGGTCTGTTTCCATTCATTTTGGCATTCGATATTTGTTTCATTGTTCTTTGTTCGTGATTCCAATTCCGTTTTTGTTTTCATTTCCATCTTTGTCTCCATGTCTGTTTTAGATTTCGTTCCTCTTTCAGTTTCAGTTTCAGTTTCGGTTCCTGTTCCGATTCTAGTTCCAGAACTAGAACCTACGTTTATGGTTATCATAGTTTGATGATTTTTATATTGATGAAATATATGCTAAAAGTGAAAAAGTCAAATTTGCCATTAACTATTTAGTAGGAAAAACTCACGTCTCGTGGAATGTCTTGCATCACAGCATAGATCATCCAACAACATGAAAGGGTTTCCAAGATAAAGTGAATGATACTTTTCTTCCTCTTCAATATCATTTGCATGTTCGATGTGCATGTACAACCTTTAAATGGAAGGAGGGTGACACAGCCACTACCTACACAGAGTGGTTCTGGCAAAATTTATTATTGGTTCGAATGCTCGAAGATGTACCAGAGAATATCTTGCAGTTGAAATATGAAGATGGATTGGAGATGGGAATCCAAGCCAAGCTACACCCTACAGCCTACAACCCTCAATGAGGCTATCGTTTTTGCCTATGATGCAGAGAAGGAGTTCCAGTCCATAACTAAGTCGATCCATCTACAACAACCACGTCAACGATCACTTTTTATTAAACCAACTTTTCCTATGAAATGTAATTTTAATGCCCCATCTTACTCTATTTTTCCTCGTCCTCTGCAATCCAACTACTCAACTGCACCTGTTGCTTCTTCTTTCCAACCTACCAAACCACCTACCTTGCAAACTTCAACGGTAGATGCCCAACAGAAGCGACCAGGTATGACTTGCTGGAATTGTGGTAAACTTGGACATACAAAAACAAAGTGCCAATCGTGATCTCTTCACATGAAACCACTTGTAGCCCAATTGCATAACATGGAGGCCCATAATGAAGAAATTCCTCCTGTTTGGATAGAGGAAGCATTGGAGAAGGACTTAAGTACCTTGGGTAATGATATCTCTATTCATTCTTTACTTTGCATGCAATGTACTATCAATAACAAACTGGTTAAAAATTTACATGACGATGCTAGTTCACATGATTTCATTTCACATTTATTAGTACAAGAACTTAAATTAAACACATTTCCTTTCTTGTATAAAGTGAAAGCTACATTTCAAGGTAGGCATTATAATGTAACACGAGAAGTGCAAGATGTTACGATTAGCATATGCCCATATGAAGATGGATGAACATCTTTAATTGCACCTTTGCAATCTTACGATGTTATACCCGGTATGCTTTTTTTTCATCATTATAACCCATGCATTGACTATTATACACATACCTTTAACTTTGAATTTAAAGGTCAAATCATTACTTTGACTGTATGGCATGATTTTCAGCCATTTCCATTGATTAGTCATACTCAAGTAAACTGTGCATTTAGGAAAGGATACAATTCATGCATTGTTTTTGTCAATGTCATAAATGATTATACTCATACACTTTCTGATGCACATAAACCTTTCCTGACTACTTATAAGGATTGTTTTATGTCTGAGTATCCCTCTGAACTACCACCATCTTGAGGATCCTTTGACCATAGCATAGACTTAATTCTTGGTAGTTCTCCTCCTCATAAACCACCTTATAGGCATGGCCCACTACACCAAAAGGAAATAGAAAACCAAGTGAAAGACTTACTCCACAAAGGACTTATCAAGCCTAGGTAAAATTGATCTTAAATCAGGTTACCATCAGATTCATATGATACAAAGTGATATTTTTAAGACTGCATTTAGAACTCAAACTATCCATTATGAATTATGGTAATGCCCTTTGGACTTACTAATGCTCTTGCTACATTTGCACTAATGATGAACAACATTTTTATTGATTATCAATTATTTTCTCTTGTATTCTTTGATGATATACTTGTTACAGTTATAATTATAGTGTGCATGAGAAGCATCTTAAAAAAGTTTTTCATTTGCTATGAGAGAACACACTTTACGCTAATCCTAAAAAGAGTTACTTCTTTCAACGTAAGCTAGAATATCTAGGACATATTATTTCAAGTGAAGGCATGCATGTGGATCCCAAAAAGATTAAAGTTATAGTAGAATAGCCTACACCACAATCAGTCAATGATGCTTGTTCTTTTCTTGGGTTGCATAGTTTTTATAGGAAGTTTCTTTGAAATTTTTCTTATCTAGAATTGCCTCTTACCTTGTTATTGAAAAAGAAAATAAAATTTGCATGTGGACTTACCCAACAACAATCCTTTGAAAAACTCAAACATGCACTTTCACATGCACCAGTTTTACAGTTACCTGATTTTTCACAACCATTTCATGTTGTTACTGATGCTAGTGGTTCACGAATAGGTGTTGTTTTAATGAAAAATGATCACCCCATTGCATTTGAGAGTAGGAAGCTGAAGCCCTCAGAAAAGAATTATAGTACATATGATAAAGAATTGTTAGCAGTTGTGCATGCTTTACAAATTTGGAAACACTATCTTATGGGATTTGAGTTCTTAATCAAAACTGATCAGCACGCTATTAAGCATTTATTAAATGAGCCCTTAATCTCTAATCAACATCTTAAATGGGCTTCATTCATTCAAAATTTCTAGCCCATGATCCAATATCAACCTAGTAAAGCTAATGTCATAGCCGATGCTCCTAGCCATTTTCTTTCACATTCTATTGTTTTGCATAATATTTCTACAATCCAAATTCATTCCTTTCAAAAAATGATTTCCACTTATGCATCTGATTTGTATTTCCCATGTGCATGGCATGAATTCAACAATGGTGCACCTTTAACTGATGAACATTATACATTTCATCATGGGTCACTTTATTTTCAACATAGCATTATCATAAAAGAAATCAGAAAAAAACATACGCGATCGCAACAAAAGCTAACTCCAAATGATATCGCAAAGCATCGTCTCCAATCCTGAAATTCGCAGAAATTTGATCACCTACAAGCTTTTTATGAAAGTGTTGTCCGGCTGCAACTGTCGAGATTTGAACCCGTGTGGGCTCTTTGAGAGTGTATTCATCTAGCCACTTCACCACCCGATTTTGCTTTTACAAACTATAGTACTACATGTTGTATAAAGTGGATGATTACAACCAATATAGACATTGTTTCCGAAAATCCCCCCTTCAATGTCACAAGGGTACAAGGTTCAATACCCTACAAAACTTATGATATCTGCAAATATCTCTTAACCGATTTCCATTGAATCTTGAGATGACTGTATATGAACATGTATACTTGAGAAATTGCAAAATGAATGTCTTGTCATGTATACATAGATATATCAAGCAACCTATTGCTTGACTATATAATGTAGCACCAAATGGTTCTGAATTTGCTTTTGATTATAATGACACATTGACATCCATTGGTGTCTGCATAGGCTTAGAATTTGTCATCTCAAACCTTTCCAATAATTTCTCAATGCTATCTCATGTAGATACACTCATCTCTGTACTTGAACTGAATCATGGGACTTGTAACAATCATATTACTTTGTGGTGCATCTTGAACACTAGCTGGTTCATTCTCAAGTGAAGTAAGGGATAAATTATTATGAATCTCAAAATGTTCTGCATAATTTACTTGGTCTTCTTGTTATCTCCTTGTCTGACTTCTAGTTCTTCTTGTGTATTCCTTTATACCACTATCCTTCCAAGTTTGATATAAGCACTTTGACGTATTCCTGAAAAGTGGTGGTATCATTTTTGGTTCCTTAGTATCTCTTTCTTCTGGAACTCTGGAACCTTCTCCAACATCATAAGTCAGAACTTCAAGAGGTACTGATGATGGACTAGGTATTGATGTAGGTGATGAAAATCTCTCTTCACTTGTATCTCTTAGGTCTTGAGTAGGTTCATCACCCCCCTTGTATGGTTGAATGTAAGTTCCTTTTGAGAAATGCATAGTCATCTGTCTTTATGAAATATGGAATCTCTTCCTTCTCATCATAAATCTGACTTTCTGCAATATATGGATTGTGTGAGAGTAGGATATTATTTGTATATGGAACATAGAATCTGTATCCTTTGCTTTCAATTCATAACCAATAAAGACCACTTTGATGGTTTTTACATCAAGCTTACCATGATCCTTCTTCTCAATGTGAACATAAGCTCGGGAACCAAAAGCTTTGAAGTAATTCACATTGGGCTTCTTCCCATATAAGCTTCATAAGGTGTAAGAACCTGTAAAGCTTTTGCAGAAGACCTATTCAAAATGTGATTAGCTGTATGTACTGCATCAAACCAAAACTTGGGAGAAAGCCTTTTGGATGACATCATACTACACATCATCTCAACAAGGATCCTATTCTTTCTCTCTGCAATACCATTCTGTTCTGGTGTGTAAGCAATAGTGAGTTGATGAGAAATACCTTTGTCTTCTAAAAAAGACTTAAATTCTTTTGACATGTACTCTCCTCCTCTATCACTTCTCAAAATTTGGATCTTTGACTGACTTTCATTATCAACCATAGCTAAGAATTTCTTGAAAGTACACTTTAAGACCATTTCATCTTGAGAAATCATCTATGAGCATAACAAAGTACCAGTAACCTTGAATAGAATATGTTCTCATCGGACCATTCATATCTGAATGTATTATCTGCAACTTCCTTGTGGTCGTGATAAATCCATGTTTCTTGAAAGGTAGTTTGTGATGCTTTCCTTCAAGACATCCTTCACATGACTCTGCATCATTTGGTAAAGCAAAAGTAGGCAAACTCTCCACCATACCTTGATCTTTCATACACTTGAGAGTTGTGTAAGTGATATGACCAAATCTAGCATGCCATAACTTCATGTTCTCCTTAGGTGTAGTAGACCTAGCAACATTATCATGACTTATTTTGGACAATACAAACATGCCACTTCTGTTTTCACCTTGAAGTAGACAATGCTCCTCATCAGGTGAGAGGATCAGAAATGAATCTTTCTTAAAAACTACTTTATAACCATTTGACAAGAAATTCGAGATAGAGAGCAAATTCTTGTTTATTTCTAGAACACAAGGAACATTGGAAATTGTGAAATTTCCACCTGCTCTAGACTTAAGGTTTGCTTCTCCAACACCAACAACATCTAAATCATGACCATCTGCAATGGTCATTCTTCTAGCAGAAGAATTAGAAAGTGAGGAAAATACCTTTCAGCAACCTGTCATATGCTTAGTAGCTCCAGAATCAAAAATCCAAGGATTATCTAAGATAGATTGCATTTAATGTTGTTGGATCAAAAGATACTTCTTCAATAGTAACACATGCATCTGAATCTACCTTTGAAGATTTAGGTTTTGGATCATCTTCAGCACTATTACCTGATGCTTTCTTCTTCTCATTGAAAATCCTTGTTTTCGCTGTCCGGTTGCAACTGTCGAGATTTGAACCTACGTGGGCTCTTTGAGAGTGTATTCTTCTAGCCACTTTGCCACCCGATTTTTCTTTTACAAACTATAGTACTACATGCTGTATAAAGTGGATGATTACAACCAATGTAGACATTGTTTCCAACAACATTGGAATATACATAACTCTTTTCATATTAGTTTACTTAAACCATTTAAAAGAACTTTACCACTCAGTGCACTTCTTGATGAACCTCCTTTAATTGAAGAACAATAAAAAATATTAGTTCTCGAGAAAAATCATTGGTCATGATGTCACTACTACATGTGAAGGTACTCAGTATCATCGATATTTGGTTAAGGACAAAAATCACTCTATTGAAGAATATCAATGGATACATAAAACACAATTAACACCCAATCATGATCAATTAATTTCTGCATGTCATACATATACACATTAATGTAACTCCTCCATGAACATTTCCATGCATGTGTTTTTACATGGAACATGCTTATTTTTGTTCAGTGATGGAACATGTGATTGGCCATCCATGTTTAGTTTAATTTTATCAACTGAGGTCATTTTCTTTTTCAACTGAGGGGCATGTTATGAATTATGGGATGTGTTGAACAAGGAATTGATGGAATGTCAATTTATTAATGTATTAATGTGTTTTTGTGTTTTGATATAGCAGTTGAAGGTTCGTGAGGGCGTGAAAGGTGCGAAATGTTAAACATCAATAATCGGATTTATATTTTATATAGTTTGTAAATAAACCCACGTAGAGGGTTCTATTTTTACACAGTTAGTAAAATTAGTGGTTAGGATAGTCATCGCTATAGACCGCAATTTTTGTTATTAAAAGCAAAGGCTCTCTACAAAAGAGACCAACTTTTACTTTCATGCATGCTTTTTGAAGCCGCTCTCATGTAACCACTATTTTCGACATAATAAAAAATCCTATAAATACATGCACTTTGTGGACTGTTGAAACAGAGTGCATGGGGGGAGATTGCACCCAATACTTCGTTATGTCCTGTCTCCTTGCGTATCTATTTTTTCTGAGTGTTTTTAGCATTGATAACCTCTGTATGTGCATGAATTAGGATCCTGATAACAGTCCAAGTGTTCAAAAAGACCAACTTGCATCTACAAAGTTGTGTATTTTTAGTGCCAAAATCCTTTCAAAGCAATTTGTTTCACAATAACCACTTCTCTACACAAACGTTGCCTAGATGAAATATCTTTGAGCAATTTTAGAATAATGTCTACATCCTCTAATAATTTCCATGGTTTGATTGCGATTTTAGAACAAGGTCTAAATCCTCTAATAATCCTAAGTACTTGGCTTTGACATGATCCATTGGGCCTATTGTAGAAGTAGATGAAGATCTTCACAATAGAATCTTAGAACAAGTTCTAAATCCTCCAATATTTTCCATGGTTTGATTAGCCTTTGTAATTGTTTCCCCAATGCTTTGATATGATTCATTAGATCTATTTTTAAACCAAATAAAGCCCTTTACTTCTCAATTCCAATGTAAGAACCTCACCTCCTAAATCTTCATAAATTACTTAAACGGAACTTTTTATTTTTTCATCATAAAGAAAATACATGAAACTATATTAGAATTTTCAAATTTAGAAAAGGACCTTGTCTATATTTTAGGATACAAAACCAAACAAGCTTTCCCAAATGTTACTTTAGAGACATCTTCTAGAAAGGACCTTTGAAGGAAATAAAGTAGGTTATAAAGCTCTTAATTTTTTTTTTACCAAGACACAATAAGGGTCTCTCTGTAGAGTAATTTTTGAGAGTGCTCCCAAAATTTATAGGGAGGCTAACTGTTGGCATCATATGGGACGAAGCCAAGTATGGGCATGCATGCGGATCTAGCACTAAGGCAACTTGTTAAAATTTTTCCAAACCTTACATCATTTTAAAAGTGATTCTCATCACTAGAAACCCTTGTAAATACTATTTCATCTTTTTGTAGCTCCATTTTGTACAAGCCGAGGAGTCCTCGAGCTTGGGGAGCCTTAGAAGTAGTTGCCTGCCAATTTCATATTTTTTAGATCTCGTTTGAGCCCTCAAATAAGCCCTGGAACCTAATTTTTAACTAGGCCGGACACTAGGTCTGGACAGGGCCAAAGCTAGTCAAAAACTATAAATAGAGCTAGAGAGCTCATTTTTGGGGCTAGCTTCTTGTAGTTTTGAGCTTGTATGAGAACTTGGTTGTAATAGAAGTGATTCCATTTTCTTACTCTCTTTGTTCTTGCCGTGTGTGCGCGTGTGTGTATGTGTGTGCATGTTTATGTGCTTCTCACTCACACACTTGTGCCTTCACTTGCTCGAGGTCTTCATACCATCCTCATGTCTTCCCGGATTGACATTAAAGGAGGTGCTACTCATCACTGAGCTACACCAAATTTTGGCGCAGTTGTCGGGGATTCGAGCTTTGAGGACGAGCGTGTGATGGTAAGACGTAGAGAGGACGCGTTGGAATGGTAAGTAGTAGGTAATTTTCTTGTTTTTTTCTCTATCTCCATCTCCTTCTCCACTTCATATTCCCTCTTCCTTGTCATTATCCTCATTTGCTTTGTGCGAGTTTTAGAGAGTGAGAGTGCATTGTTGTTTTGTGTGTTTCTGCATGTTTCTTGCAGGTTTCAGCATCATCACCATCTCCAGCAAGCTCAGCAGGTACGGAATCTTTTTGTGCAAGCCCCGAGGCGTCGAGCTCAAGCTATCACGACACATCGAAAAGTTGACCCAATCACAATTCTGAGTGCACCACGACACTGTGCAGGCTGAGAGCTCTTAGAATCACTAGCCTGATCAGGAAAATTCACCATATCCCGACCTGTCGTGACACACCGAGGTATCACGACACTTTGACCTATCGCCACACTCCCAAGTATCGCGACACTTTGACCTATCGCGACACTTTGACCTATCGCGACACTCCCAAGTATCGCGACACTTCCACCTATCGTGACACTCCCAAGTATCACGACACTTCCACCTATCGCGACACCTCGACCTATCGCGACACTCCCAAGTATCGCGACACCTCCACCTATCGCGACACATAGACCCGACCTATCGCGATACACCGGCTTAACGCATGATTTTTTAGGGTGAATTAATGGATTGAATTGAGGTACTTTTGGGATTAAATTTTGGACACATTGGGATGATATTAGAGCCTTAGAAGTGGGCAAAATACCTAAAAACCAGGGAGAAATTTCCTGAACCCTGAGAGCCTGTTTTGACCCCTAACTGCCTGATTGGTCATAACTTCACCATACGAACTCCGATTGAAGAGATTTTGGTCTCGTTGGAACGCTTGTTGAGAATCCTACGTGGACCTTGACTGGTTTTTGTAAGAATCATACGTGGAGTTTTAGAACATGTATTTTTAAGTTGGCCTTTAGGTGGGACTAGGTGGTCATAAGATTTTGGGGGTACAGTGAGTTACTCCAAGGGGGGCCTGTAATAGTTGATGTGTGTCTTTCAATCCATTGTAGTAAATGAGCTATATTAACTTGTGAACTTTTGCAGGAACATTGCGTGCACTCAAGGCATTCCAAGGCAAGCTAGCAAGGGTGAGTACCAAGCTTGAGAGAAGGCTTCTTGGGCTGGTGTAGCAGTCTGAGCAACTAGAGGATTGAGGTTGGAAGTTCTCTCAACCCTCCTTTGTCAATTCCTAGCTTAGGCTAGTACGACTTAGGTGTGGTGATTAACTAGAGCAACGCTAGGCACTAATCAAGTCCAAGAGAACTAATCGACAAAGTACAAGCATTAAGTAGAGCTTAAGTGCGAAAATTCTAAGGAACAAAATTAAACTTGAATCGAGCAAATATCAAGTGCGAAATTCACTTAAGTATTCCTGACGACGTGATTTCAAACAAGATCTTAACACAATAGTCAACTAAAAAGAACAAAGTGGTTGGTGCAAATTAACCTGCAATGAGAGTGTACTTGGGACCAAGGGGGTAGAGAAACCAGGCATATGAACCTTAGGTCAGGCAGACACTTAGGCCGAGACCGACAAAGCCTCAGATCTTCTGAAGCTAGTGTCAATCACACTGCTAGGTCTTGGGCCCAGTAGTTGAGTGATTACCCATACACTCCCAGATCAGAAACAAGTGATTCTGAGATGTCCTATAACATGGAGTGACCAGTAGGTAGTTCAGGGGTGGCGTACCTAGAAAAGCCAGAAGGACCTTACAAGACTCAATTGGAATACATCAGGACTAATCGTCTAGGTGCTCGCATCTACGAAGACGGCCTGAGAAGATCTGTGGTCCAGATTAAGAACCCGGATCAACCCCATGGACTAGAACACCTGGTAGTCAAGTTCGAGAATGGAGCATACCTAGATAAAGAAGGGACTATTCATGTAGTCTCCACCCTTCCAGATAGAACAGATGAGTTTGGGAATGTGATCGCAGAGACCGACATGGGTGATATAGAACAAGGGAACTTAGAGAGAGAGCCGAGGACTCCCCGTGGTAAATCCGTCTTGACTAGAATCATGACTCCATAGTGGATTCCCCAGGATAATAAAAGCATAGATTTGCTTTTAAACCGAGAAACCGATGAGGCTTTTTGGAGATATAAGCCTGCTCAGCCTCATGAAGTAGGTTCTCTCACAATCTATGAGTTCAAAGACCCTGATAGCCCAGGCAAAGTAACCTACCTAGACAATACATCAGAGCAGATCTTCGTGGTCTCAGAGCATGGGAGACATGCCTACACTTGGAAGGGTGAATTTGTTTTTCCCCAACCTCGGTCCAATGTGTCCTACAGTCACCAAGGAGTTGGGACCTCCCAAGCTCATGGAGCTCAAAGGGATAGAAGTAGAGACAGACCTGAGGTAAGCTTTGCCAACCCCCTGGGAAGAGAAAGGTGGAGAACATAAACGGATAGAGAAGAAACCGAGAGATCTAGAGCTCCAAGGAACCAAAGAAATGATGATGATTTCCCTTTGCCAAGGCCGAGAGAACACACTAGGACCCTGAGGCCAACCCAGTTGATGAAGTCCATGAAGAACTATTTCGATGGCACAGGAGACCCATACGATCATGTAGCTTAATTTAGACAAGTCTTGAGAGCTGAACAAGTGGAGGACCTATTCACGCAATACAATGCTTCTGGTCTAACCCTTAGGAACACTGACCTTACATGGTTTCAACCCCTGAACGAGGGGCAGTTTAGGAGCATAGACCAACTTTTAGAGGCTTTCGTCACTGAATTCTCTAAGAGTGGCATACGGCATAATACCTCCTCCCTGATTCATAGCTTTAAGCAAACACCTCAAGAGACGATCCGACTAGCAGGAAGACAGTTTAGGCAATACCTAGAGAGGTGCCCAATGCCTGAGTTACCCACACCAGCCAAGCAACTGGCTTTGTTCTTAGATGGATTTTTGAGCACCAAGCTCAGGTCATATGTATATCTGAAGGACCCCAGAACTATAGAAGAATACGTACGCATATGCATAGACATTGAGGATAATCTAGGCGAGGAGTTGGAGCTATCAAAAATCTACAAGGATTCGGATAGCTCTAGTAGCCTTATGTCGGGTCAATCCACATCCATTGAAGAACTTGCAGAAAAGGTAGCTCAAAAACTAGGAGTCTCTAGCAAACAAATCCCAAGATTTGCCCCAGTTAAGCGGTGTTATACTTGTGGAGGTGACCATATGGCAAGTGTATGCCCCATTATGGCTCAACCCCAAGTGAATCCTAGTAGCCAGTACTGCACAATAGAGCAAAGGTACACCAACCACACCACACAAGACTGCCCTTATAACAAACAAACTGTCAGGCAAAATTACCCTCAGTCATATCCACAACAGGGTAGATACCAGAATCAGTACCCACCACAGCAATATGGCAGACCACAACAACCTTATCAGCCACCTCATCAAGGGCAACAGAGACCTCAACCAGTCCTGGCCCAGCAACCCCCTGCTCCAACCAATGTAATCCCAGTGAAATATGCATCTGCTGAAGAAAATCTGAACAGAGCCATAGTCCCAGTCACACTGTTGCTATCAGACAGTGATCCAAGTGACCATAGTTTTGACTCCACACATATTGACAGCCCACATGCTTACTACATGCAGTCACCCGAGCATAACGAGCCATACTATTATGAGGACCCAAGTGAAAATAGTGGGGAGCCTGAATATGCTGATGTCATGTACACAAACCCCAACTCTAGAACTCAACCTAGGCAGGTACGACCGCCATTTCCTAGAGGACCTTGCTGCAGATGTCAGGGAGATCACCTCATACATGATTGTCCATTGCCTGCCCCTACACAACCCCAACCAGTGACAATTCAGGGCTTTTGTCAAGATTGCGGGAAAGAGCATCTCTTACGAGATTGCCCGAAGAACCCCAATAACCTACCAAAAATCACTCCTATCAACGTCATTGGGTTAGTGGTAGACTCTACGGGAAGTATAACTTCCACAGCCCCCGTGCATGTGGTTACTAGAGCTCAAGCCTTGCAGCAAACCCAAGGAGTAGGATAGGAAAAGAGTTCTGAGGTTAGTGAGATGGAGAGTCTAACCAAGAAAAGGACAAGAGCTTGGAGAGATAGCCGGGAGAGAATGAAAAGACAATGGTCACAAAAGATGAGCGAACTTGAAGAAAGCTTGAGAGAAACCAGAGCAAAGATAAGTGAACTTGCATCTCAAAACCACCCTCACACTACTCCACCACTCCCCTTTCCATCTCCCTCCAACCCATCACCGTCCATTCCCCAACATTCCAATCCACCACACGTAACCCACCCACCACCCAGAGTAGGATCAGTCCTAGCCGATCCTACTCTTGAGGATCTAGACATGATGCTTAAAGCATATCAGGCTAGGATCCAAGAAGGGCCAAATGTGACAGATCATGAAAAATGTTACCCTAGAGCCGATCTAGAGATAGAGAGAACAAAACTTTGTCCGAAAATGGTAGAATTGGCGCAAGCTATGTTTGAAGCCAGTCACTTGTTCAATGGCTCTAGCTCCACTAGAACACCATTGCATTTCGATGGTCTATTAGATAGATTGGAGAGGTTACTTACAAAGTCTGGGAAAGGAGCCACCTCCCAGATTAAGGCGAGTGCAAGAGATAGAATAAGCATTCCTCCCCAAAAAGCTTCTGTGCCTAACTCCACTGAACCAGACACCTCTTCTCCTATGAATAGGTATTCTCCAGAGTTCCTAAGTGAAGTCCCTCCTCCCATTAAACTTGTGGATGATGCACATGATCAATTTCCACAAGACATCCCTTCTATTTATGAAGAGCAAGAGAGCGCCCAATCTCAAGAGAGATTAGACTTCGAGTCTAATTCCTTACAGGAACTACCCCATTTCACAGGCCCATGGGAAACCAAGTCAACTTGCATGAGAGCACCCACGGTCATGATAAGAAACGAAGATTCCATCATACCCAGGAACACTGAGGTGGTAAAGAGCACTAAAGTGCAGTGCAACCTCACTTTAGAAGAGCTACTCAAAGTTAAGCCAGAAGTGTGGAAACACGTATCCAAACAAGTGCCAGACATAGTGAAATCGCGTTCCCAGGTAGGATCACATAGAACAGTGCCAGAAATACCATTGGATAAGATAGGAGATATGAGTGAAGGAGAAGAAGGAAATACCTATCTCCCAGTTACCCATCAGGAATACACAACCAAAGCAATTTTGGACTCAGGTGCAGGAGTTGCAATTGCTACCACTTCCCTATGGAAGCGTTGGGGCAAGCCAGCACTCAGGCTGACGAGAATTAAATTGCAAATGGCCAATGGTCATATTGAGAGACCTTTGGGATTGCTAGAAGGAATAACTCTCACTACATGTGGTGTAGAGTTTGAGCATACATTTGCTATGTGTGACTTTAGCAAAAACCAGGCCTATGAGATGATTTTGGGGAGACCATTTATGCGGCAGTTGCAAGTGGTACATGATTGGGGAACCAATTCTTTGTACTTGCAACACTTAGGTGTTACAACCAAAGTCAATCTCAAGGATTACTCTCATAGAGATGTACCCCCCATCCAATGGAATCCCATCCATAGAGCAAAAGATGATACTGAGTCAGTGCATTCCATAGGATCAAGATCCTCATGGATGCATGAAGACACTCACTTATGGATGTGTAAGGTAGCAGTAGAAGAAGAGAAGAGAGAGAAAGCCAGAGAGGTAGGTGCAGAAGAAACCCATAGATCAATTCAAGACCCAGCCTATACACCTGTAGTTTTTCCTGACGAAGAATTTGAGCCTCACGGCTGGGCTGAAATTTTAGCAACCATGGATGTAGCCATCAATGAAGAACAATGGACACCCCACTATGACGAGGATGGCTATGACATTTCGGTCTTTTCCATAGAGCCAATCATGGGAGATTCGGTTTTAGAAGAATGCAAACCTAGCACTGATGCATTCGAGGATGCAAGTGACTCTGATTTAGAGTCAATCATCATGGACCCCCTATTTGCATCAGAGGAAGAATACTTCTATGAGGTAGAAGTTTACCCTCAGAGACATGAAGAGCTCACTAATGATGTGAGATTAACCACCCAAGTGACCACCAAAATTGAAGGCAAGAAGAGGAAGAAGAAGGAAGTCACTCCGAAGGAAGAAGAATCCTTGTTTGAGGTCCCTAAAAACTTTAAAAAATACGAGATAGACGATAGGAGAGTCGTGATAAGAATGCCTAAACGCGAGGCACAATCAAGAGAGGCCTATGATAGCAAGGAAACTACCAAGAAAATAGTTGTAGCCATAGAAGAGGGAGAACAAAGATGCACCTACATAGGGCATGACCTGACGGGAGAAGAAGAGCAAGAGTTGATAGTCCTGCTAAGAGAATACAGAGATGTATTCGCTTGGAGTTATAAGGACTTGAAAGGGGTCGACGCAGACATATGCTCACACACGATTCCCATGACCACAGATGTGAGACCCTCTAAACAAATGCCATACACATACAATGACAACTATGCTGCCAAGATCAAAGAGGAGATAGATCGCTTGGTTGAAGCTGGATTTATCTATGAAATGGATATGAGGAACCCCCTTCGGCATGGATGAAACAGGTAGAACAAATGGGGACAACTCACGAGGAACGTATCTCCACTCAAATGCTGGCCATGAGGACAATTGAAGAAACCATACTGCAATCAGAATATTTCAAGCACCTCGCCTCTAGAAGACTAATAACTAGTTCAGAGTTACAGTATAAGCCCTATTTTGTACTATTGGCAGACTACAACGCAAAGATCAAAAGAGTCACCAATAGGCATCCTTCCTTTGCAACACAGTTCGAACCAGAGGATATTCCAGAGGAAGCCAGAAAAGGGGCCATATTCTAACCCATTTGGAGACAAAAATTATTGGAGACCTATCCGAAAATGCTACGAACATGGGATCACGCTCCCATGCATTTGAAATATAACCCTTGCTTTGGGCCAGTGCAGAGAAGAAGATCATGGAAAGCGTTTGCCATCAAGGTTCACAACAATGCAAATTGCAAACAATGGCTCAATTAGCCCTCAATTGCACCCCCAACATGCACACCAACAGTACCATACATGATGGCTACCATCAGAAATTGGATGCCATGCCTCCACCCCATGCCAGATGTTGCCGCGCAGATGATGCTCAAAATTTTGGACATGATGCAAGTGGTGTTGAAGACTTTTAGAAATGTACGTCACATCCAACCACCAAT
This sequence comes from Ceratopteris richardii, assembly GCA_020310875.1. Classification (NCBI taxonomy): domain Eukaryota; kingdom Viridiplantae; phylum Streptophyta; class Polypodiopsida; order Polypodiales; family Pteridaceae; genus Ceratopteris; species Ceratopteris richardii. Next base: position 143,575,646 of record CM035407.1, read on the forward strand.
TCCAGGCTTCATAAATGGTAACTATGACTTACTTTATGACATGAGCACGACCCCGAGTATCCAAGTGGCTTATGCTTGGCATGCACGAATAAGATATCTCCCTGCTTGCTACAAGCAAACATTTGATGACATGTTCACCACGGGGTTCTGGGAAGCACACTCGGAAGTGTTCGCGCCACGCCCAACCCACTTGCTACAACTATTCGCGTGCGAACAGACAATGCACTCAGAGCTCTACACCACACCCCAACCTGACATGCCTAGTGCAGTTAATTGGGATGCCCTGCAAAGAGATTTGGTCAGGGGACTACGGATCAAAGAACAAGAATTGGCAACCGACATACTCCAAAACCACATTGACCAAACCACGGAGCAGAGGTCTGTCAGAGACGACAGACGCTAGGGGCATCATATGGGAAGAAGCCAAGTATGGGCATGCATGCGGATCTAGCACTAAGGCAACCTATTAAAATTTTTCCAAACCTTACATCATTTTAAAAGTGATTCTCATCACTAGAAACCCTTGTAAATACCGTTTCATCTTTTTGTAGCTCCATTTTTACAAGCCGAGGAGTCCTCGAGCTTGGCGAGCCTTAGAAGTAGTTGCCTGCCAATTTTCATATTTTTTAGATCTCGTTTGAGCCCTCAAATAAGCCCTGGAACCTAATTTTTAACTAGGCCAGACACTAGGTCTGGACAGGGCCAAAGCTAGTCAAAAACTATAAATAGAGCTAGAGAGCTCATTTTTGGGGCTAGCTTCTTGTAGTTTTGAGCTTGTATGAGAACTTGGTTGTAATAGAAGTGATTCCATTGTCTTACTCTCTTTGTTCTTGTCGTGTGTGCGTGTGTGTGTATGTGTGTGCATGTTTGTGTGCTTCTCACTCACACACTTGTGCCTTCACTTGCTCGAGGTCTTCATACCATCCTCATGTCTTCCTGGATTGACATTAAAGGAGGTGCTACTCATCACTAAGCTACACTAACCTTTTGGATTTTCAAAATAGCTTCATATTTTATGGCATTTAATGGGAAAGTTGATCCATTTCCTTTCCAATTTTTTCTTCTTGCATCATTGCTATTAATGTTCATCCTATTTTAAAGTGGGAAAACATGTAGCAATCATGAAGGTTATAAGTTAGAGCTGTTCAAGTTTGAATTTACAAAAGCACACGAACAACACAAAGGAAGAAGAAGAGGCTTGGAGCACACCACAATACTAAATGTATTACCAGGTGAATGAAAAAAGATAAGTGACCCATCAGGTTATAGGCATATATACAAGATGGGAGAACAAGACCTCCTAAAGAGGGAGAAAAGTGCAACGATGGTCCTAAGTGTGTTCACACACATCACCACCAAAATATATCAACAAATCCCCCCTGGGAGTGATGCGGTGAACAAGGATCTGGCACTCATGTATGAGGAAGTGCCAAGCTATGTGGAAAGAAACTAATCCACAAAAGGAAGTAAGCCCAAAGCTTCGCTAAAGACTTCAAACTTCTCCCTAAGCAAGGCCTCTGTGAAAAGGTCTACAACATTATCCTGTGTGGGTACATAAGCCAAACTCATCTCTCTAGTAGAGAGCCTCTCCCTAACATTATGATAGTGCACCTCAATGTGCTTTGTGAGAGCATGGAATACAGGGTTCCTCATAATAACCAATGTGCTCTGGCTATCAGAGAAGATGGTGGTAGAAAACTGACCAACACATAAACCAGTGTAAAGGCATCTCAACCACGCACACTCAATAATTGCTTGGAAAGTTTCCTTATAATAAGCCTCACAACCATAAGTAGCCATATTAGGTTGGTTCTTGCTCAACCAAGATATATGCGAGCTACCAAGCACAAAGCAAAAAGCACTCATGGACATATGAGTGTCATAGAAACCAAACTAGCTTGAGTCAATTAAAGCATGTAAATCAGGTGGTAATGATCCCCCCTTGGGATAAAATAATACAAGTATCCGGGTACCAATCAAGTAGTGAAAGATGCACTTAACCACCCACAAATGTTTGACTCTTGGTCAATGCATAAACCTATTTTGAGAGATAAAAAAGCTAAATATCAAGCCATATTATGCACAAGTGAATCAAGCATCCAAGAGCCTACTAATAGAGAACAACATCAAATGCAACTCCAACATCATGGAGACTCAACCACAAAAATGTTTCCATGGGAGTGGCAGTAGGTTT
>CM035407.1:143582839-143742839 GCA_020310875.1 Ceratopteris richardii
TGGGTGAACATGTGTTCTTGATCCTATTGTGAAGTGGGTGAACATGTGGAAGACATGGAGTTTTTTTTTTTTGGAGAGTACAGTGAATTGGAAAGGCACACACACCCGACCTCTTAAGGTAGAGGCACCCATCTTGGAGAACTCTGAGACATCCAGCCCTCTGCGGAACTTGAACCCTGACCATCTGCCTAAGAGTACAAAGCACATCCGCTAAACCACGCCAAAGAAACAATGTAAGATTATGTCTTGTACAATTCACTTCTAGTCGACGGTGGATGGTTATTCGGTAGAGCCAGCCCCGGAGATTAGTTAGTGGAGGTTATTAGTTAGAACCAATGCCAGAGAAAGAAGCTGGCAAGTTGTCTCGTGAGCAATGAGACGATCCATGCACAGTGCACACGGATATATCCCCCACCTTACCTAAAACTACTACAAAGGAGAAGAGTATACCGCATCATTCTTCACGTCATCCAGCCTGCTTCAATGGACTTTTGTTACAGCAGTTATGAAGGTTATATGATTAGAGCCACTAGAGTTCCAAAGATTGGCAAAATGTGTCATGAAAAGTTGATACACCCATCAAAGCTATCTGCTCTTGCAGCTCTTTTGCTCGGATGGAGGAGCCCATAACAACGTTGCTCGATTTCATTTCTCATTTTTATTAGGAAAAAGAAAACGTCGGCGTATTATCGATGTGTATCTCTGTGTCATAAGACATCCCAAGTTTATAAAGAAAACGGTTGATCCTTTCATCTTGATTTTCGATGAAGAAGGAAGCAGCGTAAATAGCCAAAATGTCTTTGCCTTCGATTTTGTCAGTGAATTTAAGATTGCAGTATAATCAAATCATAAATTTGCTCCGCGATGGGAAAATCGAATCGAGTTCATACAAAGATACCAGGAGGAATGTACGGAGTGTGGCAGAAGCAATGAAGTAAGTCAAAACCATGTGAAATGAAGGATGCTAGGCTTTCTTTAAATAATATCCTTATGGGAGGCAGCTTAGACATGGTGGATAGAGAAGAGTGTGGTGAGTATTGCAAGTTCATATTGGCCTCCCTGAAAGCTTGCAGTCAGAAAAAAGATGTGAAGGAGGGCTTCAAATTACACATGTATATTCTTTCGAATGGGTTATTTGACCAAAATCCATGCGTTGGTAATTCTCTAATAAGTATGTACGCGAAATGTGGTGCATTCCACCTTGCAGAGCAGGTATTGCGTCAGCTTCCAGCTCCAGATGTCGTCTCCTGGAATGCACTCATTGGCGGGTTCACTCAAAAGTTGCAAGGCATGGAGGCCATTGCTTGTTTTGATTTCATGAAAGGAGAGAGGGTGACTCCTAATGACATCACCTATGCTTGTGTATTAAAGGCTTGTGGCATTTCCAAAAATCTCAAGCAGGGTAAACAAATACACGAGGAAATTATCTGTCAAAATCTCTTGCAGAACAATGCATTGCTTGGCACCGCATTGATTGACATGTATGCCAAGTGTGATGCTATTTCAATAGCTCAGCAAATACTTGATCAACTTCCTCCTCAGAATGCTGCATCTTGGTCTGCATTAATCATTGGATACATCCAAGGAGGGCGAAGTGATGAAGCCCTGAAATGTTATGAACACATGCGGTGTCAGGGCCTCGCTCCTGATGAAGTCACCTATACATGTGTTTTGAAAGCATGTGGCATGGCAGGGGCTTTCCAAAAGGGCATACAGATTCATAATGAAATTGCTGCGCAGGGTCTCCTCAAAGACAACATTATCCTTGGCAACGCTCTGGTTGATATGTATTTTAAATGTGGGCTGCTGTCAAGAGCACAAAGAGTGTTTGATGACCTCCCCATACACAATGTCATCTCCTGGAATACGTTGTTTATGGGTTATGTCCAGAATGGGCTTGCCTATAAAGCGTTGGACTGCTATGCCCTGATGCAGTTTGAATCCATCTTTCCTGATACAGTCACTTATATTTCCATTTTGAAAGCTTGCAGCATAGTGAGCGTAATTGATATGGGTATACAAATTCACCAGATGGTCTTAAGGAATGGATCCTTAGGAACCAGTGCTATTCTTGCCACTGCTTTGATTGATATGTATGCCAAATGCAGGGCTCTGTCAAAAGCAGCCCAAATGCTTGATGAACTTCATGATAGGGATGTCGTTTCCTGGAATGCATTGATTTCAGGTTATGTCCAATTAGGAGAAGGGGACAAAGCTCTTGGGCTCTACAGACAAATGAAAATTGATGGGATATGTCTAGATGCAGTTACCTATGCTTTTGCTTTAAAAGCTTGTGGCATCATGCAAAATTGGCAAATGGGTGAACAAATTTATGAGGAGTTTGTTATTGAAGGACATCTGAAAGAAGATGTCATGGTTGGTAACTCCTTACTTGACATGTATGCTAAATGTGGCATGCTCTCAAAAGCACAGCAATTGTTTTATGAGCTTCCTTCTCGAGACTTAGTGTCATGGAATGTGTTGATTGCAGGATACGTTCAAAATGGACAAGGTGAAGAAGCTATATATTGCTACAATCAGATGCGAAGCATGGGCTTTTTACCAGACATGGTTACCTATGCTTGCATCTTGAAGGCCTGTGGCATCGCAAAAGAATTTGCAATAGGTGAGAAGTTTCATCATGAAATTGCCATTCAAGGACTCTTAAAAGATACTGATGTGCTTGGAAATGCTTTGGTTGACATGTATGCCAAGTGTGGTGTTCTTACAAAGGCAGAACAAGCACATGAAGAGCTTCTTGGCCAGAGTGTAGTATCGTGGTCATCAATAATCTCAGGGTATGGTCAGTATGGCCAGTACAAAGAAGCACTGAATTCCTTTCAAAGGATGCAAAATGAGGGCCACACTCCAAACGTAGTGTGTTGGAATGCACTTATAGGTGGATATGCGAAACACGGCCAGGTCATGCAAGCATTGGGCTGTTTCCAACAGATGCAGCAAGAGAACATTTATCCAGATGCAGTCACAATGATTTGTATTCTCAATGCATGCAGTCATTCAGGGCTTGCAAATGAGGGTGAGACATATTTTGAAAACATGTGCAGAAATTATGGACTTGCGCCAAGCTTAGAGCACTATACCTGCTTGGTGGACCTATTTTGCCGTGCAGGTTGTTTGGACAAGGCATCATTTTTAATAAAAAAGCTGCCACAATATGATTATCCTCCACTTTGGACCATCCTTCTTGGTGCTTGTCAAACATTGGGTAACTTCGACCTTGGGAAACTCGTATTTTCTTGTGCTCTTCATTCAAACTTTGATGATTTAATAAGACCAAATTTTGAAGGAAATTTCTGAGCAGCAAAAAGCAAGGGTGCCAAAGATCTTCAACAAATACCGTTGAGTGTATTCAGAGAAGAAAGATGTTATGTTGAGAATGTGAATGATGATTTATTGTGTCCCTGTCACTTGGAAAGGCAGTTAACCATGAAAGTTGGCCATAAACACTTTTAAGAGGAAACCAATGATGTATGAAAATTATGCACACGTGCTAGCAATAGGGTCAAGGTGCATGTATGGAAGTATCTGCATCAGGCACTGAAACAGCACACCGAGTATGACAAAAACATTGTTAAACCCAAATTATTGATTTCAATCAATTTGCCTTCCAGAATGTGCTGGGCCATAGTAAGCACGCATATATATTGCAAAGTGCTGTCTATAGGTGTGTTATATGCTGGAGAACCTTCATATAATGTTATGCACAATGATTGGCAACTCAAAAAAGTATCCCAATGGGTTAGAGTTGTTTAGAAATGAGGTTAAGGCAGGAGGGATCCATGCTTATGTCTCATCTGTCTTGAAAGACAACTTGCCTAAGTATGTTGGATAAAATGCCAAACAGGGATGGGACACGATACATCAAGAAGATTTCTGAAAAGCTGTTTATTTGCCAGACAGTTCGGAGTTGATTACAAAGATAGCCCAATCACCAAGAGCCCCAAAGGGAGGGATTCCCCTCAATGGGGAGTTCGGGAGCCAAAGGTAACTAGGAGAGGACCTTAATTGAATGCATAACCGACACATGCTAGTGCGAATTGGACATTCGAAGATAGCAAGAGCTCAAGATAGCAAATGTGGCAAGTAATGTGGCTTTAATGTTTTATGAGGCCCTTTCAGAGTTTGCATAAATTCAGTGCCTTAGGGGAGTCCCATGAAGCCTACATGGAAAACCAAGAAATGAAAGCCAAAACGTTTTCCCCAAGGGCTTCATAATATTCCTTTCCCCTTTGAGAACCTGGTGGAATAAGAGGGAGAACTTGTTAGGAAATGGTTTATTGTTAGCTCCACAAAATGTAAAAGTATATGAGGTTGATTAGGCAAAAAAATTCTCATGTATAGAGATAGAACGGCTTAGATTTGAAGTGCTGCAACTTGCATGTAGGCAGTGTGGGTTAGAACAGCTTGGGCACAAGAGCTTGACTGTATGCATGATATCCTTTAGAGTGAACCCACCGGTTTGAAGGTGACAAAATTATTGTAGATGTTTCTAAGTATAGAAGTGGGAGATCAGTTTTCTTTCCGAATGCAGATGCTTATAATGGCCCTGCACAAATAAGTCCAGAGTGCAATAGATTATAGTCCTGGAACAAAGTGCAGCAGTGTGTCTCCTTTGTTATGAAGATGACAAAGATGATGGAAACACTCAATATTGGGCAATAGCCCATTGTCGAGCTCATAAGTACTTGTATTGCTGTGTTACAGCGATACAATATGATCCCCTTAGCATGCTGGTATGGATGTGGCTGGACTTGGAGGAATGTTGAGGGGCTGAGTGGACTTGGCTTGCTGCTAGGCACCTGCAGTAACAATCTACCTGGACCAGACTGCCTGGAGAGACTTGCTGATGGGAAATCAATCAGCTGAGGGAGGGAACGAAGTCGACCAGGTAAAGAGATGAGCCACCAACTGCTGGGTAAAGTCAACCAGTTGGGGCTGTAATTTGGGTCCCCTTTGTCCAATTATCCTTGTGGAGTGCAGGTGTCCTACCTAACCAGGCCAGGATCATGTCCACCCTTGGCCATACATTCAGGATCATTTCCACCCTTGGCCATATGACCTCTGGAGCTACCCAGAGCCACATGCAGGTATGGTTGGAGCTTCGCCAAAGGCCTCAATAAGAAAGATTCATGAGACATTCAGGGGTTAGATGGCAAACATTACATTGTAGTACATTGCATAATCCCAATTCTGATGTTGGTGATAGCTGAATAGGAAGCATTAACCAAGTGCTGCAAGAAGTAGAAGATACCATGTTCTGCATGTGGAAGAGTCCAAGTGTAGTGACTCAGTGGGAGTGTTGCTTCGAGGATGGTGAAGTCGCTCTACTCGTAGTTTTTGTCTAGCTTGCATTGTTGAACAAGTTTGTACTTATAATGGACTGCATCACATAAGCCTTCTTATCTGTAGCCTGTACTTATAATGGACTCACTTAAGTCCTATTTGTAATTGGTCTTTTGCATTGTTTCTTGCCCATGTATTATAAGCTGCGATTGTTTACTTACCAGCACACTTGAATTATAACTCCATTGGCTCTCATTATCAGTGGTCCAATCCTACTCCATTGTAAATGTTACAGTTGTACTCTACTTGAGTGTTTCCCTCTCAGACGGAGGTATGGTTTGTATGCACGTGTTATCGAATCTACAGCTCCAAGAAGAGCTTAAGCGGAAACTATAGTTCGCATGCCCGGCGAACCCTTGCACATTCCAGTGCAAGATTTATGAGAAGAGCAACAACGTGGCTTCGACAATTGGACTTTAACAACTTGCTCGAGACCAACCGTCTAACTCAACCTCGTCGTTTCATTAAACCTTGGAAACTCGTCCAAGTCGTTTGACTCGACCTTGGGAACTCGTCGAGACAAGTTACAACTCGTTCGAGTTAGCTCAACCTTGACAACTTGTCCTAAGGGAACCCCTTCCACATGAGGTCCTCAGGACGCACATAGTACTTAATAAGTTTGCATATGGGGATTTTAGAGCAACTGCATGCGCACTTACAGGAGGATACCATTTTGGTTTCTCGCACACATATCCCTTCAATTTATGTGCACCTTGTCCAAGCCCGCATAGCCTAGTGGTTGATGCTTTGAATCTCTGAGAGGAAGTCCTTGCTACCTTAAGAGGTTGGGTGTGTCTTTTCAATTCATTGTACTTTCAAAAAAAAAAAAGTGCACCTGATCTTATTGACAGACTTCTAGAGAAGACTTAATAAAAAAAATGGTTTGTTTCTTGCGTAGAGAATTTTGTGAGGAACAAGCATCGTTAAGAGACTCCAAAACACCTGTTGTATAAAGAAAAATATGCCCAAACGAAGCTTCATTAATATTACAAGCAAGAAGAATTTGGAGCATGACCTTGCCTAAAGATCATCATAAAGGAGGTTGGATTACTTCAACCACATCAAAGAGGAGGGGGAGATCCTGAACGCCATCCATTCAAGGTCGATAAGGACACAAGTGAGTTCAATTTAGAAAATTAACCAAGAAATGTAGAGAAAGCTTTGGAATTCACTGAGTGGCTAGTGAAACGTCATCAATTGGACTATCAGTTTTACCAAAGTACTTACAAAAAATCCTCTTCAATTTGAATTTGGAACTTGAATGTTCTTTCTTAAAAAATTCCAAGATATTTAAAAGGAAGTGTGTTACTGTTAGTGTCCATGTGAAAGGCCAAATGGCCACCGGACACTTCTTTGTATATGTTCTTTAATAAAACATATAGTGGCTTGGTCAGTCACAGACTGTAAGTTCGACCGCATTTGTAAGACCTAAGAAGTCTGTCTTCGTGCTCCCTATGTATTGGGTTTTCTGTGTATTCTGCAGCCTCTGTGTGGAGTACTGTGTGCAACCTTCGGAGCTCGGTTTTCTACTCCAAACATATCGTCATGGAGCTCTCAAGAAGGAGAGCGCACTATGGTGCATCACCATCAAATTACTTCACTGGTATTAGAGCAGTTTGAGACAAAAAGCTTTGTTCCTTTTGTGCGAGCGAAGCGAGCACCCCTCTCCCCCCCCCCCCCCCCCCCCCCCCCAAGGCTTACGACCAAGGCGGCGACCAAGGCATAGACCTTGGCATACCTTGTCATCTGAGTCACCGAAGTTGCCGTTGGCTGCGCGTGAGGGAGGACCTCAACAATCAAGGAAGATAGAGGTTCCCGGTACTTCTCGAGAGGTCACCCATCCCAGTACTGTTCCCCCCAAAGCTCGCTTAATCGTGACAATCTCTCGCCACTAAGTTACACCCTTGTGGTGTTTGAAGAAGGGGAAAGACTAAGGTTGACATTACCTTGAACATATTTTGGTCCCTCGAAGCTTCATTCTTTGCTTTCAAAGCCTATTTTTGAAGCATTTTTGGGTGTCTTTTGGAGCCATTTTGGAGTATTGTTGCATATAGTTCTCTTCACACAGGTCCAAGAACATCAAGAAGAGTGTTCTTTGTACTTCTCCGACAATAAATATCAACCTTTGGGGCTGTGTTTTCAACAAAAAACTACAGGTTTCTCGAAAGTTTTTCAGTTTTGTTGGGAGCAGCTGCTGCAAATTTATGCAGGTTTTTTGTTGCATATAGTTCTCTTCACACAGGTCCAAGAACATCAAGAAGAGTGTTCTTTGTACTTCTCCGACAATAAATATCAACCTTTGGGGCTGTGTTTTCAACAAAAAACTACAGGTTTCTCGAAAGTTTTTCAGTTTTGTTGGGAGCAGCTGCTGCAAATTTATGCAGGTTTTTTGAGCCTAAAACATTAGATTTGACAGACACTTGCAAGTGTTATTGGCTAGTTTTCGGGCTGTGCATTTAGCTTTTTTGTGTCATTTTACTGCATATATTGAGCACATACACACCATGTATACTTCTATGGATACCGCGTATGTACGTCCATGTGGTCATTGATATAGCGGTTACGTTTTCGCATAAAGCCTTTTACATTTGAAAAAGAGGATCGTGGTGAGGTTTTCTTAACTGAGAGACACCTAGATGTCGAGGTCTCTTCGGTGATGCAGGTGGAAGACTTACCCAGCCTTGCCATAGGAGATGTATGATAGTTGTTCATAGGTGCTCAATAAGCCTAGTTGGCTTCTATTGAGTAACTGATTATATGCAGTGGAGTCAGTGATTCACGATAAAGGTAAACATGTCAATACTTGCAGTTTTATGATATTTTGACACTGGTCATATGCTCATTTTCCAGAGTTTTGGTTTAGTCAATTATACAATGGTCGATTTACTCTTTGATACACTTATTCGTTGGTGTTTGGACTCTTCTAGCTCCATTATCATTCTATTCAGTTCTCTACCATCATGGTATCAAAGGTCTCAGGCACATCTGGTGGATCAGGGTCTAGTGCCAGTGTTCCAAGGAGAAGCTATAACTTGCAGGGCAAAGACCATCTTGAGATCTAAAAATTTGATGACACAAACTTTGCTATATGGAAGAATCAGATTAAAGATGTGCTGATTCAAAGGAGGCAATGGAAGACAATAAATGGGATTTCAAAGAAGCCTGCTAATATGGATTGTCGGTGCAGCGCTTATTGCGAAATTCGCTTACACCACAGAAACTAAGCTAGAGTGATGTTAGAACACCTCTATAATCATCAATAGCTTAGCAAATTCTCTGAAACTGAAAACTTATAACTGTATTTTGTGAACACCGAAAATTCACTTTACAGAAAGCTTCACGTTTCCTTCAAGCTTCAATTCTGAACTTATTTACTTCAGTCTTTTCACTACTATGTTTACTTATAGTTAAATAACTTTTGTGTCACTTAACTTTGTCAAAACTGTGTTTTGAACTTACTAAAATTCCACCGGAACTTCACCGGACTATCACTGGACTGTCACCGGAATCTTACCGGAATGTCACCAGAATCAACTGCAATTCTGTTTGTAATTACTTCAAATGTGTATACATGAAGTAAGGAAGTAATATCTTCCTTCACTGAGTGAAATCTATCTGAAGTTTAAGAAAAACTTCACCAGTTCTGGATGCTTCTTTCTGGTCAGACTTTGTACTGTGTGTACATATTCATTTCACCGAAATCTTTGATCAAATTATAGTTGAGACTCCTAGCTTCAAGATGAGCTATCACTCATGAAAATATTTACACTGTGTTACGAGATCTAACTCTTAGAAGTACCGGAAAAACATTTACTGAGAAAACTGTAACTGTTAACTAACTTTTCACAGTAACATGAAATCTCTCTGATTTCTTCACATACAAAGAATGCGCTCTAACTTCCACATGAACATGTGTTTTCTATTAGAGAAGATGTGTACAAAATATAGCTTGGCCTCACTTTGCTCATAGCTATGGAAAACTCTCCTACTCTGAGTAGTTGTTCCTTACCATCTCTCTCAGATGAATACCCGACATTTCAGGTTCTGTTATTCATCTTTACATACGCGATCTATGGCGTCTTCTATATCTTACTTCTATTCTCTATCTCATATGCACACTTTTTCTCTCTCTGTCTTATCTATCTATCTCAGCTCTCTTATATACAATTTTTGATCCGGGTTCTAATTTTGGAAGTTTCTACGCTGTATATTACAGACGTGAATTTGTCCCTTCACTAAGGCTTTTGTTTTTCTCCTAAATGCTTTGTTTCTGCTTTCCTTTGTCTTTATGTCGTTATGTCTAATTAGTGAGTGAATCTCCAACAGCTCCCCCTCAATCACTAATTAGCATCTTTTGGTCTTCATATATCTTTCTTTTCTTTTATCCCTTCCATTTCTTTGAATCTGCTTGTCTTTACTCCATCCAAGCTTTTTGTCAGAATATCTACAATCTGATCTTTTGTAGGAGTGAATACCAATTCAATCTCCTTCTCCATTACCTTTTCCCTCAGGAAATGATATTGAATCTCTATGTGTTTTGTTCTTGCATGAAATATTGGATTTGCTGCAAGATATAACGAGCTCATATTATCTCCATGTATGATAGGTATACCTTGATCAATATCCATGCTTTTGAACAAGGTCTGCATCCATATCACTTCTTTAGTTGCTTCCACAAGTCCTTTGTATTCAGCTTCTGTTGACGATAAAGCTACTGTGTGTTGCTTCTTTGAACACCAGCTTACAAGCTTATCTCCTAGGTATATCATATACCCATGTGTTGACCTTCTGTCATCTTGACTTCTTGCCCAGTCTGAGTCACTGTATGCTCTCAGCTTTATATCTGACGTATAAGGGTAATATAATCCTTCCTTTATAGTTCTTTTAATATATCTAAGAACTCTTTGTCCTGCAATCCAATGTTGATCCTTTGGACAATGCATAAACTGTGATAGAACTCCCACTGCATAACTGAGATCCGGTCTTGTTAGCGTAGCATAAATTAAGTCCCACTAATGACTGATACTTCCTCATATCTTTAAACTCTACACCACCATATTTGCTGAGTTTATGATTTACTTCAAGCGGTGTTGAAGCTTCTCTGCAATTCTCCATGTTAAACTTCTTCAGTACGTTTAGGAGATATCTTTCTTGTGAAACATATATACCATGATCTGTATATGTAACTTCCATTCCAAGAAAATATGATAACTTTCCTAGATCACTGATCTTGAACTCTTTTTCTAGCAGTCTCTTCACCTCTTTGATTCCTTCATCTGAGGTTCCTGTGATTATTATGTCATCTACATAAATACAAATGTAGATCATACCTTCATCTATTTCCTTAATCAGTAGACTTGTATCTGCCTTTGAGCTTTGGTATCCAAGGTCATTGAGATACTTCACAAGTCTGTAATTCCAAGCTCTTGGAGCTTGCTTCAATCCATAGAGAGCTCTTCTTAGTTTTCCTTACTCTGTTTGACCTTCTTGGTTCAAACTCTTCATGTGTATCTGAATACACATCTTCATCAAATCTCAGATCTTCTTTGTTTCTCATACCTGATTTGATCCTGGATGTACTTGCCTGCATATGATCTTCATCTCCATTCATCTGCATATGTGATTTTCCTTTTTCACTTCTTCTTATCTCTTCTTCAAGTGTTTCAACACTATGCTCTTTATCTGTATACCAGCTCTTTCCTTCATCAAATGTCACATCTCTGGAAACTATAAACTGTTTGGTTAGAGAACTCCATAACCTGTAACCCATCTGCTTTTCATCATATCCGATGAACACATATTTTTCAGCTTTTGGTTCAAGCTTATGTCTCAACTGTGATGGTACATAAGCATCAGCAACTGATCCAAACACTTTACAATGATCAAGTGTTGGTTTCTTGCCCCACCAAGCTTCATAAGGGGTCATCCCATTTAACACTGTGCATGGTAATCTGTTTACCAGGTATGTAGCTGTATTTACAGCCTCAACCCAAAGATAGTTTGGACAATTCTTCTCCTTTAGCATTGCTCTTGCAAACTCAACTAGAGTTCGGTTTCTCCTTTCTCCTACTCCATTTTGTTGCGGTGTATATCTGCAAGTTATTTCCCTTTTGATACCTGCATTCCACAGATAATCATTGAACTCTCGAGAAAAATATTCTCCTCCTCCATCAGACCTTAGTCTTTTGAGTTTCTGTCCTGTAAGTCTTTCAGCATATGCATAAAAATGTCTGAACGCTCCAAACACTTCTGATTTCTCTTTCAAACAATAAAGAGTTATCCATCTTGTTGCATCATCAATGAAAAGATCGTAGTACCTTGAACCACTGATAGATCTTTCTTTCATTGGTCCCCATACATCTGTATGTATGAGCTCTAGCACACCATCATGTTTGTAACCATTTTTTTGAAATGGTAACCTGTGTGATTTTCCCATCTGACAGGCTTCACATTTGTGAATCATATGTTGGTTCTTCATGTTTGGTAATCCTCTCACAGACTGTTTCTCTATCATAACTTTGATTCCCTTTTCATTAAAATGTCCTAACCTCTTATGCCAGAGGTCTAGTTCTGTAAATACCTCATCACCATGTGTGATCAAGGCTTGACCAACATTTCCTTGTACTTTCAGAGTAAAAAGTCTACCTTCCTTTTTACCATGGACAATCTGTTTGTATCCATTCTCTGGATCTTCAACAAATACTCCTTCATTTGTAAACCTGACTTGAAAACCTTTTTCTACTATCTGACCCACACTGATCAGATTCTTCGGAATTGTTGGAACATACAAAACATTTGTTAGTCGGTCAGCTCCATTCTTACATTTTACTTTTCCAATTGATCTTACATTATGTTTTGTGTTATCACCTGTCTGTACTGTATGATTTGAAATACCTCCCTCAAGTTCTGACAATAATTCTATATTTCTTGACAAATGATTTGAACAACCAGAGTCAATATAGAATACCTTGAGATCTTCATTCTTTGACACACTTATCGAGTTCATCATCAACTTCGTATGATCATCATTCTGCGTATCATTCGCATAGTTGTAGTAGGTAGTGTTGTGAGACTGATTCTGTCCCCAACCTCTTGCTCCACCTCTACCATATCCGCCTCTTTGGCTTTGTCTTCCTCTTTGATATCTTCCGCTTCTGCCTCTATTGTTATTGTTCTGATTCTGGTTTGATCCTTGTGAATTATACCAGCAATCATGAGCCAAATGATTGCTTAATCCGCAGATCCAGCAAGCCTTCTTCTGATTACCTCTACCTTTTGTATTACCTCTTTTATTTCTGACATTACCTCGTCCTCTTGCATAATTTGCTTGAGTAGTCACTTCTTCTTCATCTTTTTCTTTACCTTTATCACCTCTCTTCTTATTCTTTGCGTACATAGCCGAACTATGTCCTTTTTCTCCATCTATCTTCAAATCTTGCTCAAACGTTAGCATTAGTCCAAGCAACTGATTTAAATCTGGTACAAAATGATTTAAAGACAGTTCAGTTGAGAGTACGAAAGGTTTCCACCTTTCATCTCCTCTCAAACCTGTAAGCACTTGAGCTATCAACCTGTGGTCTTCGATATCTTCACCAATCGATCCAAGACTGTCTGCCAAGTCCTTCATCTTAGTGACATAATCACTAATGCTTTGACTTTGCTTTTTCTTGAATGTTGTGAACTCCGACCATAAGCTAGCCTTTCTAGCTTTCGTAGTGTTTTGGAAGTGATCTTCCAACGCTCTCCATATATCTTCTGCTTTCTCCAGACCTCTAATATGTGGTAGTAGATGATATGTAACAGTATTATAGATATATGCTCTTGCCGTTGCATCTTTTTTTTGCCACATCTTCAAGACATCTAATTCTTCTTTCTTCGATTGACTATCATCTTCGAAAGTCGGCTTCTTTTCTTCTCCTGTCACATATATCATTAAGTCCTTACTCATAAGTAAGGCTTCCATGCGCATTACCCATGCCGGATAATTATCTCTATCCAATTTGTCAATAGAAATATGATCTGCCATGATCTTCTTGTTTTCTGTTACTGCTGGTGAGTGTAATGTTAAGAAGTTTTACCTTTTGCAAACCTTTACCTTGAGAATGACTTCGGAACTCTTCTGGACACCGTTTGTTGTTGATCACCTCAGCTTACACCTTCCTTTATGAGAATTCTTCAAATTCTCTTTCCGTTTCTTCTTTTGAGAAACCTTTTATGCTCTTCAGAACCTTTTCTGTTCTAGTACCACTTGTGGATCTTACCACTCTGATATCACTGTTGATTAACCTGGTTTGATACCACTGATGGATCTTACTTGCTCTGATACCACTGTTGGTGCAGCGCTTATTGCGAAATTCGCTTACACCACAGAAACTAAGCTAGAGTGATATTAGAACACCTCTATAATCATCACTAGCTTAGCAAATTCTCTAAAACTGAAAACTTATAACTGTATTTAGTGAACACCAAAAATTCACTTTACAGAAAGCTTCAGATTTCCTTCAAGCTTCAATTCTGAACTTATTTACTTCAGTCTTTACACTACTGTGTTTACTTATAGTTAAATAACTTTTGTGTCACTTAACTTTGTCAAAATTGTGTTTTGAACTTACTAAAATTCCACCGGAACTTCACCGAACTATCACTGGACTGTCATCGGAATCTTACCGAAATGTCACCAGAATCAACTGCAATTCTGTTTGTAATTACTTCAAATGTGTATACATGAAGTAAGGAAGTAATATCTGAACTTCCTTCACTGAGTGAACTCTATCTGAAGTTTAAGAAAAACTTCACTAGTTCTGGATGCTTCTTTCCGGTCAGACTTTGTACTGTGTGTACATATTCATTTCACCGAAATCTTTGATCAACTTATAGTTGAGACTCCTAGCTTCAAGATGAGCTATCACTCATGAAAATCTTTACACTGTGTTACGAGATCTAACTCTCAGAAGTACCGGAAAAACATTTACTGAGAAAATTGTAATTGTTAACTAACTTTTCACAGTAACATGAAATCTCTCTGATTTCTTCACATACAAAGAATGCGCTCTAACTTCCACATGAACATGTGTTTTCTATTAGAGAAGATGTGTACAAAATATAGCTTGGCCTCACTTTGCTCATAGCTATGGAAAACTCTCCTACTATGAGTAGTTGTTCCTTACCATCTCTTTCAGATGAATACCCGACATTTCAGGTTCTGTTATTCATCTTTACATACGCGATCTATGGCATCTTCTATATCTTACTTCTATTCTCTATCTCATATGTGCACTTTGTCTCTCTCTCTCTCTCTTATCTGTCTATCTCAGCTCTCTTATATACAATTTTTGATCCGGGTTCTAATTCTGGAAGTTTCTATGTTGTATATTACAGACGTGAATTGGTCCCTTCACTAAGGCTTTTGTTTTTCTCCTGAATGCTTTGTTTCTGCTTTCCTTTGTCCTTATGTCATTATCTCTAATTAGTGAGTGAATCTCCAACATGGATGAAGATGATTGGGATGAGTTAGATGAAATGGCCAGGTCTACCATTTGCTTGCACCTGGCAGATAATGTTTACTTTACAATATTAGACTATGAAAGTGCAGAGGAGCTTTGGAAGAAGTTATGCAATACATATGAAAAAGAGACGGCATCAAATAAAGTGTATCTGATGAGAAAATTATATGACCTTCGCATGAAGGACACAGATAGTGTTGCTGCTCATCTAAATGAGTTTGATGTTATATTCTCCCAGTTACAGGCTCAGAAAATGGATATGGATAATGAAATGAAAGCAGTATTGTTGTTATGCACCTTGCCATCATCATGGGATACATTTTGCACATCTATTAGCAATAGTGCACATGGTGGTAAACTTGTCTATGATGACATATGTGGAGCACTCTTGAGTGAGGAGATTCGTAGAAAATCTATGGTTGGCACTCAGAGTGGAGATGCATATAATGTTCGTGATTCTTACCAAGGAAAGAATCAACAACGTGGTAGGAGCAAGAACAAGGAAAAGAATGGTCAGCAGAATAAGCATAGAAGTAAATCAAGGAAGAGGGATATTGAATGCCATTATTGTCATAAGAAATGACATATGAAGAAAGATTGTTATGCATTAATATGAGGGACTAGTGACATATGGGATCACTTAGTCCATTGGTTTTTAGGATCTAAGGACATATGGGATCCTTAGACATAACTTGGACATATGGGATCCAAGTTTGGGACACATGGCATCCCTGGGATCTTGGGACATATAGGATCCCAAGACATATTCTTGGACATTTGAGATCCAAGTGGTTTTGTTGGGATCTAGGGACATATGGGATCCCTAGACATATAGGGTTTACATCATGGGGTAGGTAGTGCATTCGGAACCATTTGCCATCTCCTTTTGCTTTGTGTTCTTTGTTGATTTCTTTTGGATCCATCGATGGGATCTTTGGTAGGGCCTTCTTCCTTCTGGCGGACTCCTTGTTTGTTTATTTGGAGTTTCCCTTTGATGTTGTTAATGTAGCCTCCACTTGGTGCTTTTGTTGTTGGTCCTTCATTTGATGTTGTTTTGAATGCACATTAAGTGCCATATACTTATGGACTTTGTATGATATGCTTGAGAGAGTACATAGCATCAACAGTTTATATGGCATTGGGAAGGTCCTACCTTCTTCAATGAAGGTGGTGTCTAGTCCCATTACAAACAACCATGTGTGCATATCATGCATGAATCTATTCATTGCAGCTGCAAATATAAACCAAGAGCATAGTTGATATAAACCATGCCTTTTAAATGCGTTGTTGAATCAATTGTTCTTAAAGACACGTTACAGAGTGGGCCTTATAATCTTGATTTTCAAAAGATTCAACGATCCTAGACACGAGCATAGAAGACACTGAATTTCATGGGCCCTGCTCAAAGATAACCTGCACATGAGACAAGTTGAACCTCACTCTTTGATAGACAGAGAAAAATTGCGCCTTATTCTCCGGAATGTGATGGAGTGTTGTGGAGCCCATTTGGCGCTGAACAAACTGGTGATGATGGTTAATTTGAAGCACTATGACTCCAGTCTCCATGTCTTCCTATGCAGCAGATGAACCACGTGGAAAAGGCAACGTGATGTAGCTAACTATGTTGGTGATGTAATTTAAAACTCCCGAATCTCGACGAAAATAGGTGCAACCTACGCTTGAAGGATTCCTAATGTATCTCAGTTATGGTGGGCAAAACAGATTTATAGCTTTGTCATTTCCATCGTTTGCGTGCGAGCTGGAGGAGGTTGTTACTAGGTGGAGATGCCTGTAACAAGATCAATTTTGATTCTAGCATTCGGTGAAGTTCTCCATCACTTTGTGATAGTAGAGAGCGGTTCTTCTATGTTCTCTCTGTTAGATAGAATCATGCCTGCTCCATAGCTCAAAGTCTCCGGAGTATTCAAAACGTTCATTGCACATTGTCTTCTGTGTGCTATCCAAATGCGCACAGATCTGGGGCTGAAGCTTCTTCTTCAGGAACACGATCTCCTCTTACTGTCTACAGTCATGATCGATCGTGTGAGTAACTAAGTCTCTGCTAAGTACAAGTTGCACTAGCTCACAGCCTCCCTCTCCACATCTGTGTAGGTTTCTTGTTGTTGTGTTGTTAGCATTATCTTTCAGATCAGTTGCGTCTTCATTTCTTTCTGAGCTTCAACATCTGACTCATCTTTATGCACAGACGACGAAACGAGCAGTGATCCACAGTAGTTTACAACACCATCAGCTGGCAGCGCCGAACTGTAGAAACGGGATTTTCAAAATCAGATTTGAGTGATGCTATGAGATACTCTAAATCACAAAGGAGTTCATCCTTCACTTTCATCTTTACAATGATCTTCGTCTCCATTAGAGTTTTGATCTTCAGCCTCACGTTCCATAGATCTTCGTTTCCATTAAACTTCTCCATGAAGGATGCCCATGATAAATGAAGTAGTTTACCTTCCATTCCATTGCCTGTCAAGCCCAACTCCATGCGGAACTCATGCCTTTTTGTGTAGTAGCTCTCCGTCAGAGTGCATGGTTGTAGAAAGGACACACGTCTCTTTCTCTCTGTAGTAACCCAATTTCCAAGAGGGCAGAATTCTGAAGCAAGTGCTTACAAGCACTATTTATTGTGATGCAAATTATTTGGAAGCACTTTATTTTACATAATGGAGATTATGACATGCAAAAGAAATAATAATGATGCAACTTTTGATAGAAACTATATATGATAATGATCATAAAGGTTATAAAAATGATGTTAATCATGCTCACTGAAAAATGGTAATAGTGCTCAGAAGCACTTTTATTGAGAATGCATGAAATGGGAGGGAGGGAGGGAACAAAGGATTATGATGCTAATCAAGGTTATTGATGAAGAGAAGAAGTTAAACACAAAAAGAAAACTTAACCAAGAAAAGTTAACCTATGCTCTAATACCATGTTGAAATGAAAAGGGACTACTACTCTACTCACATGCACACATCAATCAAGCTAAGGAGGAAGGAACAAAAGATAACAAAACATTATGAATGAATTAAAATGGAAATGGAAATGACTTACATGAGATGCTCTATGAGCATGGAGCCTCCATGAGGAGAGGAAGCACACACTAGGCAATGAGCTAGAGTGGAATGACTTCTGTGGAGTGAAGGGAGGCCTTGCTTATATGGAGTTTGGGAGAATTCCCTTGCATGTGGGATATATGTGCTTACATGAGAATGAAAGTAAGTTTGAACATATGGGTGGAGCATGGAACTCTCAACATGTGGTCCTATGCCCACTAGGTCCTTAGGTGGCTCTCTTTGCTTTGTCACTTTCATAGATGATGCTACTAGAAAAGTTTGGGTATATCCTATCAAATCAAAGGATGAGGTATTCCCTACTTTCAGAAAACGGCTTGCTTCAGCTGAGACTAAAAAAGGAACTAAGCTTAAGGTTTTACGTTCAGATAATGGGGGTGAGTATACCTCACATGAATTCAGCTTTTTCTATCAGTCTAGAGGGATTTGTAGAGAGTTTACAACTCCTTATACCCCAGTACAAAATGGTGTAGCAGAGAGGATGAATAGAACTATTAAAGATAGAGTAATCTCTATGTTGCATCATGCAAACCTCTCACAAGGCTTTTGGGCAGAAGCAATATTGACTGCGGTTCATGTGATTAACCTTTCACCTAGTACTGCCAAAGGTCTGAAAGTGGCACAACTAGAGTTGTGGACAGGGAAGCCACCATATTATGATCATCTTCGAGTTTTTGGGTGTGAAGCATATGTTCATATACCCAAGATCTTAGACAAAAGTTGGACC
Organism: Ceratopteris richardii; assembly: GCA_020310875.1. Classification (NCBI taxonomy): domain Eukaryota; kingdom Viridiplantae; phylum Streptophyta; class Polypodiopsida; order Polypodiales; family Pteridaceae; genus Ceratopteris; species Ceratopteris richardii. The sequence goes on from CM035407.1 coordinate 143,601,526, forward strand.
ATAAGTCAAAGAAATGCATTTTTCTTGGATATGGTCAAGAAGGAAAATTTGGATATCGCTTATGGGATCCTGAAACACGGACAATGATGAGAAGTAGTAATGTCATTTTCAATGAGTCTAAGATGCATAAATAGCCCATTAAGGAGGTTGAAGTGAGAAGAGTGGTGTTTGAGGATACTAGTCCTCCATCAATATGCAGGGTGGAAAGGCATTGAGTACACCTTCACCCACATATGTGAAATTGAGCAAGGATGATTGCCCCAAATCCAATGAGGAAAAGAAATTCATGACCAAAATTCCCTATCAGTCTGCTATTGGTAGTCTCATGTACGCTATGGTAGCTACGAGACCAAACATTGCATTTGTAGTGGGAGTTGTGAGCAGATATATGTCTAATCCTAGCAAGAAACATTGACAAGCGGTCAAGATGATTTTGAGATATCTAAGTGGCACTAAGGACAAGTGTCTATGCTTAGGTAGAGGGAAAGCATCCATTATTGGTTACACAGATTCTGACTATCCTGGTTGTGTAGACAATCGTAAGTCTACATCAGGGTACATTTTTCATTTTGTTGGAGGGGCTATGTCTTGGAGATCTCGTCCTCAAGAATGTATAGTTGTTTCAAGAATGCAGAGAATGTTGCAGCAAGTGAGGCATGTAAGGAAGCATTGTGGCTTTCTTGTCTTGCTTGTGATATGGGTTTACCTCAGCATGTACCTCGCTTGCTCAGTGATAGTCAGAGTGCAATTGCTTTGACTAAGAATCGGTTCTATCATGCAAAGACCAAGCACATTGAGGTGAGGTATCACTTCATTGGAGATTGCTTAGCCACTGAGCACATTATTCTTGAGAAGGTTCACACTCGAGATAATGTTGTAGATGCTTTGACTAAAGCTCTACCACAGGATAACCTTCGACACTGTTGTCACTTGATGGGGGTTACTTGATTCTTGATCTTACACAATCACTTGTATACTGTGTAACATGCCCATCAGGTGGGAGGTATAATTTGTATACTTACACTCAGGTATTGTTTATTATTCTTTATTTTTCTCCCATAGCTACTCTGTGTTAGTATATGATCAATGTCTACCTCTCATGATTGTATGCACATTTTGTAAGGCCCCCATTATGAGGAGAAGCCAAGCGTGCATTACCCAATTGATGGGAATCCCAACTTGCATGTTGGATGAAGGTCATATTGGACCATGTAAGGTATTGTAAGGAAAGGGAGTTACCAGGGTCCCCAATTGTGGGGTGCGGGGTAGCGGTGAGCAGCCTCGGCTACGGAGTCCAAGGGGGCCAGCGGGCCCCCTGGTGGGGGTCCGGGGGCAGCGCCCCCGGCGTGACGGTAAAGGGAATATTCCATGGAATATTCCCTCTCGAAGTCAGAAATCATTTATATGTGTTAGGTCGGTTCAACTGGTCTAAGCCGTGTATGGCAATTACACAGGCGGTGGCCGCCCATGCTCTACTGCCCATGTATAGCCGTCCATGGAAGGCCACCCATGATCCTATATATACATGACTTCTGCACTACTTGAGACATCGAGTTGAGTCAGCATACCTCTACCTTGTATCTCCCTATCTAGAGTTGTCTAGATCACCATTTAAGATGTACCTTGAGAGCGCACGGGTGGACAACGCCATCATCTTTGCACTTGCTGTAAGTAGAAGATTGTTGAGATTCTCCTATATCTGTTATCTTCTCTGCTATTGCTCCTGTGTTATATTGTGTAACTATTGTCTTTCACTCTAGCCATATTGGCCTTTAGTGGGAGATTGTTACTGTTAGTGTCCATGTGAAAGGCCAAATGGCCATCGGACACTTCTTTGTATATGTTCTTTAATAAAACATATAGTGGCCTCGTCAGTCACAGACTGTAAGTTCGACCGCATTTGTAAGACCTAAGAAGTCTATCTTCGTGCTCCCTGTGTACTGGGTTTTCTGCATATTCTGCAGCCTCTGTGCAGAGTACTGTGTGTGGCCTTCGGAGCTTGATTTTCTACTCCAAGCATATCGTCGTGGAGCTCTCAAGAAGGAGAGCGCACAATGGTGCATCGCCATCAAATTACTTCAAAGTGGGGATTCATTCACATTATAGTAATATTAAGTCATAGAAATAGATCACCAAAGTGATGCATGTAGGAATAGAACACGAAGTCAACATGCAAAACATAATCAAGGGGATGGCTTAAGATGATAGGGTGAAAGGATCATGAGAAAATGTTGAATGAGTCCCTATCATTGAAGATGAAGTGGTGAACTTGCAAACTTTAAGTAAGAATATTCAAGGTAAGCTTGGGCAATTGATTAACTTTGCTTCAAGCTTCTCACTGTAACTTTACTTAAGGATATTCAAGGTAAGCTTGGGCAAGTGATTAACTTGCTTCAAGCTTCTTCCTATTCAACATAATCAGGTTTTTGAAACCTTTCAATGACTCTATAAACCCCTTGATAGAGTACAAAAAGAAAATCTTATAATTTCTAAAGGTAAAATGCATAAGCCAAGGGCCAATACCATACGATCTCCTTCACCGATGAACCCTAGATCTTTTCGAGAAATTTGTATTGGAAACAATCCCAAACTTCTAGAATATTCCGAGGAAGACACAAACAAAAATAAGGGAGTAGTTCTTACATTTCTTTAGAAATGACAAGATTTACATACGTGAAAAAAATACTCCTCGAATAATATTGAGAGTTAAAAGTTCTTCTATCACTTGGATCTCGTGCCAAAAAGTGATAGATGAGCTTGAAAGAATCCAATATTATCCATGAGGCTTGGAAGCAATTCAAGTAATCCTTCAATAAAAACTTTTTCATTGAAAATGAAGAGGAGAGAACTTAGGAAGAATAAGATGATTTTTTCAACATGATTAGCCCTTTTCGGTATATATTTCTCATTACAAAGAATTCTTACTAAAATTACAAAACGCGGATGGCTTTCACAAAGTCCATGGTTTTGTTAGGGGACTTCACAAGCATTTGAAGTAAGAAATGAAGAGAAATTTCCCAAAAACTTTGAAAGGCGCAATAAAAATATGTAGATTTTCAGAGATCGTGTATGAATAGGTGCACCTCTCTTAAACTTGAAGATGAGAGACTCTCCCTCTCTAAAGAAAAAGAATAATACAAAATTTTTATAAAAAAACTAACCAACCAAAGAAACCTAGGCTAGGATGAAGATTGATCAATGAAGATTAGGAGAACACAAAGGAAGATAATCTTCTTGGTGTTATAAATCCTTGTCACCCAATCATCTAGGTAAGAGCTGCACTATTGGGGTAGATCCTCAAGTAACCTATGCGAATCAAGGTAAACCACTACGACAAGTCCATGTAATTCAAACATTATTGGTGTCCCTTGAAAAGCAGAGTGGTTATGGTTCAGATTCAAGCTTGAAAAGAAAAACTAAATATCTTAGAATTTGGAGAGAATGCTATTATATTCCTAATTCAAGGAGAGCATGGAGTTCCTGTTTCTCCATTGATCTCTAGCCTTGAATGCATAAACTTAAATTACAAACTCAAGCAAAAATTTTTATGATACTTCTAACCCATTTAAATAATATTAATATGAAACAAGCTCCTTACGTTTTGTGTTCTTTTCATGAATGCGTTTTCAACCATTCTGTTAAATTAATAATAGAGTTCAATGATGTATTCTTGAGGAGCTCCCTCATGGCTTATCAACTTCCATAATCGTTCAGTACCCACGATGCTCTTGGGCTTGTTCATAAGTGCTCTACAAGCCTCAATCTCTACCACTTTCGCGTACTTGCTCCTAGGTGCTAAGCCTGTATGTAAACCAAGTCCCTTTTTCTCAATAAAATGAGGTTGAAAAACAATTTGAAGGATACCTTCCAAGAATATTTATTCAACCAAGCTAGTTACTTTGGGTGACACCAATTCTTTTGGTAAAAAAAGAAGGATATGTCAATGATATTCTACATTGAATACACAACACTGAACAAAACTATGATGGATAATAATTTTCCAATGTCACATTTTGATGATATATTTGATCAACTTAAAGAAGCAACTATTTACACCAAGATAGATTTACAACAAGGTTATCATGAAATATAATCAAACCTAAGATGTCCCAAAGATAACTTTTGTAACAAAATATGGGTATTTCGAGTCTTGTTTATGCCATTTTATTTAACCAACACCTTGATAACATTCATGATTTTGATACATTCAATTCTCCAACCTTATCTTAGTAGGTTTATGGTTGAGTTTTTAGATGATATATGTGTCCATAGTCCTAATCCAACCACCCATTTGAAATGTGTGAAGAAAAAATTTCAGATATTTTGAGAAAGTAATTTGTATGGAAAGATCCAAGTTATTTTCCCAAAAATTTTAATAATCTTGATTATATTATTTTGGAAATAGAAATCCAAGTGCATCATGAAAAGGTTCAAGCTGTCCTGAACTCACCATTCAAAAGCAATAGTTGAGCTTCAATTTTTCTTGGAATTACCACAATTCATTCATAACTATGCAAAGATATAAATTCTACTTATAGAAAAACTAAAGGTAAAAGGTAGAAACCTGTTGCAGGATCTTCAGTCACACATACACAAAGAGTCCAAAATTTGGAAACACATAAAATAAGAATGCACAGTAGATGCGATAGTACACAGTATTGGGTGCAATCTTCTCCCATGCACTCTATTCGACGAGTCTAGAGAGCATGTTGAGGGTAGAAGAATCTTGAGGATAAATAGTTAATCTGAATTCTGAAAGTCTGCTAACTCAGATATTGCACAATAGGATGTTGTTGAGTTGGAAATTTGCTGAATTTGTATTTTCTTGTTTGGATTTTAACAGACAGTTATCTTTTGTTAGGCGCTCATGTTGCAATAAAGAGGGTAGTTGTAGTTATCTTTGGTTAGGTAGTTAGGAAGGGGGAAGAAGCGTCCCAAGAGGGATAGCTCAAGAAAACTAGAAGAGGCAAGAGGCGTCCTCAGAGAGAACATCGTCAGAAGTGAAAGATGAAGAAAGCTTGATTTCAGAAATATATTTACCTATTTCGAAATGCATTCTCTGTAGTCAGAAAATTAAATGAACTTTTCCATTATGTACTACCTGACGTAGAAAAACTCTATGGAGTGATTTACTCATGTTTTTTCAGCGCAAGAAATGAATCTTTGTCTATTTGAGTTATGTTCGTTGAAGAGAGATTCTATCGCAGTTGTAAGAGTCCTAAATCTGGAATCTGTTGGAAGTGTATTCTTTGTGTGAAGTAGAATCAGTGCTAAAGTTTAATTGTTCAGAAACAAGTAGACATGTGTCGTATGCGAACCCCAACACATTTGGCGATCCTACTATGCTGCTAATGAAGCAAGAAATGCATGAAGGAAACGATTTGGTAAAGTGTATTTTACAAGAGCGCAGGGAAAGGCAGCTAACATGGAGTCATCCTCAGAATTCTACGATTGGTACGAAGCCGAGGAGGAAGCTAATCTGGAAAGAGAAGAGGAACAGGGAGAAACACGTGCAATAGAGGTAAGGTTAGTGGGCCGTATACTTGGAGCGCTATTCCTAACAGAAGCAACTGTAGGAGTAAGAAGAAGACTCCAGTTCGATCCACTTGCAGGGGCGACCGATCAAAAAACTAGGCATACACCTCAACCACAGTCAATGGAGCAACCACCTCCCAATCCCAAAGTCAAAGCAGCTCATTTCAGAGGAGGCTCTAAAGAAAATGTTGATTGCCATGTGGCTCAATTTGAGATAAAATGGACAGCTAATGGATACCCAGCTATATGGTGATGACATTAAACTTCAACAATTTGCTGCCACGTTGGAAGGACGAGCAATGAGCTGGTTCAGTCAATATGGTATTGCTCATTTTGCTACATATGATGCACTAAAAATAGCATTTTTGCAACGATTTAGAAAAGAGAAGACTCCTTTCAATGTGTTACGGAAATTAAGAGCTATTAGGCAAAAAACCATGTTAGTGGAAGATTATGCTCAGAAATTCAAAACCTTAATGGAACGATTGCAAGGTAATGAAAGACCTACTGACGAGATGTTGGCAGGTTATTTTCTAAAAGGATTACGAAGTACCATTAGACATGCAGTTGCAAGTGTGGATATTGTGAATGGCTTTGGTGTATTAGTGTTAACAGCTGCACGCGTGGAAAGAAGATTTGGACGCGCTAAAAAGAGACATTTTGATTCTAGTTCAGAGGCTGACTCTGATTTAGAATTGGAGTCAGAAAAAGGTTCAACTGATTCTGACTCTGATACCCAAAATGAAGAATTAATAGGGAGCAAGCATCGCAAGCATACGGCTAAGCAAAGTAAAGAGGAAGCATGGATTAGTAAGTTAAAAAGACATTGATATTCCATTGTAGCTCCAAAAGAAAAGAGATTTTGTGATATTTGTGATAAAGACAGACATACAACAAACCAATGTTGGTACAACCCCAAGAATAGAGGGCAAAGTTCACGGTAAGAGAATAGGAATAATACTGAAGTGGCAGCCAATCAGGCTATGTCTGTGCAAGGGAGAGGCAATTTTCAGAGGCAGTAGCAAGCAGACCTCTATGGGGAGATCAGGGGAATTAGCAAGGACATAACCAGCAAGGACATAACCAACAAGGTCATCAGCAGGGGCGACCACAAAGAGTGATGCCTTGTGGATATTGTTCAGCGCCTGATCATTGGATAGCACCCAATTCTCCATTATGGGTAAAACATAGAGAAGAAAGGGGCATACCAGTAATTCGGTATAATCACCCTAATCAACAGGGATAACAATTACAACAAGGACAACAATTACAACAGGGACAACAATTACAACACGGACAACAGCCTAATCAAGCCAATGCTATACTTATTGAGTTTCCAGAACCGGAGTGTCGAAAGCAGACAGCTCCTAGTACATCAAAAATGGTAAATGCAAAGCATGTCTCTCAGTGGTGATGTGATTGTAAGCAGTGTGGGAAAGGAAAAGAAGTGGAAGTGTTGGCGGTCACAAGGTCCAAGAACAAAGGTCCTATTAATTGGCAAGAACAACGATAGGTTAGGGACAAAGTGCAAAAAGAGGTTCAACAAGAGCAGCATAAACAGGTGAAATGTATAGATCCGATCGAGGAAGAGCAGGATGCAGGCATGGTACCGTCAATAACAACCGAAAACCAAAATCCAATCAAGCAAGATACTAATAAAGATTGGTTTGAGGTAATCATTAACTCACCATTACAACTGTCTTTAGACCAATTATTATCCTTGGTACCAGCGTTTCGGGAGAAATTATTGAAGAAGCTGATTGGTCAGCGTTCAGAGCCAGCACTTAGGTCGGTACCCTCAACATCAGCCAATAATATTGATCCAGCGAATGTGGATTTTGTCGTGCCAGTAATTCACGTACATTATGGGCAAAGATGATTTGATGAAGTGTTGCTTGATGGGGGCTCAAGGGTGAATATATTACCTGAGCATATTTTTAAAGAAATGGGAGAAGGGGCATTGGCTCCAGCACTGTTTCAAGTGAAGAGGGTGGATCAAACTCGAGTTCAGCCTATTGGCATTCTGAAGCAGCAACAGATCATTATTTCTGGAATGTCATTTATGGTAAATTTTGTGGTCATTAGGATGTCTGAGTCAACTTATCCATATGAAATGTTGTTAGGAAGACCTTGGTTCAGGGTTGATAAAGTCAAGCAAGATTGGGGTCTGAATGTGGTAATGATCATAAAAGGGAAAAAGAAGGTGACAATCCCCCTCAAGTGCATATAGTGGGGATTCACACTTTAATTATCAATCCGATGAGTATACAAACCTGGCCGAGTGTATGAGGACATGCATTCAAATGATGATCAATGCAAATGAACTACTCAAAGAGTGCAAACAAGGTAAAGACTGATCCAAACAATCTTCAACTATCAGTTATGATGTCACGATACTTGGTGAAGTAACCAACAGTAAATCGAGCTTTTCTCTCAGCTCCGAACTCCAAATATAGGGAATAGGATATGCGATTCAAATCTCTCGAGAAGACGCATCCAATGGCAGTAGTTTCACTCAATTCTGACACTCCTACTTCAAGTTATGAACAAAATACTGAGTCACGGGAAAACCTTCCTACACTTCAGCACTTCCTACACTTCGCACACACCTTAACAACAACAAACAAACACTTTCATGGATAGACAACACTTCCTAACACTCTTTCCAAGCAATACACATGCACACAAGCTCACAAAGAAGAAGATACAGAGAGGAGAAGACACAAATTCGAATTTCTGTGCTCTTGATTCTCACAATGGCAAAAGTCTTTACAAAGAGTCACAAATTGACTTATATACTTGTGCCCTAAAAATGGTCCTTTCACACAAGAGACCGACACTTTATTCACTAAAGGACTAATTTCCTACTAATTTACATGGGTAAGCTACTAATCTTCTGTGGGGATGCATCTAGAGGACTCCTCTAGTGCATTTACAACGGAAAATATATTACAAAATGAAGTTATGATACAAAAATATGGTGTCCAAATCGGAAAAATTTTGGGGCCCATCTTTTTCTTTGCGTTGTGCTCTCTTTAGCTCTGCAACACTCTCCCCCTCTTCATCTCTGTCATCCCTTGACAGGCTTTACTTCTTGTCTTTAGTTTGTTGTCTGCATGCATCTTTTGGTCAGTTTTGCCGCCTGGTTGGACTGGCATTCTGTTTTAATGGCTCTGTTGTTGATTTTTCTTTTACATCCTCTCGGCCTGATGCATTTGTGCTGCCTGTTCTTTTCTTTTCATCGCTCGCAACCCTTGCTCAGTTCTGCCTGTTTGTTAAACAGGTGTTCGGTTTTGACGGCCTCTTCTTAATTCTTGTTTTACATTCTCTAGGCCTGATGCATTTGTTTTTCTTTATAAGTCGGGTTGCCACGCACGCCACCAGTGGAAGGTATGAGGATGTGATGCTTCAGTCTTCGATCTAGACCTTCCAAAGATCAAGAGGTTGAAGCACCCTCTTGTGGTTTCGGAACCGCTGGATATCTTCTTGCACTTCTTCATGGATACTTGTTGGCCCTGGTTCCTCCTTCCACCTACGTGCTTTTTCCTTGATATGTGCCCCTGCGGGGCTCTGTGCAGAGATGGGTGTTGCGCCCCTACGGGGCTTCTTGCAGAGAATATATGTCTTCAGATATTACCTTTTTATTGAAGCTTCTTTCGTTGTCTTCTTCTTTTCTTCTTTTTGCTTGATTCTCCCTCAACACTGCCCCCCTCGTGGACTCTGTCATCCTCGACAGGCTTTGACGAGCGACGGGCATATGTTCTATATATTTTCTGCTCTGTTTCATTAAGCAAATTGGCTTCACGTATCATTAACGGTTTCCATTGTTCTGCCTTCACACCGTCATTGGGTGGTTGTCTATGGTCCTCCAAGAAGCTCAGTTCGTATGCCACTAATCTAGCATTCAAATTAGAGGACATCTTTAAAAAGACTTCTGAATCAATTTCAAAAAATCCGGTAAAAAATGCTTCTTCGAACGTTTGCATATATGTGCTTGGCAAAAACATAAGCCTTGAATAATAGGCCATTATTGTAGGTCGGCTAGGCATAACAGACAGATCAAAAATGAGTATGTCTGCTCCTACCAATGAAATTCAAAAATGTGTAGGCCGCATGCTTGAAGACCTTCAATACTGTAAGTATCATACTGAGTATTTTATTTGTCATTTTGACAGTTAAGTCGAGTACTGTCGCATAATTCTGCAGCCAAAATTCGATGGTCTTGACCATATAATCTTCCGTTGGTAGATACTTATGTGGCGGGCTTGGAAGCAGAGGATAATTTAGCCACTGTTTATTTATGGTACCATTTCTTTGCAGGTCCAAAAATTCTCTAGTATCTCTTCGGCATGGTATAGGACAAAAGGAAGGGTTTACCTGTAAGAAATAAGGTGCTGCTTGCCAATGCACCCTTAGTGTAGGATGTTTCTCCAAAAACTTCCTTCTCCAAACCGGTTGTGCAACTTCAAATTCTTCTTGAGTGTAAGCGAATGTGTCATGTTTGAAGTTTAGCTGCTCATCTGGACTTTTCTTTGTAATCTTCTTTATATATTGTTTTGTTTTCTCTTTCAATAATCCGTACCGAATGTTGAAAGGCTTCATGATCTTTTCCAAGTCTTTACCTCTAATCTTTGCTTCTTTCATTACTTTAATGACTTCGTTTTCAAAACTTTCTGTCAACCGGGACACCACTAGTGCCCGCTCCTTCTGACTTATTTCTGCAATGTATGGCATTGGATGATCATCATGTATATCCGCCATCTGCTCATGTATTGGAGAATGATAAATCGGGGGAGATAGAGGACGTACCTCTACCTCGTCAGTAGGAGTTTCCTTAGCTGGCTCTACTGGTGTCCCGATTGGTGTTTTCTGCTTTACTTGGATCTCTAACTGTGCTATACGTTCAGTCTTCTCTTTATTTTCTTGCATGGCTGCTCTGAGCGCTTCCTTTGCTGTAAGCAATTCATTTCCAATTTCTGCTACGTGATCCATATTTTCATTGTAGCTTGCTGCAAGTTTCCCATGTGTTGTATTCAACTGCTTTTTTAGTTCATTTGTTTCTTGAATGTACTTACGTTCCCATTCTTCTCTCAATTCTTGCTCTTGTCTCAGCAAATCTGCGTATTGTGCCACCTAATCTCTTAATTCTTTCTCTTTAGTTTCGGATATCTCCTGTTGTTCAATAGGTTGATCATATAATAATGACATCATCAGTTCTTTATTTCTATTGCGTAAGTTGTCATTCTCTTCCATGTCCACCTTTAATTGTTTCTCGAGCAAAGTGCTTCTAGCTCTCATTCTCTCTTTCTCAGCTTCACTTGCATCATGTAATCTTTGTAAATCAGCGAGTTGTGCCTGAAATTGGTGATGCTGAGTCATTAATGTATCATATTGCATTTTTACCTCGAGCAACTCCGTGCTTTTGGCTGCTATCTCTTTTTGGGCCTGGATTAATTGTGATGACAATTGTTCACTCATTATTCGGAATTGACTCTTTTCCCTCATGGCCTTATCATAGTCTGCATCTATATCCATCATCTGTTGTTGTGTGTCCATAGCCGTTTGGATCATTTGTTTGACCACAGGCTTCAACTGAGTGACATCCACATTGAGCCATGTGGTTGGTATACTAGGTTCTTCGCCTGTTGTGACGTCTTTTCCCTGTGCCACATGTAACGTAGTGTCATGGGGCTGCCTAATTGGAAGCTGGATCCTTGGCTCAGCCACCATGTGTTCAATGTTTCCTTGAGGTATATCATCTGGCACCTCAATCACATTCTGCTCTTGATTTGTGTGTAGGTTTGATTCCGCGTTCATTGGAGTTTGTATTTCTTCCTTGATAGGTTGTTTTGCATATGTAACCGTTGTTGGAGCTTCTTTAATGCTGATCTTTGTCGTATCATTCAATTGAATGACATGTTCAGGTTCAATGGAATCTTCTATGTTCTTTTCCTTTTCTTCGTGGTTGTCTGGCGTAACTTTGACTTGATTGATCTCGGTCCATTCTTCCTCGTGAGTTTCTGTCCTTATGTCAGTGTCCAGGGTGTCTTTTTCGTGACTAGATTCTGCATCGAAACTCGAATCATCTAAGCCCAATTCTTTGTATCTCCCAGTTTGTTTTGGGGTCTTTTCTTTACTCCGTTGTTGTTTCTCTTGACTTGCTTGTCTATAATGATGACCTTGAACATTCAGATTTACCTGCCCTTGCATGTACTGATGTGTCTCTTCTAGGGCAGCAGAGAGATCTCTCTTGGTAATTGGCATTTGGGCTACCAGAATCTTTGGTAAAATGTGTGTCCGCTTTGATTGGGGTGTAGCTTGGGCTTCTTCCTCTCTTAGGCGCTTTGTACCCCTCATGGGTTTCTGTGAACTGGTTCCTGCCTCTTCAACAATAGCAACTGCTTTCTTTTTCTTGGGGACCGTAGCGGATTTGGCATATTTGGCTAGCCCTTCTGAGGTTGGCATCTCACGCAAGCAGTTTTTCATTTTGAGTGCCTCATAGATAAGTAAGGTCAAAGCTGAACTCCCATTTAGAAACTTCTTCTGACCCCACTTCTTCTTTGCTTCAAATAATCTGTCTTGGACATAAGGAGTCAGATTCACTTTATTGCCAATTTGTCTCATTGCATGCGAGAGTAGTTGTACGACAATCTTTTGTGGTGCAGTATATCTATGCATACTTGGGAAACAAAAATGTTGGTGCACTAGGCGGACAACATCTTCAATATCAGTCCTGTTGATATCCAAAAAGGACCTCTTTTTAGGATCATGACATTCCTCTTTGACATTAGTGATCCCTTCTTGATTCCATCCGAAGGCTTTGTTGATTATCTCATGTGTGAATTGAATGGTTTTCCAGGTACCTACTTTGTCCAATACTCGTGCTTCAAGAACTGATGCCTTATTTGATGCAGGCTGTAGTGTGTTCATCACTTGTGTGCACCTTTGGAAATCTGGCAGATAGATAGGTATCCTCAGAAATGCATCTATTCCTGCTTGTGTCCATACATCCTCTATATGCGGTAATCCTTGTATTATAGTTTTGAAGTCTTGCGACATAATAGGGAAGTAGTGATCCCTATCCATAATCTTGATTGTGGCCATGAAAATAAGGTCTGACACTGGTTGGTCATCCAGAAACCAATGGCCTCTTGCTTTTGTTATGGATTCTAGTGGAAGAAGCTGGACCTCTTCCTCTTGCGTAGCTTCGAAATTAGTAGATGCCATCTGCACTCAATATAGAGTATGAATTAGTGGCCATATACTATCAGAAATCCTCCTTTATTTGTCTGTCATAAGCTTGACATTGCTCCGAGTGAATGGTGTCGTCCCTTTCCCGTGGGTGTGAGAAAGGTAATACCTAGATTTTCCAAAATTTTTATATAGTTTTATGTTTTTATCTGAAGAGAAAAAACAGAAAGGTTAAGTCATAGCCGAGGCGGTTATTATTTTTTGAGTGATTTTCTTAATGTATGTACAAGTGCTCTCCTATTTTCCAAGAGGAAAATGTGCTCGACTATCTTGAAATAGAAGAAAGATGTGTCGAATGCTTGGCCTTGTAATGTGGCCCTACCATGCATACTTTGGGTCCTGATAACTCCAAACGTGTGCAACTTGAAGTATTTGAATGATGCATGCAGCTTGTCTTGCCTTTCGGCATCCAAATCTGCTTTACTCTGTTGGGACGTATTGTATCCCGAACATTCCTGATGAATGTGGTGCTTCTCATGTTGTACATCTGCTCTATCTGCTTTTTGAATCTCGGACTGGCTTGTGTTGCAACTGCAAACTCCTTCTTTTTCTTGTAGCTATTCTTCTTTGGCTATTTTGCTCTTAGACCATATTGGTTCTCCTTGTGCAGTGGTTCATCGTTTCGGGTTAGCGTCTTTGGAGCACATGATTTTGGAATCCATATTTGCACTCGATCTGGTTGGGCGGCTACTACTTTATTTGGAATCCATATCCTAGCAATTCGTCGTTGACCTTGGTGTTCAAAATGATTTGCCTTCTTGTTTGATTGGTTGTTCTGATGTCGAAGATGTTTTCGTCGTTGAAGATATGCATCCCTTTGATCCTTTCTTATCCAAGCTTGTTTAGTGTATGGAATAGGGTATATTCTAATAGGTACAGACTTTGGATTACTCAGAGGAATAGTCTCTCTTGTGCATGGTTCTTCACTACGACTGTTTTCAGATAGAATGACACTCTTGTGACTTGCTAGATTAGAAGATGGTATGCAAGCAGGACTCAGTGTGTCCTCACATGAAGTACTTGATGAAGGGGTTTCTATAGTGCTAGTGAACATACATTCATGACTATGTTCATTAGAGTGAATTTTTGGCTCTATGCTTGCGGCTTTGATTGGTCGTTCATCTAGCAAACTGAATACTTCATGATGTCCTATCTTGGCTGAGATGTATCCTAAAGCCAATTGAATGGTCACCTCATATTCGTATATCCAGTCTTGACCTAACACTACATCTTTGAGTAAATCCTGATCATGACACACTAATAGCTTCTGTTCCATAGTGTTGTTGCCAAGATGTAGAGGTAAAGTGATTTCACCTATACATTGAGTAATTGTTCCTCCTATTCCTATCAACTGTGCCATCGATGGACGTAATTCCTCCTTGAGTTTCTGAGTCAAAGAAAGTTTGATACAGCTTATGGCGGCTCTTGTGTCAATGAGAGCATCCACTAAGTGGTACTCCGTTTTACCCGCTCCCAAATTCAAATATGGTTGTGTTCTCTGTGGACCTAGGTTTTTAGTGGCTCTAAAATTAGCCATTGGGATGAGTTCTTCTCCTAGTCGATATCTCTCATCTCTCTCTCTCATCCATTCTTTCCGTTTCTTAATTCGTTCTAGTGCTTCCTGTCTCGCTTCTTCTCGTATCCTTTCCTCCTCGATGCGTCTATTCTTGCCCTTGATTAGTCGTGACATTGTTTCTTCAGTCAACGGTTCTAGATATTTTTCCACTCGACATCCACTGATATAGTTTGGTAATACTTCCCCATCTAGGGTTGCTAAGTTGATGCCTCCACTTGTCGATATACGATTGATGGTTAATGGGCCATATCCTCTCTTCTGCAACTTCTTAGCGTGTTGTTTCAAGGTATATACCAAGACTAAATCTCCTTCCTTCAATTTTTTGTCTTTAATGTGAGCATCAAAGTAGGCTTTCTGTCGCCATTTAGCAGCATAAATGCCTGCTATTGCTTGTAACATAGTTTCGTGAAGCTTTTCTATTTGATCCAATTGAGCTGATAGTTCATGTCCCGTCCACTCGTAAGTGGTTGCTACTCTGAGAGTGGGAATTAAGAAATCAATTGGTAAAATAGCATTTTGTCCATACACTAAGTTAAAAGGAGTAGTGCCTATGGCGGTTTTGTAGGCTACTCGAAATGCCCATAAAGCATGATGTAATTGCTTATCCCAATCAGATCTACCATTGTTAACAATTTTTGTGAGAACTGTACACAAGATTTTATTCGAACTTTCAGCTTGTCCATTGGCTTGTGGGTGATAAGGATCTGATTTCTTATGAATTACCAAGAATTCATTCAGTAAGGCTTCTATAACTTCATTCACAAAGTGCATACCTCTATCACTCACAATTTCTATCGGTAGTCCAAATCTAGTGAAAACGTTCTCAAAGAGAAACTTGGCCGTAGTTCTTGCATCATTTTTCTTGGTTGCTTTGGCTTCAACCCATTTGGTCAGATAGTTTGTGGCTACAATTATATATTCGGCATGGGATCCTTTCGCTGGTGGGCTAATAGGTTCTATGAAGTCTATTCCCCATTTAGTGAAAGCTCTGGCACTCATCATGGGTCTCAGTGGCATCTCATCTCTTCTAATTGGATATTTTGTTCGTTGACAAGTATCACATCGTTGCACATATGTTACGGCATCGTGATGTAGAGTTGGCCACCACATTCCAGCAAAGAGGATCCTTTTTGCTGTTTTATCTGCAGAGAAATGTCCTCCTGCAGCTCTTGTATGTGCCATCTCTAAAACAGCAAGATATTCGTCTTCATGAATGCACAATTGTAATTGATTATCTCTCCCTCGCTTGAAAAGTTGTTTTCCTATAATGGCATAATCCTTGCTCTGTTCTACAAGTGCACGTTTCCTTGCTGAAGTGGCTCCTTCTGGGTATTCTTGAGTCTTTAAGAATTTTACCAGAGGCATGCTCCATCTCGGTGCTACTGTGGAGTAGCATAGAGTGGAGTTCTCTTCTGGATTTTGTTCTTGACAAGTTTGGCAGGCTGATACATAGTTATGCACCTCCCTCTGCATGGTTGGCCAATATATGCCTAATCTCCTCAGGGTTTGCCATGTTCCGTTTGCATTCAAATGAGTTTTCCATTGATTTACATGTGCTTTCTGAAGCCACATTTCCTGTTCCTCCTCTTCAACGCACCTCATTAGTAATCCACTTGAATCTTGGTGATACAAACTTCCTGCAATGATATGAAGGTTTTTAGTCTTCCAAAGGTCTTGGGTTCGGTTTGGTGTGATCCCATCTTTAGGTCCATGCGTGAGTATAGGGATCAACTTTTCTGCCCATTGGGGACATACTTCCAGGTTAAAAAGGTACATATCTGGCAGATCATCTGGTACTCCTATGGGTGGTTCTCCATGGGTCATTCTTGATAAGTGATCTG
Organism: Ceratopteris richardii; assembly: GCA_020310875.1. Lineage (NCBI taxonomy): Eukaryota > Viridiplantae > Streptophyta > Polypodiopsida > Polypodiales > Pteridaceae > Ceratopteris > Ceratopteris richardii. Next base: position 143,617,729 of record CM035407.1, read on the forward strand.
CTCTTATGTGGGTATTTCCTTTCTTGACTACTACCTCAAAATCAAATTCCATTAGCAATAAAAACCATCGTACTAGTCTTCCTGTATTGCAAGGTTTATTGACTAAGTACAGTAGGGCTTGATGATCAATGAAGAATTTGAATTTGTTTGCCAACAGGTAATGTCTGAACTTTTTCACTGCGTACACCATCCCTAGGCCTTCTCTCTCAGTTGTGGTATAATTGCACTCTGCTTGATTTAATTGTCTACTGGCATAGGCTATAGGGTGGTCTAGCTTTCCTGTATCTGCAGGTTGAGCTAAGATGCAACCAATGGCAAACTTGGAAGCATCCACATGAATGTGAAATGGCTTATTCCAGTTAGGTACTCGAAGGATTGGTGCTGAACTCAATCGATTCTTTAACTCATTAAAGGCTTTCTCACATTCTTTGGTCCAATTAAACTGTGTCAATAATGCATAAAGAGGTCTAGCAATTATGGCATACATATGTATAAATCTTCGGTAGTAACCGCAATGTCCCATAAATGCTTGTACTTCTTTAGCAGTCTTTGGTCTTGGTAAATCCAGAATTACTTTAATTTTGTCTTCATCTGTTGAGATTCCATTTTTAGAGACAATATGTCCCAATATCTTTCCTTGGCGAACCATGAAGACACATTTTTCTGGGTTGAGGCATACTCTATATTGTCGACATTTGGCAAAGATCTTTCCTAATTCAGGGATATGCTCTGATCGTATAGCTGAATAAGTACATAGATCGTCCACGTATACCTCCATACTCTTTCTCAAGAATTCCTTGAATACATGACACATCAATCTTTGGAAGGTGGCTGGGGCATTAGTTAGACCAAAAGGCATGACTCTGAAGGCGTATACTCCCCATTCAGTTGCAAAAGCTATTTTGTGTTGGTCCTCAGGAGCAATGGCTACCTGATTATACCCTGAAAAGCCGTCCAAAAAACTATAAACTTCCTTCCCTGCCACTCTTTCCAACAGATGATCCGTAATGGGTAATGGGTAACTATCCCTTATGGTCGCGGCATTTACTTTCTTCAGATTGATGCACACTCTTAACTTCCCATTCTTTTTCGGTACAACCACCAAAGGTGATACCCATTCCGTGTGTTCGATCTCATAAATGAATCCAGCATCTAACAACTTATCTATCTCTTCCTTTATCTTTGCTGAATACACATCATTGTATGTATATGGTCTTTGTTTGGAAGGTTTGGCTTCGATGTCATGGGGATTCTATGGGCACATATAGATGGATCTACTCCTTTCAAGTCCTTATAGGTCCAGGCAAAGACATCCCGATATTCCCTTATGAGGCGTATTAACTCTTGTTCTTCCTCCATTGAGACATCCTGTCCTATGAAAGTACATCGTTCTTCTCCTTCCTCTATGGTTACTACTATCTTCTTGGTTTGTTCTTTATTGTCATATGCTATTCCTGGCTGTGCTTCTCTTTTAGGCATTTGAATAGCAATTTTTCTCTCTTCTACTTCATATTTTTTGAAGTGGGCTGGCACTTCAAACTGATCTTGTGGCTTGTTTTCTTCACCTTCTGGTTCTTTATCTAACTCCAACTCTTCTTCCTGTGTAGGTTCCTGGTTGTTTTCGTTAGCTGTGACACCATTTTTTTTATTTTCATCCTCTGGTTCCATTGGTTCTTGGTCCATCTCAATGCTCTCATAGTCCTCCTTCCATTCTTTCTCTATCACTTCTCCTTCTTCAGCCTCCTGAAGGACTACCACATATAGACTAACGTCATATCCTTCCTCATCAATACATTCATTCATAGTTATTACTTCTTCGTTCACACATACATCAAGGGTTGCTAAAATCTCCATCCAACCGTGAGGTTCAAACTCTTCATCCAAAAAGACTTGAGGCATGTAAGCTGGATCTTGTACAGACCTAGCTACTCCTTGCCGTTGTTGCCATCCCTTTCTCCTATCCTCTTCCTTTTTTGTAGTTTGGCATATCCATAGATGAGTGTCCTCGTTCATCCAAGATTGGTCACTAGAACCTATGCTGTGAATTGACTGATTGTCTTCCTCCTTATGAATTTGATTCCATTGTAAGGGGGGAACATCTTGATATGTATATGTGTGGAGATTTATTCTCGTGGTGGTTCCTTCAAGCTGTAGGTATACAGCATCTTTTCCCCAATCTTGCACAACCTTTAGTTGTCTCATGAAAGGTCTCCCAAGTATCATTTCATAATTGCTCGCCCTTTCAAATTGACATATTGCTAAGGTGTGTTCAAATTCAACTCCGCATGTGGTAAAAACTACTCGTTCCAATAATCCCAAGGGTCTTTCTGTGTGTCCGTCTGCCATTTGTATCTTCATGCGCGTTGGTCTTAAAGCTGGTTTTCCCCATTTCTCCCAGATTTCTCTAGTAGCAATGCCTACACCAACTCCGGAATCTAAGATGGCTTTGGTGGTATAACCCCTATAAGTAATTGGAAGGCAAGTGTTTCCTTCATCTCCCTCACTAAAATCTCCTACCTTATCCACTGGGATCTTTATTGTGTTTACTTCATCAGATATCTCTTTTTCTTCCGTCTTGATCTCCAATTGATTGGTCAATTTCTCCTTCAAATGTGGTTTAACCTTCAACAGTTCTTCTAATGTTAGGGTACAAGGGATTTTTACCTTTCTAAGGTGTTGTATGATATCCGATGTTTGGACTGATGGGTTCGGTTCTTTTTTCCTTATTGAGGGACTGCAATACAATTCTGAATTATGTTCGTACTCTCCTGTGTAATTTGGCAAAACCTTTACACTATCATTTTCTTCATTACTCGGATCAATTGGTAATATTTCATTTGAATTCAACTCAGGTATTGAATCCTCTATTCCATCTTCTGCTTCTAGCTCTTCAAAGGGTGGTTCAATTCCTTCCACTTTCTTCCACCTGTCTTCTTGGACTCTCGCCCACAAGTCTTTAGGCCATTCCCCTTCTACTTTGGGAACAATGGATCCTTCCCTTTTTTTTATCCTCACCATAATTTCTATTATGTGTCTTACTTGCTTCGGGTTTTTCGTGATCATTAGTGATGATGCACTCTTGGAATTCTCTTTCGGAAATTCGGGTATTGGGTAATGGCAACGCAGGTTTTTCTAAGGTCTGTTGAGCAACTTCTATTAATTTTTTGCAGATCTCCAACCTCTCTTTCTCTAGGTCACCTCTAGGATATTCTCTTTCATGTTGTTCTATGGTAGGTCCTGCTCTTATTCGTGCCTGGTTCGCCTGAATCCACATGGCTAATTCTTCAGGCATGGGATCTGCTAAAACCGATCCTATCTCATCCTTTTTATGCCTTTCACTCTTATTTCCTTCTTCCAGGTTCATTTTTTCTTTTTGAGTTTGTTCATTCTTTTCATTTTCCTTCTTTTGTTGTAGTTTCCTTTCCTTTATTCTATCTCTTCAGATCTTCCATCTTTGTGTTCGTTTGCTTACAACACTTTTCTCAGGCTCATCTAAATCTTCAACTATTTGAGGTGCAGGCGTATTCGTCTCTAGGTCACTTTGATTGTGTTTTTCAGGTTTTTTTGGGATCTCTCTAGCTTTTGCTCTTGTTATCGCCTTCAATGGCACAGTGTATTCCTTATCACTCCCTGATGATTCTATTACTTCTATCACATTGATTTGCACATTGGAGGTAACCTTGTTGGGATTCTTGGGGCAATCTCTGAAAAGATGTTCCTTACCACAGTCACTACAGTATCCTTCCAAGACTCGCTGTGGTGGTGGTGGGTTTGGCAATGTACATTCTCTGATATAGTGATCACCTCCGCATCTATAACATCACACATTCCAAGAATGAGAAGTGTTGATATATTTAGGTAGTGATGTGTGTGAACACACTAGGACCACCGGGGCACTTTTTTCCCTCTTTAGGAGGTTTTTTTCCCCCGGCTTCTATATACGCCTATTGCCCTAATGGGCTACTTATCTTTGTACATTCTCTAGTAATACATTCAGTATTGTGTGTTTGTGCTCCAAGCTTCTTCTTCTTCCTTGTGTTGTTCGCGTGCTTCCGCAGACGTCTATCTCCAACAATTGGTATCAGAGCAGGTTGTCGCTTCTTCTAGGGCGCCGTCGACACTCCTCCGTTTGTAGTCTTAGATTCGCACGAAATTTGGTGAGCATACTCAGGGTGTTTCGAGATCAAAACATCTTCGCTTTGTGGTGCCAAAATCGAGATCTGAGCTCGTTTCAGCCTTCGAACGCACTATCGAAGCGCTTGTGCAGGCTATTTCGTCCTTTTGTGCCAAAGGTATATACCAGTTTCTGTTCGCCAGTTTAAGCATCTCGAAGTCTGCTACAGGTCTAGCAGAACTCGTCTAGGCAGTTCCGTTCAACTTTTTGAGATACAGTCAATTTTCTGCATCAAGGTATTTTAGTCACCGGCCATGGCTTAAAGCAGTGATGTATTCCGTATGTTGGTTGTTGAGGATAAGTTGGATGGTACCAACTACCCATTATGGGCTTATATGATGCGACATGTACTGGTTGCAAAAGGATTGTGGAACATTGTGCAAGGTGTTGAAAGATGTCCTGTTACACCTGTAACGACAAGTACTACAAATACAGGTGCTGGAGCTGATGAAGATGGTGTCGAAGATGATATTCCATAGATTCCTGTTCGTGCTGCTGTTTTTGTTGCACCTACTGCAGAGCAGATTCACTGGGATGGCAGAGATGCCCAGGCACATGCATTGATAGCTTTGTTTGTCAAACATGCCATTATTCCTCACATTCGCTCTTGCAAAACAGCAAAGGATGCTTGGGATACACTTAACACTTTGTACCAGGCTAGGAATGAGGCTCGTGTTGCTTACCTCCGAAAACAGTTGGAGAGTGAGCACATGAATGAAGGTGATTCTATGGACAGTTTCCTAACGAAGATCAAAGATTTGAAGGAACAGTTGATTTCTGCTGATGAGGTTATACCAGATAGCTCACTTGTGCAGACCATTCTGAATTGTCTTCCTGATTCATATCAGAGTTTTGCTTCTACTCTTCGGTTGATGATGAAAGGCAATCCAAATGCCTTGTCATTTGAGGAGTTAGTCTCTGTTCTATTGCAGGAAGATCAGTCCAAGCAGAACAGGTCCATTATGCATGTTGCAGATTAAGCTTTCCTGGCTAGTCAGAAGGGCAAAGGAAAATGGAGCTCTTCTACTAGTAAGCAGAAATCTACAAATGCTGCACAATCGAAGAACCAGGATAAAGATGAGAAGAAATCAGAAAAGCAGAAATTGTTTTGCAAGTACTGTAAAGGAAATGATCATATCATAAAGAACTGTCCAAAACTGGCTGCTAAAGAGGCAAAGAAGAAAGAGGCTGGAATGGTTGTTGCAGAGGCCTCTACACCAAAAATAGAGTCTGCAAATCTTGTGCAGGAAGAAGAATGGGTGTTTACTACTGTCTCTAGGTTTGACCCATCTTCTCATGATCAGTGCATGTCTGCAGTAGACTCAGATGTTTGGTACTTTGACAGTGGGGCGACCAAACATATTACCTCGTAGCGCAGTTTCTTCTCTTCACTCGAGCCTGCACCTATAGGGAATACTGTCACATGCGCCAATAACTCCTCTTATCCTGTTATGGGAGTTGGTAAGATCATTCTGACTACTGCTGATGGTAGTTCTTTCACTTTGTCAGATGCTTTATTTGTGCCAGGGATCAAAAAGTACCTGTTATCAGTTTCTGCATTAGCCAAGATTCGCTTGGTTGTGAAATTCGTTGATGACAGGTGTACAGTCCATGATCTCTCAAATGGCGATGTGATTATTGCTTTTGGCATTTTATGTCGTGGGCTGTATAAGCTCATAGACTATGAAAGATCTGTGAATGATTCGGCATGTGCAGTTCATGATTCTCAGGCTATGTCAGATGCAAAGCTTTGGCATGCACGCTTTGGTCATCTGAATTTTACTAGTTTGCTACGCCAGCAGAAATCTGAAATGGTGTCCTCTTTGCCCAAACTTGAGGCTCCTGGAAAACATGTTTGTGAAGGCTGTATTTTGGGCAAAATGCAGCGTTCTTCCTTTCCAAAAGATGGTTCAGTTCGGGCTACGCAGAAATTGCAGCTTGTACATAGTGATGTCTGTGGTCCTATGCAGACACCCTCTTTTGGAAATTCCCTTTACTTCGTGACTTTCATTGATGATTTTTCCAGGCATGCATGGGTATATCCACTCAAAGCAAAGTCCGAAGTGTTCATGTGCTTCAAACAGTTTTTGGTTTTGGCTGAAAATCTCTCAGCATGTAAAATGGGCACCCTCCGTTCTGATCGAGGGAGGGAATATATGTCTTCAGATTTTAATGCATTTCTGGCTGACCGTGGGATAAAACATCAGTGTACAGTGCAGTATACACCTCAACAGAATGGAGCTGCTGAACGAAAGAACAGGTCACTCATGGAGATGGCGAGGTGCATGGTCAAAATTCAGGCTTTACCACATAGTTTCTGGCTTGAGGCTGTCATGTGTGCAGCATATGTACTGAACAGGTGTCCCACTAAAGTGTTGTGGTCTATCACTCCATATGAGGCTTGGCATGACCGCAAGCCATCTGTTGCTCATCTGCGTGTTTTTGCTTGTTTGGCATATGCATTAGTGCCTGAACAACATCGCAGAAAATTGGATGATAAGGCAGTAAAATGTATTTTTGTTGGGTATAGTTATGAAAGTAAAGGCTATCGTCTGTATCATCCACAGACTAAACGCATTCTGGTTAGCCGTGATGTTGTCTTTGTGGAAGATGCTATTCAGCCATTGCTTTCATGTACTAAGGAGACATCTGTTAGCTCCAAAGACATGTATGATATGTTGATGCCTCTTTTTACAAGTGGACTTTATTTCTGATGCAGATTTACATGATGCACTTGTTGATGAGAGAGCTGATATTGAGCAGGCAAAAACTATGCCAAAATGGCTGGTGCAGACTTTGCATGACAGCAAATTAGATGCACCTTTGTCATATCGTACTCGTTCAGGCTCTCATAGTGCCTCCTTTGCATCAGATTGCTATGCTATGGCTGCGTCTAGTCTCTATGATGAGAATGAGCCTATTTCTTTTGATGAAGCACAGAATTCAGAAAATTGGATGGCTGCCATGCAATCTGAACATGATGATATAATGAAGAATGGTACATGGTCTTTATGTGACTTGCCTCCTCGCAAGAAGGCCATTGGCACTAAGTGGGTATACAAGCTAAAGCGTAAACCTGATGGTACAATTGACAGGTATAAGGCTAGGCTTGTTGCAAAGGGTTATGCGTAGGAAAGAGGCATTGATTTTGATGAGACCTTTGCACCTACATGCCGTATGACTACTGTTCGGAGCATTTGTGCACTTGCAGCCCATCATGGTTGGAATGTACATCAATTGGACATTAAAACAGCATTTCTGAATGGTGACTTGCATGAAGAAGTGTATGTTTTTCAGCCCCGTGGCTTTGTGCAGAAAGGGCATGAAAACCAGGTGTGCAAGTTAAAGAAGGCATTATATGGTTTAAAGCAAGCACAACGTGCTTGGTATGAGAAGATACATGCCTATCTGGTTGCACATGGTTTTGTGAACAGTCCAACTGAAAGCACCTTATATGTTAAGCGTGCTAATGATGTGCTTCTGATCATTGTTGTCTATGTTGATGACATGCTGCTCACTGGTCCTATTGAGAAGCATATTACTGATTTCAAGGCTGATTTGCATGCCTCATTTGAGATGTCTGATTTGGGGTATTTGCATCACTATTTGGGCATTTAGTTTATGCAAGTTGATGGCGGAATGGCTTTGTGTCAAACGAAATATATTAACACATTATTGCAGCGTTTTGGCCTTGAAGATTGTAAGCCTATTGCCACTCCTATGGAGACAGGTTTACGATTGAGTCTTCATGATGCTGGAGATGCATTTGATGTTGTTCTCTATCAGCAGGCTGTTGGATGCTTGATTTACTTATGCATTACTCGGCCAGATATTCAGTTTGTTGTCTCACAGATGAAACTTTAGCTTAGGAAAAGCCCCTTAAAGGGCCACCCGGAGGGAAGACCATTATGGTCTTGCTTAAGCGTTTTCGCTTAACCTATTGGAGCTAAGCATAGCCCTAATACCTTTACGGTTTTCTTTAGCACCAGCAAGTTTATGCATTGCCTAGGAGTCATGCATTGGAAGGCGGTTAAGCGCATCTTTCGCTACTTGAGTGGTACTCGGCTACTTGGGTTGTTTTATCCCAAGGGGAGATCACTACCGCCAGATTTGCATGCTTTTTCTAACTCAGATTGGGCTGGTTGCTATGACACTCGTGTGTCCACCAGTGGTTGTTGCTTCATGCTTGGTAGCTCATGTATATCTTGGTTGAGCAAGAAGCAGCCTACTGTGGCCACTTCCAGTTGTGAGGCTGAGTATAGGGAAGCTTTCACAACGATTGTTGAGTGTGTGTGGCTCAGACGCCTTATGGCTGATTTGGGTGTTGGCCAGTCTTCTGCCACCACCATCTTCACTGACAGTCAGAGCGCAATGGCAGTTGCAAGGAACCCTGTGTTCCATGCTCGCACTAAGCACATTGAGGCGCATTATCACTATGTCAGGGAGAGGTTCTCTGCTGGTGAGATCAGCTTGGCATAGGTGCCCACGCAGGAGAACATTGCAAACCTTTTCACGAAGGCTTTGCCTAGGGAGAAGTTTGAAGCTTTCTGCAAAGCTTTGGGCTTACTTCCTTTTGTGGAGTGATTTCCACATAGCTTGGCACTTCCTTATACATGAGTGCCAGCTCCTTGTTCACCGCATCACTCCCAGGGGGGAATTGTTGATATATTTAGGTAGTGATGTGTGTGAACACACTAGGACCGTTGGGGCACCTTTTTCCCTCTTTAGGAGGTTTTTTTCCCCCGGCTTGTATATACGCCTATTGCCCTAATGGGCTACTTATCTTTGTACATTCTCTAGTAATACATTCAGTATTGTGTGTTTGTGCTCCAAGCTTCTTCTTCTTCCTTGTGTTGTTCGCGTGCTTCCGTAGACGTCTATCTCCAACAAGAAGTAATAAGTGCGGTTGAAAGTTAGTTACCAAAGAAGAGAAAATCACCACTCCTCCTCTCGCTTCAATGCAAAAAGCTACTTACCATCACACCAATGCCTCGTTTTGATTCGACACTCCCCGGCAATGGCGCCAAAAAACGTGTTGACCTAAGAACCAACTTAGGGACTTGTGGAGAAAGAGACTATACCTCAATCCCCCTCAAGTGCATATAGTGGGGATTCACGCTTTAATTATCAATCCGATGAGTATACAAACCTGACCGAGTGTATGAGGACATGCATTCAAATGATGATCAATGCAAATGAACTACTCAAAGAGTGCAAACAAGGTAAAGACTGATCCAAACAAGCTTCAACTGTCAGTTATGATGTCACGATACTTGGTGCAACACCCAACAGTAAATCGATCTTTTCTCTCATCCCCGAACTCCAAATATAGTGAATAGCATATGCATTTCGAAGCTCTCAAGAAGACACATCCAATGGTGGTAGTTTCACTCAATTCTGACACTCCTACTTCAAATTATGAGCAAAATACTGAGTCATGGGAAAACCTTCCTACACTTCAGCACTTCCTACACTTCGCACACACCTTAACAATAGCAAACAAACACTTTCATGGATAGACAACACTTCCTAACACTCTTTCCAAGCAATACACATGCACACAGGCTCACAAAGAAGAAGATACAGAGAGGAGAAGACACAAATTCGAATTTCTGTGCTCTTGATTCTCACAATGGCAAAAGTCTTTACAAAGAGTCACAAATTGACTTATATACTTGTGCCCTAAAAATGGTCCTTTCACACAAGAGACCGACACTTTATTCACTAAAGGACTAATTTCCTACTAATTTACATGGGAAAGCTATTAATCTTCTGTGGGGATGCATCTAGAGGACTCCTCTAGTGCATTTACAACGGAAAATATATTACAAAATGATTATGATACAAAAATATGGTGTCCAAATCGGAAAAATTTTGAGGCCCATCTTTTTCTCTACCTTGTGCTCTCTTTAGCTCTGCAACAGCGAGGAAGAAGGAATAGGTCAGTGCAGGATAAACCACTTATGGCTCAGACTATTAATTTGGCGGATGAGTTAGAAGATGATGAAGAGGAAAAATTTTTGCAAGCAAATCCAACGATAGTACCAGTATTGGAGGTTGATGTCGCAGGAGTATTGAGTAAGGATGATCCAATTGTGCAAGAAGTAGATGGGCCAGTTCTGGGTGAACAGGTTGAAGGAGTACAAATACAAAGGATGTTTGAGAAAAGTATGGCAACTCCAGTGCAGCAGAAGTTAGAACAACAGGAAAAAGAAGTAATAAGTCTGGCTGAACGGATATATGACCAGAAGTATGCAGGTTCAGCAAGGGTAAAGGAGGAAGAGCTTCAGGAAGTCAATTTAGGGACCGAAATGGAACCTAAGATGGTGAGAATTAGTAAAACAGTCGATGGTCAGTTTATGGAGGATCTTATTTGTTTGTTGAAAGAGTATGTAGACGTATTTGCGTGGGATTATTCTCAGGTAAAAGGCATAGATCCGGATTTGCATCAATATCGGATTAATTTGAAGACAGATGCAGAGTCGGTTATGCAGCAGTGGTATAGGATGAATCCAAATTTTGCTAAACAAGTGAAAGAAGAAATTGATAAACTATTGGTTGTTGGATTTATTAAACCTATTAATCAGGTGACTTGGCTTTCTCCTATTATTGTAGTCCCCAAAAAGAATGGGAAACTCAGAATTTGTGTGGCTTATAAAAAGTTAAATGCGGCAACAATTACTGATCCTTTTCCTATGCCGTTTTGTGATGCCGTGTTGGAGAAGAGGATCAGCATAAAACGGTGTTTATTATAGAAATTTGGTGCTTATGTGTTCACAGTTATGAGTTTTGGGTTGAAGAATGGACAACCATCATTTAATTATGTGGCACATAAAGTGTTTGAACCTTACCTACAAGAGCTTATGCAGGTGTTTGTGGATGATTTCTCGGTCTTTGGTAAGAAGGTTCAGCATTTGCAGCATCTGAAATTATGTTTTGACAGATGTCGACAGTTTAGGATGGTGTTAAATCCGTTTAAAAGTGTAATTGCAGTCAAAAGTGGTATTTTATTGGGACATGTCATTTCTGAACAAGGCATGGCCATAGATGTTAAAAAGATTGAAGCTATTAGGATGGCAAAGGCACCTACGAATGTGAAGGAGATAATGCGGTTCGTGGGTCAGATTAAGTGGCACTCCAGCTACTTACGATATTTGGATAATATCTCTTTACCACTTACACATTTGACAAAAAAGGATGTTCCCTTTGTATGGGCGGATGCTCAAGAAAAAACGTTTCAACTCTTGAAGAAGATGGTGTCTATGGAACCAATTTTGCAACTACCAGATTGGTCATTGCCTTTCCACATATTTGTTGATGCATCTGATGTGGCTGTTGGAGCAGTTTTGATGCAGCAAAAGGGGAAAGGATGGTATAGGCCAGTGTATTATGCTAGTAGGGTATTGTGTTTAGCTGAAAGGAATTATCCGGTGACTGAAAGGGAAGCTTTAGCAATGGTATATTCTCTCAACAAGTTTTGATATTATTTGTTGGGGAATAAAGTGGTTTTTCATGTGGATCATCAGGCTTTGATATATTTGATTAAGAAGCCTTTGTTGACAGGAAGACTAGCCAGGTGGATGGTTTTATTGCAAGAGTTTGATTTGTGATTATTCATACTCCAGGAAAAGAGCACGCAATAGCTGACTATTTCAGTCGGTTGGAATCAGGAGAGGCACCTTCAGGTGTCAATGATGAATTCCCCGATGCAGAATTGTTTAATGCACAGGTTGCTGAAACAGATTCTTGGTATGATCATTTATTGGTATTTTTAACGGATGGGTCGTTACCACAACATTTTTCACCTCATTAGAGAAAGAAATTTGCACTTAAAAGCAGACCGTATTTGATCATAGCCAGTGCATTATATAAAAAAGGGGTGGATCAGGTTATTAGGAGGTGTGTACCAGAATTTGAGTAACCAGCAGTGTTACAAGAGGCACATTCAGGTCGAGCAGGAGGTCATTTGTCTGGGGACATTACAGGAAAGAAAGTGTTACAAGCAGGTTTATGGTGGCCTACTGTGTTAAAGGATGCGCATGAGTATGCAAAATGATGTGTAATTTGTCAGAAGATGGGCCAACCAAGCAATTCAGATCGGATGTCTGATCATCTCGTTTTACCATTGGATCCATTCCAAAAGTGGGGTATGGATTTTGTGGGCCCTATTAAACCAATTACTCAACGGGGCAACATATATATTTTAGTAGCTACAGATTATTGTACAAAGTGGGTGGAAGCAGTGGCATTGAAACATAATAAGGCAGCAAGTGTGGAAAAATTTCTTTATCATAATATTATGACCAGATTTGGTTGTCCTATTGAGTTGGTAAGTGACAGAGGTGCTCATTTCCTTAACGAAGTAATTTCAGAATTTAACAAGAACTCATTTGATTATGCATAAAAAGTCTACAGCATATCATCCACAGGAGAATGGTCAGGCTGAAAGTACAAATAAAACATTAATGCATATTCTTAAGAAGCTTGTGCATGACAATCAGAACAATTGGGATTTATTACTTGACTCAACTTTGTGGTCATTCAGAACAGCATTCAAAGTGACAACAGGTATGACTCCATTCCGATTGGTATATGGATTGGAGGCAGTGGTACCCATGGAATTTGTGGTTCCAAGTTTGCGAATCACAGCGGAAAAGATGTCTCCTGATTTATCACTTAAACACAGAAGCAAATATCGTTTGCAGTTGGAAGAGGATCGTTTGGTAACTGCGTACATTACTCAGGTAATTCAAAGACGAAGACAAGCTTGGGTGAATCAGAATGTGAAGTTTAAGTTGTTTAAAGAAGGAGATTGGGTAATGGTGTATAATTCTTTTTCTATTGGCAGATGTATTTGGCACAAGAAAGAAGGAGATTGGGTAATGGTGTATAATTCTTTTTCTATTGGCAGATGTATTTGGCACAAGAATGGAAAAACCAATCAATGGATTTCGGCCAAAGAAATTTCAAGGAAAGCCGCCACATTTGGATTGGTTATCTTCTAATGTAGTGCAAGTAATGGTTAAGTCTAAAAATCATATTACTAACATGTTTGATCATCGGAGCAAGACGGCTTATTTATCTGCATTTTCATCATTGGTGACATGTTTCCTTGATTATTGTTGGTCGAAAATGGCATTAAGCACATTCTTACGAATCCATTGGGGGATAGGTTATAATCAGAGGCTCACATTTTTGTTAGTAGTTATTCATCAGTATACAACGAAGAAGGGAGTGTGGGTGAATCGGATTGAAGTATTAGAGGGATATTCAGAAGCAGCAAGAGATGTAACTCAAGGCGCATAGACATTGATGATAGCAAGCAGCCAGCAACATCATGGATCGGTGTTCCTGGGTGGACATGTGGATAACGGAGGATACCAGCTTTATTGTCCGTTGGAGGGTGTTCACCTGAACAAGGTAAGAGGGAGCAAGATTCAGGTTCAGTTGACTCTCAGGTGAAATGAGTTATTTGTGTGAGTGTTAAGCAGCAAGTTGTATGGTGTCCGAAGGTTTTGTGGGAGCTTGTATGGTCGTGGATCGGAAAATGCAATGTGAAGGGGAGGAGATCTCAATTAATTATTCTCGATTTGCGCATAAGCCTTAATGCGAGTAACTGCACGTGTAGAATAACTTTTAGTCATGGCATAGAAGTGTGTGTAAAGATGCGCCTAATGATTTTTGAGGTAACTTATGCCCAAAAATTATTTCGTTGCATGTGTTGGCACGTGATCAAGTACGTGAAGTTCTCAGCTCAGTGGCGATTTGAAAGTTTGCACTGCTTGTACATGTGTTTTGCGTTTTATTTCATGGCTTCCAAAGGTGATGTTGGTCGCAGGTTCTAGTGTGTCATTGCAGGAGATAGCGGTGATGAGGGGGCATTGTAAAAGATTAGAAGCAGTGTTGCGTAAGGAGGATACGACAACAGAGGAAAGTGATAGCCAACTTCAAGATGAGGTGGAGGAGATTTCGACACCATCCACAACGACGAAGTTTATGCAGACCCTCATGGATCCGTTTATGGATTTCAAGGTAGAAATTGATATACATTCTCCTATTAATGCGGCTTGGCTCCACAGGATAGGTTTACTACAGTTTGCAGCGCTGCCGTGGGCACAATGGCGATGCAATTGCTATGCCAAAAGTCAGCTTGAGATTTTTAAGAAGACGAAAGGACAGTTGACATTACAGGTAAAGTTTTTGCCTGAGTTAGTGGCAGAGGTGTTTAAACTACCAATATATAAGGATGTGGTTATTCTGAAATGTGCAGAGGAGTCATTGAGAAAAGAATTTGGCACAACAGAAGGTGGAAGACAGTATTATATGATGAAAAACGCAGGATATGCACGTCGGGAGTAGCTAAACTGGTATTTAGAAAGATTATGTTTTATTATTAAGTATGACTACATCTCAAGAGAAAACTTTGTGCCATTAGCTCATGTTGAATCAAATGGTAGGGTAAGTTGGGCTCACTGGCTATACGAGCACATGCATGAACAAATTTTTATGGGAGATAGGCGCAAAACATTGTTGAACAGTCGTATGTCAACGTATATGTCCGCACTTTTTCAGTTTGTACAACAGAAGGATAATCAGGGGCTGCCAAGTCCTAAGGAGACCAAAATTCAAGGTGATGAGTCAAGAATTCGGGATCAAGTGCAGGTAATGGAGAAAGAAGTGGAAGGATCACTGGAGATGTGTACAGATTTGCTGAAGGCGAGATATACAACAGAAGAATTGGCACCAGTTATGCAAACGCTTCAGACTGATTATGAAAAACAGATGCTAAATGATGACAAGTTGCAGGTTCTGAATAGTGCGGAGCAGCCAAAAGTAATAGGTAAGGTATTTAAACTATCTAAAAAGAGAAAGTTAGAAGTGCAATTGCAGGCAATGGAGAATAAACTAGGGGAACAGGTTAAGCAACAATCAATATTGCAAACATGTTTTGATGTATCGAGTATGAAGGAGAAAATGCAGGAATTTTTTGTTTTTTTGACTGGTAGGAGGAACAATTGAAAAAGTATGAACAAGCTAAAGAGTCTGTTAATATAGAAAGTTATCAATTCTTACAGAAGAAGGTGCAACTCCTTCAGGAAGAGGTACATAAGAAAACACAGGCGTTGGAGGAATACGATCAACAAAGTAAAATGTAGCAGGTAATGGAGTTGTCAAAAGTAAAGCGGTCATTACAGGAGTTTGATGAGTAGAAGAGAACTATAGAGGAAAAAATTGAAAATGAGATGAATGGGTTTTCTACATTGAATGCTAATTTGCAGACAGAAGTCGTAGTACTTAGATCTCGGATGGAAGCATTATTGTCACTAGAGAAACAAACATTAGAAAACGAGTATGTGGAGTTTAATGCAGTTTTAATGATAGAGTCGAATGTTGGAGTACTGAAGCAGCAGGTGCAGAGATATGTTCAAGACATATGGAAGGTGGTTCAAGGTCGTTTGCAAAGTCTGTGTAGAAATGAGATCGAGCAGGTACATAACTGTTTTGTTTCAAAGCATGAGAAGGATTTATTGCATATGGTTGAAGAATATCAAAAGCAGATTGACGAGCATGTGCAAACAATCAAAGAACTGCAAGAGCAATCGTTGCAAAGAGATTTGGAGCAGAAAGTTGATGCAATAGTTGAGCAGCAATAATTCGTTGATTCAATGGAACTACAGCAAGCGCAGAAAGGTACTGAGGAGGATGTGAAAGTGTTGCAAAGTCAAGAAGTTGGAACAGAGGAAGCTAATAGTCCTAAACACTCAATGGAAATAATATTGTACGATCAAGGGATTGTAAATTCGAGTCTGATTTTTTGAAAAATCCCCCACCGGGCTGTGCCAGGTGTTGAGGATAGAAGAATCTTGAGGATAAATAGTTAATCTGAATTCTGAAAGTCTGTTAACTCAGATATTACGCAATAGGATGTTGCTGAGTCGGAAATTTGTTGAATTTGTATTTTCTTGTTCAGATTTTAACAGACAGTTATCTTTTGTTAGGCGCTGATGTCGCAATAAAGAGGGTAGTTGTAGTTCGTTCATGAGAAGGAAGTTAGGAAGGGGGAAGAAGCATCCCAAGAGGGATAGCGCAAGAAAACCAGAAGAGGCAAGAGGCATCCTCAGAGAGAACGGCGTCAGAAGTGAAAGATGAAGAAATCTTGATTTCAGAAGTATATTTACCTATTTCGAAATGCATTCTCTGTAGTCAGAAAATTAAATGAACTTTTCCATTATGTACTACCTGACGTAGAAGAACTCTATGGAGTGATTTACTCATGTTTGTTCAGCGCAAGAAATGAATCTTTGTCTATTTGAGTTATGTTCATTGAAGAGAGATTCTGTCGCAGTTGTAAGAGTGCTAAATCTAGAATCTGTTGGAAGTGTATTCTTTGTGTGACGTAGAATCAGTGCTAAAGTTTAATTGTTCAGAAACAAGTAGAGATGTGTTGTATGCGAACCCCAACAGAGCACATGTATTTATAGGTTTTTTTATTACTTCAAAAATAGAGATTACAATGAGGGAGCTACTTTGAAAAGCAAGCGTGAAAGGAAAAAGTTGCTCTATTTTATGGAGATCCTTTGCTTTTATTTACATAAATTGTGATATATAGTGATCTTTATCTTAAGCACTAATTTTATGAACTTGCTGCTAACTACAAATAAGAGGGAGCAATGCCATTTTCTTGAAAACTTAACATTTCCTCATACCAAGTAGGAGGAGCCTATGGAGCATTCTCGATTTCAGCCACCATAAAGACTTTTGCATCTAGGAGAGAATTATCAACAACTTTAGGGGGTTCTCCATGATCAATACGAGACAAGAAATCAGCAATAGCATGACTTGCATCGGGTCGATGAACAATGTTATACTCAAATTCTTGCAACAAAAGGACCCACCTGGCAAGACGTCCAACCAAGTTTTGTTGCAAGTTTTGAGATTATTTTTTGGGCTGAGGCATCCACAAACACATGGAATGGCAACTTCCAATTCGGAGCTTTCAAAACACATGTAGCTAACATTTTCTGTAGTCGCTCACATGCAGTTGGGCTTTGTCTGTCCACATAAATTTTGCCAGTCGAACATGTGCTAGCTTATTCAATGGAATGGCAATATAATATGTGCTAGCCCTCGTAGATGTCGGCCGTGCCACCGGACCTACCCTAGGAATCGTAAGACCTCCTTCAAATTCTAGGGTGTTGGGGTCTCTAGTATCATTTTAACTTTATCAAGGTCAACTACAATACCTTTTTTAAAAATAATGTGGCCCAACAATTTTTCACATTTGACTACAAATATAGATTTATTTGAATTCAAACAAAGATGTACCTGTTGGCAAGAATCAAAGCAGGTGCATAAATGTTCCAAGTGTGTGACCATTGTGCCAAAAACTGAGAAGTTTTTAATGCGCATAAATGATGTAAAGTAGGGAGCAAATATCTATTGCATACATCGCTGGAAAGTGCTCAGCATGTTTCACAACCAAACCACATGACCGTACAGGCAAATACTCCCCAGTTCAGAATAAAATCTTTCTTCACCATCCAAACTTTGTTATAGCCACTAAATCCATCGAGAAACGAATACATTTCCTGACCTGCTACCACATCAAGCATGCTATCCAAGAACGCCAATGGGAAAGGATCCGTATGGTTGCCGCATTCAATTCTCTATAATCAACATAGATCCATAATTGCTTGTTTTTTGTTCTAAACAATAACAATGGGTGAGACCCATTTCAGATTCTCAATAGGTACAATGTATCCCACTTTGATTAATCTATCAAGCTCGTATTTCACTTGCTTTACAAATTTGGGGTTGTAAGACGCCGAAAAGGAACTCATATTTCTTGTAAAATATATCCTGAAAAGTCGCACGCATGAAAAGGCGTAGCACAACGTTGTACCTTTTGATAAGATTAATGAAAGAGTCGCGTTAAGCAGAAGGTAGACCGCCAGACTGTTCATCTGGGCGAGGAGCCGAAAGCGAGCACTGTTGCAGAATTCTGTGTAACTAAATCTATCTCGTTGATTAAGTTTAATCATTAAGTGAAGTTAATTGAAGTGATAAGTAATTTGACTAACGCGCTACGTGAACGGGTTACACAGTAAACTTTCTGACGTGAAAGTGCGTTAATGTTGTATTCCGCGTAGTACTGGAAGAGAATACACTAGCACTTAATGTAGTGAAGTCATATAATCTTACTCTGTAGTTGAGAAAATACAAATAGGGCCTCTGTTTACAGACCCCTGACCATCCCAAGAACCCAGTCGTGCATTAACCTTAAACCATAAAAAGGTTTAACATTTAACACTAGTGTCGTCTGTGGGAAATGGAGTAGCCGATTGCAACAAAGATTAGAGATTGAGGAAGAATTCTTTGATATATTCTTGTAACACATTCCGACAAATCATACCCTAAATACTGTAGAGATCAACATCCCTAGGCAGTTCCGAACCTATTAGGAACACGCCCTGGTGGTAGAAGTACAGGACAGTCAAGTTCAGCTGCAGAAGGTTCGGTACAGCCAGCCAGTAGCAATTTTAGTGGTAGTTCGGTAGTACATGATGAGATTCCGGTGAATTCCGATGCAAGTTCGGTACCTTTGGGAGAAAGTACGATGATTTCTGGTTGTATAAAGACGCAGTGCGGAGTCAGTTCTGCACTATCGGGTCAAAATTTGGCCACTTTCGGTGATAGGTTCGCGTTATCCGATGCGAACGTTTCCAGTGACAGTGCAGTCTGATCCGCTGAGAATTCGGCGAGTTTCGGTGAGAATTCGGTATTACCTGGTGGTGATTCGAAGTTTTTCAGTGAAATTGTGGTGCTGTTTGGTGGACACTTACTTCGCTCACCATTCTTCGGTGCATGATTAGCTAATCTGGACACTCAAGTTGAGGAAGGGCTATTAGATTTGGAGTTAAGCAAGCGGTTCAACGACATCTTAGGACCGGAAAGTGAGCAGGTTGACTATACAGTTCAGAATCTCAAGAGATACCTCCTCAAAATTCGGGTAATAATAACAACGCCAATAACAACAGTACCATGAGTAGCTCCCAGCAGCAACAGCAAACACCGCCACAGCCACAACCCCAACATCAGCAGCAACAGGTTATCCCACCGCGTCCGGTACCAGCACAGGTCACGTATACAAAATTTGGAGGATTTCTAGGGGATGATCCAGATGCGCATGTATGGACCTTTGAGATTAATTATGCAGTTCTGAACTATCCAGCAGACCCTGCCTACAAAGCAATGTTCCAGTCCACACTGGTCAATGAAGCTTCACGATGGCTAACTGAATACGATTTGAACCACTTCCGGCAGTATGATGATGTAAAGGATGCCTTTCTACAACGGTTTCGATTGAAGAAGAATCCTGCCGAAATTTTTGACTATTTGCAGAACAATAGGCAAAAACCACACCAAACTGTACAGGATTATGCAACGCTATTTCGGACACATCTAAGGCAGTTGCCACCCGCGCATGCTAATCTACCAGATGACGTTATCACTCAATGGTTCATCAATGGATTAAAGCCCCAATTGAAGCAGATTATGATCATAAGGAGTGTGGGTGGAATGACTTTAGATGCCATAATTGCTATGGCATTACAATTAGAGAACAAAGTGGGCGGATTTACCGAAGACCTGGAGTGGTTGAAAGCATCTAGGAAATCCAATGAGGACCCTTTAAAACAAATTTACTGTACCAAATGCAAAAACCCAGGGCATAGCAGTTCAACATGCGCATTCAACCAAATGTATTGTGCCATCTGCCACATAATAGATCATACCACGGAGACTTGTCTATATAATGCTAAGTTACAAAACAGGGTAGCGGTTAATGCCATCATTCAGGAGCAATGACAACCGGCTAGCCATTATGTACCACCACAGATGCAGAATACCCCGTACCAGGGATACAGGAATTATCGAGGAGGGCGGACAAATAACTTTGATCAAGCTCGGTGGAATGCAGGCCTGTCAGGAGAAGGTACATCTAATCCAACTCCTAAATGTCATTTCTGTGGGGAAATAGGGCATATCCGGAGGTTCTGCAAAGATGCAGCGGAGTATGACAAAAAGAAAAAAGAACGGCAACATCTGATGGAAAATATGGTGTATATCTCACCTGTGGATACGCAAGCAGCAGCGGTACAAACACGACCGGGCAAGCAACTACAGCCAGTGGTGGAGATCTTTGAACCAGGAATTCGTGAACAACAGAGGGTGTTCACAAAGGCAAGGAAGTGGGCTACGCAGGAACAAGCTATTTTCCCTAATCCAGTTCCGGTGATGCAGCAAAGTATCCTGCCGGAGGTACCAGAGAAGCGGAATTCGACTCATATGGTACCAGAGTCCATACCGGAGACCGTACCGGAAGCATCCAAAACTGATTCAGTGTGGGAAGCTCTGTCTAAGGCATCAATTACCTTGCCCTTGGGTCAACTATTGGCTTTGGTCCCTGGGGTGCGGCAACAGTTTCAACAGCAGGTGAGTCCAAGATCCTCGAATGCTCCAACAACAACTACAATCCAACCGGAATTGGACCCAATGGTGGATCACATGGTACCACTGATTACATTATGGTACAAAAACCATAAAATCACACAAGTCTTAATAGATGGCGGATCTGGTGTCAATATTGCCACAGTAGCCCTTTGCAAATGGTTGGGGTGGACGCGAATTGAACCTGTTCAATTCTTTGTACGTATGGCTGATCAATCTCAAGTCCATCCGGTGGGCTTGGTGCGGGATATTCCGATCACTCTACAAGGTTCTATTTTCAAAATGACCTTTGTTGTGCTAGATTTACCAGAATCGAGTCTCGATTACAATCTACTCTTTGGACGTCCATGGCTCAAACAAGCTAAGGTAGTGCAAGACTGGTCAGTGCATGAATTAGTCTTTAAAAATAATCACCGGAAATATGTTGTCCCGTTGGATGACATGAAACCCTGTGACTTACATGCATGGCCATATTTAGCGGAGCCTTTACACATGCTAGATGGTCTCTCCGACGATGAAGAGGAGACTTTCCTTCGAGCCAATAAAGACATGATGACACTTGGCACTGTAGATTTACAAACAGTGGCTGATAACTGGAGTCCGGCAGCCTGCACGGTGGTCCCACTGACTGGAGAGCACGAGTCGAATACCGAACAGACTTTGGATGAGGCGATGCTTCAACAATTACTCCAGTCCAGAGGTGATGAGGACAAGCCCCGACAGTTCTATGTACCGAAAGATCAGCTGATCACCTGCAATTTAGGTGACCAAACCAACCCACGACCAGTAAAGATAAAAGCAGGATTATCCGAGACTTTCCAGGAGCATCTGTTGCAACTGCTGCGAGAATTCGCTGATGTGTTTGCCTGGGATTATAGGGACATGAAGGGGTTGGACCCACGGATTTATCAACACCGAGTGGTGCTGAAACCGGATGAAAGACCCATCAAACAGCCCAGTTACAGGATGAATCCTTACTATGCGGCACAGGTTAAAGCCGAACTTGATCGCTTGTTGAAGGTGGAATTTATTGTTCCTATTGAGCACGCAGAATGGATCTCTCCCATTGTTATAGTTCCGAAGAAAAACAAGCAGCTACGGATATGTGTGGACTACCGAAAGCTTAATGTTGCAACTGTATCTAATCCATTTCCGTTGTCATTCCTGGATACCATGTTAGACGACGTGGCCGGTCAAGAGATGTATTCCTTTCTAGATGGATACAGTGGTTACAATCAAGTCCAAATGGTCGAGCAGGATATACCCAAGACCGCATTTATTACCAATTGGGGTGTCTATGTATGTACCGTAATGTGGTTTGGACTGTGTAATGCTCCTAGTACGTTCCAACGCTGCATGCAAGAAATTTTTTCCCCTTATCTCACTACATTTATGTGAGTGTATCTAGATGATTTTTCGCTATCCGGTGATACTTCGGCACACCTGTATCATTTACAGTGTTGCTTTTCCAAGTGTCGGGAATATCGATTGTGTTTGAACCTCAATAAATCAGTGTTCTCTGTTTCCTGCGGTAAGCTGCTCGGACATGTTATTTCCAAACAAGGCATTCAAGTGGATCCAGACAAAGTGAAGGCCGTATTGGAGGCTCCTGCTCCTAAGACACCTAAAGATGTGATGTGGTTTTTAGGCCAAATCTGGTGGCATGGGTGACATCTACATTGGCTTGCCCATCTGGCTATACCACTTAATAGTTTGATAACCAGTAGCCCGCGTCAGTTTGAATGGACCAAAGAGTGTCAACTTTCTTTTGACCGACTAAAAACACTGTTAACTCAAGCTCCCATTTTACAAGCACCAAATTGGGAATTGCCATTTCATGTTTTTGTGGATGCATCCGACAATGCCATTGGAAGCGTGTTGATGCAGCAGACGGATAAATGGTTTCGTCCGGTATATTATGTGAGCCACAGATTGGCCCCGGTAGAGTGTAACTATTCAGTTATTGAACGCGAGTGTCTCGGTTTGGTTTATTCTGTAAAAAAATTTCGGCACTATCTGTTGGGTAGACGCTTCACCTTCCACGTCGACCACGCAGCATTGGTGTATCTGGTGCGCCAACAGCATTTGGGAGGATGGCTAGCACGATGAGTCTTGTTGCTTCAAGAATTTGATTACTCGGTCGTCCATCGACCAAGGTCAGCACATGCTCTTGCTGACTTTCTTTCTCGGTTGGATTCTGGTGAGCCTCCGGAGGGAATTGATGATACAACACCAACCATCTACACAGCAGAGACCATACCGGATGATCAACAGGAATTACCGGTACCCCCTTCTTACTATGATACCTTGCTTCTGTTCTTGACTAATGGATGTCCGTCAGGTATGATTTCTTCAGCTGCTCGATGACAACTAGCCACGTACAGTTGACGCTTTTGGTTGACTGTCGCACAGTTATATTACATGGATCACTAGGGAGTATTACTTAGATGTGTTCCCCCTCATGAATATGCTTCAATCATTACCATGGCCCATTTTTCCCCAACTGGAGGACATTTTGCGGCTGATCTGACTCACCGGAAGATTTTCCAGAGTGGATTGTGGTGGCCCACTATGTACCGTGACGTGACCAAGTATATACAAGAGTGTGACAAGTGCCAGCTTTTCGGGAAGCCTTTACAGCGACACTACTTCCTTCTCCAACCCGTTGTGCCTCTAGAACCCTTTTAGAAATGGGGTTTGGATTTCATATGACCAATTACACCTCCGGCAACAGTTACCAATAACAGATATATTTTGATATGTACCGACTATGCTACCCGATGGGCCGAAGCATGGGCTCTGCGATCAGCTACAGCGACTGTGGTCGTTAAATGTTTAATGAAGGATATCTTTCCGCATTACGAGTTACCCTTGGAGATAGTAACTGACCAAGGTACCCATTTTGCCAATACCTTGATGCAAGTGCTTACGAAAACATTCCAGATTGTGCACAAATTTAGTTCTCCTTATTACCCACGAGCCAATGGACTTGCTGAGCGTACCAACAAATCGCTCTTAACCATCTTGAAGAAACTGGTGTTAGATTGCCCAGAGCGATGGGACCAATTTCTACCTGCTGTACTATGGGCTTATCGTACCACATACAAAGTGGCGACCGGAACAACTCCTTTTAAGTTGGCATATGGATTGGAAGCCATTGCTCCGATGGAACTTGTGGTTCCCAGTCTACGTGTGGCCCTTGAACAGAAGCTCCTCCGAGAAGAATCTTTTCCCTTTCGATTGGAGGCTTTACGGTCCTTGGATGAACAACGTTTGGAGAATTTCCTGGTGCTGTAGGAAGTGCAGCTGCGAAAGGCCAAAACCCACGATTGTTTCCTCGAAATTCCCATGTTTACGGTAAACCAATTGGTTCTCTTCTATAACGCTAAGTCGAATAAATCCATCGAGAAATTTAAGCTACGGTGGTTCGGCCCTTACCATATTGCTGAACAAGTGGGACCCGTAACTTTTCGGTTGGAAACCTTAACCGGTGTCCTTGTCCCAAAAGTGATTAATGGTTCCAAGCTTTGCCCCTATCACCCGTCATCTACCAACTCATCAGATGTCTTCGGTATTTTTACTCTTTTTCGCTTGTCACTTGATTTGATGTTTCGCTCTCCGTGTTTCCGGTGACCTATTCACCGTAATCTTTCCGTTTTCTTATCTAACCATGATTAATAGCCGCCTCTGTGTTGTTGCATCTATTAATACATTATGTTGGTATATTTCCAATACTACGTTATGTTTAGGGTTCTTGCCGCCTATTCCATTGTAGTGTTTTCTACTTAAGCTTGTTCCTTTCCCTGTTAATCGCTATTGTGTTTTTTTGTGTGATTGTGACATGTGTGTGCCCTGTGTCTTTGTTTATCTCTATGTGCGCCATGGAAGCTCTTGCTAACATAGTAACCTTCCGTGCCGGTCTCACTCCAGATGTGAGTGAGTACTTGCGTGCTCGGGGACTGTTGGCCTTCGCTGAATTGCCTTGGCATTCAGTGGAGTGTCCCCCCTTCCATGCGCAGATCATTTTTGCTATCGCCGCCATGCCTGCTATAGAGCAGTGTTGGCCAATAACATGCGTAAACCCCCGTGTCGTAGTTACTCTAAACACGGTTGCTGAGGGATTCTGTCTCCCTTAGGAAGGGTTGGAAAATGGACCGCTCCTTTCTCTCGCCACCACAATTACTTGTATCAGCGTTAAACCTGCAAAAACGTACGTATGGCATTTCCCGACCCTTTTACTCGATGATTGATACTGCCTCACGAGAGGGTGTCAATTTTACATCTTTTTTCTTTCGACACATTCACCGTGAATGCTTAACCATTACTAAACAAATCGCCAAGAATGATATGCCTCGTACCCGTCTGCCCCACCTCCTCACCCTTCTCCTTCCGGTGATACAAGCTGCGCAACCACCTCCAGTGACTACCATGCTGCTACATGAAGAATCTACCTAGATGATTGACGACGGTGATGATGAAGACCTGCTTCATTTTTTTCAATGCAAATGCTAACACATTAGTCCATCACAAAGCCAGGTGCAGGGTTCCAATGTGGGTCAAGAAGTTGAACTCTTCCATGACACCGCCACTTCTTTACAGGCCGACTCTGTCCTGCCTTCTCCTAATCCACAGCCGGACAAGGACATTATTATGGAAGATGTAGCTGAAGTCTCATCGCGGGAGGAATCTCATCAACCGGATGCTGAGGTTGTGAAGGAGACAGTGGCAGATACCACTGTTTTGGAGTGCCAACCTCCTTCTTCACCAACCGCCACTGCCCAAGCAGATGTAGTCATTGTCCAAGCAGATGCAGTCACTGTCCAAGCAGATGCAGTCACTGTCCAAGTAGATGCAGTCAAGCAAATGATTGGAAATGCAGAGGCAGTTACCGAAGCCGCCTCGTCAATACCCTCGATTGAGACCGGAATAGTTTTGGTTCAGACGAACCTTTTCCCTCTTCCTCCTCCAACTTCCATTCCTGGTGGTGCTGAAATTCTTCCCGATGGCCCTTCAAATGTTGTTCGTGCGGCATCACCTCATCCCTTATCCTCTCCCGATTACTCTCCACCTTCTTCACCTCATCTCATCTCTGCCTCATCATCACAGCTCCCTCCTTCTCTCCCCCCCCCCAGCAGTAATGTTCATAGAATTGGCATCCATGGGCCAACTTCTCATCCAGTTCTCCCAGCAATTGCCCCTTCAGATGAAGATGGCAACTCAGACCATTCAATAGGAGTTGCAGAACAAGGTTGACCTGCTCGAAGCTGATATTGCTCCGCTCCAGAGCGGTTAAAGGTCAAAATCATGCCTTGCAGATTCAGCTCCAGCAACTCCACGAATAGTTAGTAGAAAAAGATAACATTCTTGCTCAACGGGACATTGCACTTGCTGAATTGAAGGAGAAGAACGTTCTCCTTGCTGGTCGCGATGAGGAAATTTCACAATTAGAACAACTGGTATGTGATAAAGAAGATGCCCGTGTTGCGCTAGGAAATCTACTGGAGGAGACACGCACAAATCTTGCTAAGGGAGAGTAGAAAGGACAAGAAATGGTAGACCTGGCCATGCAAACCACTTCAGAATTAATGTTGTCAGGATCTTGCTCACGCGCATACAGAGATTATGGACGCAGAAAAACACACAGAAAATAGAGGCAACAAGAGACGAGACCGAACACAAGATTGGGTGCAATCTCCCCCCATGCACTCTGTTTCGACAGTCCACAGAGTGCATGTATTTATAGGAATTTTTTATTACATCGAAAAGAGTGGTTAAAATAGGGCGGCTTTGAAAAGCAAGCGTGAAACTAAAAGTTGATAACTTTTACAGAAAGCCATTGCTTTCAATAACAGAAACTATAGTCTACAATGATCCTTATGCTAATCATTACTTTTTTAACAATAGAACCTTCTACGTAGGTTTATTTACAAGCTAAATAATAATTATTCGGATTATTGATGTCCGCCCTTTCACGCCTTGCACGCTCCTCACGAACCTTCAGCTGCTATATCAAAAACATCAAAAACATATTAATACATTAATAATATAACACTTTAGCAATGTATTGTTCAATAATATACAACATGCCTCCCAGTTGACAAGCAACTGACCTCAGTTGATAAAATAATTCAACACTCTAACAATTATAATGCAGTGTTCAACATATTCCATGTGACAATCCAACAATGCATTGGCTATTTTATTTTTCAATCCAACAATGCATTGGTTGTTCTATATTTCAATCCAACAATGCATTGGCTATTTTATATCTCAATCCAACAATGCATTGTTCAACAGAATCCATAAGGTATAACATGCCCCGCAGTTGAACAAGCAACTGACCTCAGGTGATAAAAGAATAAACATAGATGGCCAGTCACATGTTTCATCACTGAATAAAAATAGGCATGTGTCATGTAAAAAAAATACATGCATGGAAATGTTCATGGAGCTGTTACATTAATGTGTGTGTGTATGATATGCAGAAATGAAGTGGTCATAATGAGGTGTTAATTGTGTTTTATGTATCCATTGACATTCTTCAATAGAGTGATTTTTGTACTTAACCAAATATCGATGATATTGAGTACCTGTGTGTGTAGTAGTGACATCATAATCAATGATTTTCTCAGGAACTAAGATTTCAGATTGTTCTTCAATTAAAGAAGGGTCATCAAGAAGTGGAGCAAGTGGTAAAGTTCCTTTAAATGGTTTAAGTAAACTAATATGAAAAGAATTATGAATGGTCCAATGGGATGGAATATCTAATCGAAATGAATTATCATTAATTTTTTCTATACTGCGAAACGGTCCATAATAGCGTGGTGCAAGTTTAATTTTAGGATGCTGCAAAATATTTTTGAGACGTCTTTTAATTATTCGCAACCATACAAAATCATTTTCCTTGAATTCTTTGGCTAATCGTTTAGTATTGATAATACGTGTATATCGCTCTTGACTTTTCCTAATGTGCTCGTGAACATCATGAAGTATAGAAACGTGATCTTGAGCAATAGAATCAGCCATCGGAATGTCGGTTTAGGTGAGGGACATGGGAGTGGGAAGCTTTTTACCAAAAACTATTTCAAAAGGGGCACGACCAGTAGTGGTGTGTGAAGTGTTATTGTAAGCAAATTGAAGCAATGGCAACTTTTCATCCCAGTTATTAGGATTATCTAATGAATAACAACGCAATAAATCAAGAATAGTACTATTTGTAGCCTCACTCTATCCATTACTTTCAGGATGAAATGCAGAGCTAAAATCTATTTTAGAACCAAAATGTTGAAATAAGGCAACCCAAAAATGATTACAAAACCTAACATCACGATCAGATAACATTACTTTAGGAAATCCATGATGTGGAAAAATGCATTTAATGAATAATTTTGCAGCTTGAGGTGCAGTCAAAGTTGTTCCCATGGTTCATTTGGAATAGGAAGTGGCATTAATAATCCAAATGGTTTACCATGATGACGTTTGACACGCTGACATACAATGCATTGAGAAACATAATGTGCAATGTCTTTTTCCATGTGTGGCCAAAAGAAGAAATCTTTGCAAGCAGAAATGGTGCTTTGTATGCCTCTATGACCCCTGTAAGATGGTTCATGCATTTCTTTAATGACAAAATCTTTAAAAGCTTGGGTTATGCACAATCTATGTTGAAAATAGAGAAAACCATTATGAAATGTATAATGTTCATCAGATAAAGATGCAGCATTGTTGAAGTCATGCCATGCACGTGAAAAATACAAATCAGATGCATAAGTGGAAACCATTTCTTGAAAAGAATGAATTTGGATGGCAGAAATATTATTCAAAACAACAGAATGCAAAGGAAAACGGCTAAGAGCATCCGCTACAACATTAGCTTTACCAGGCTGATATTGTATCATGGGTTAGAAATTTTGAATGAATGATGCCCATTTAAGATGCCTATCAGAGATTAAGGGCTGAGTTAATTAATGTTTAATAGCCTGTTGATCGGTTTTGATTAAGACCTCAGAGCCCATAAGATAGTGTTTCCAAATTCGCAAAGCATGCACAACTGCTAACAATTCTTTATCATACGTACTATAATTATGCTCTGAAGGTTTAAGCTTTCTACTCTCAAATGCAATGGGATGGTCATTTTGCATCAGAACAGCACCTATTCCTGAACCACTAGCATCAGTAACAACATGAAAGGGTTGTGAAAAATCAAGTAATTGTAAAACAGGTGCATGTGAAAGTGCATGTTTAAGTTTGTCAAAGGACTGTTGTTGGGTAATTCCCCATGCAAATTTTATTTTCTTTTTCAACAACAAGGTAAGAGGCAATGCTAAATAAGAAAAATTTCGAACAAACTTCCTATAGAAACTAGCCAACCCAAGAAAAGAACGAACATCATTGACTGATTGTGGTGTAGGCCATTCTATGATAACTCTAATCTTTTTCGGATCCACATGCACACCTTCACTTGAAATAATATGTCCTAAATATTCTAGCTTACGCTGAAAGAAATAACTCTTTTCAGGATTAGCATAAAATGTGTTCTCTCGTAACAAATGAAAAACTGTTTCAAGATGCTTTTCATGTTCACTATCATTCTTACTCTAAATAAGTATGTCATCAAAGAATACAAGAACAAAAGCTTGGTAATCAAGAAAGATATTGTTCATCATTCGCGCAAATGTAGCAGGGGCATTAGTAAGTCCAAAGGGCATTACCATAAATAAAAATGATCCTTATGCTAATCATTACTTTTTTAACAATAGAACCTTCTACGCAGGTTTATTTACAAGCTAAATAATAATTATTCAGATTATTGATGTCCGCCCTTTCACGCCTTGCACGCTCCTCACGAACCTTCAGCTGCTATATCAGAAACATCAAAAACATATTAATACATTAATAATATAACACTTTAGCAATGTATTGTTCAATAATATACAACAGTTAAAGTAGATGTTCGAAGATCTTTTCCAGAAAAGCCATGACTTGGAAGCGGAAACTAGCCGGACTATTCAATTAAAGAAAGAGCTGGAAGCTATTAAAAAAGAGCGAGATGCTTATTATAAAACTATTCAATTTCAAGCTCAAGAGCTGGAAAGACGAGAAAAATAGTTAGGAGCTCAGGCAGATAGGCTTTCTTGAATTGATGTAGAGATTGCTCAAATGAAGTTGCAAAGGGATGCTGCCATCGCCAATGAGTTCTACCTACAAGAATCATTTTTGCAGACGCAGACAGATTTATTAATGAGTCAAGTCGTTGTTGCCAGTTCTGTTAGAACTGATGCACAACTTATAGAATCAGATATCTTGAAGGATATGTTAGATTCTTTAAACCAGAAGATTACCATAACCTTTAAATTAGCTAGAACTCTGTATATCCAGGGCATCATTGATGAGCCGTAACTGTAATTTTTATTTTTGGGTTCGAGCCCACCGTGCGTGCCAGTGTAAGCCGCTGGAAAGGAACTCATATTTCTTGTAAAATATATCCTGAAAAGTTGCACGCATGAAAAGGCGTAGCGCAACATTGTACCTTTTAATAAGATTAATGAAATAGTGGCGTTAAGCAGAAGGTAGACCGTCGGACTGTTCGTCTAAGCGAGGAGCCGAAAGCGAGCGTTGTTGCAGAATTCTGTGTAACTGAATCTGTCTCATTGATTAAGTTTAATCATTAAGTGAAGTTAATTGAAGTGATAAGTAATTTGATTAATGTGCTACGTGAACGAGTTACACGGTAAACTTTCTGACGTGAAAATGTGTTAACGTTGTATTCCGAGTAGTATTGGAAGAAAATACGCTAGCGCTTAATGCAGTGAAGTCATATAATCTTACTTTGTAGTTGGGAAAATACAAATAGGGCCTCTATTTATAGACCCCTGACCATCCCAAGAACCCAGTCGTGCATTAACCTTAAACTGTAAAAAGGTTTAACATTTAATAGGGTTCATCATGTATCGTTGTTGCATGACTAGGGTAGCATCTAGCTTAAGCAAAATGTAGTGATGATACAGCTTCAGATCAAGACCTTTCATATCTGCATATGTCCATGTAGAAACATCTTTGTATTGTTGCAGTAGAGCTATTAGCACAATCCAAAATTCTAGAGCAAGCTCCGAACAAATTTGGACTAGCTTTGGATCTTTCGTAGTACCGAGATTTACGACTTTCAAAGAATCTTATTCTACCCGAATCTTCCCAATCTCCATGGGGTCTTTTATCACTAGGTCGACAATATCTTCATCATTTAGTTTCAAGGGTTCCATGCAGACTACAGCCACCATACTGTCCCAGCCTCGGCTGATGACTGAATTCACATCCACCACTCTGAAAGATAGCATATCTCTATTCGCTTCTAGAAATTGTTGCTCTTTATCTTCCTTGAGCCCATCTAGCATATGCGGAGGCTCTGATAATACTGGTTTAAGTCCAGGGAGGCAATGCTGCTCTTCTTCTAATGGAACAAAAACCTTTGCATATCCTCTCCTGAATGTGATGGTCTTTTTGTCCCAATTCTGGCGGACTTTAGCATTTCGTAACCAAGGCCAGCCCAATAGCAAATTATAATCCAGATTCTGCCCCTTAAGCTCCAACACAGCAAATGTAATATTGAATAGTACCTGAGAAATTCAGATGGGGATATCCTTGACTAGCCCCATTGGTTGCACCCACGATTGGTCCACCATCTAGACAAAGAATGGAGTTGGGTCTATTCTATTCCAGCCCATTTGTTTACATGTGGTCGTAGAGGCGATGTTAATGTTGGACCCACCATCAATCAAAACCTTGGGAATTGCTTTGTTCTTATATCTCACTGTAATCGTAGGAACTGCATAGTCTACTATTTTGTTAAGAACATCTCGTACCATCGAGGCAGAAGGTTTCAGACTCAGAGATGGTGAATATTTTTCCTATAGCTTCCATAATAATTGCTTCCAAAAAGCTGTGATGAGCTCAAGTAAGGCCCCCAATGACAGATTAATATGTAAATTCTGCAAGAAATTGTAATACTCACCATCCACTGATGTTCTTAGGTCCCTATTCCCTTGCTTCTATTCTGTTTGGAACTTTTGGCTCCGAATCTTGCTAGTAGTCTCTTGATCAGTAGACCGGCCTACAGCACTTCAAATACTACTGCATCAGTTGGTGGCCCAAAATTCTCCCTTGTCTTCTGAATAGCCTCATCCACCTTCTTATCCAATTTGCTATGTTATTCTTTTCTGGAGGGTTCCACCGAAACTAACAGAAGCTCGACATAATGTGGTGGGTACTCCGTAGCCCACTAAGCTGCTTTCTTAAGTGTTTGCTTCTTCTCTGTTGGTGATGGGTAATCGGATTTTGGCCCACTCTAATACTCTTTCTATGACCTGGTTGTTGGAAACAATGTCTTATTGCTCCATCACAGGATAAAGAATGTATAGTCTTCAGTTTTACTCTATCTACAAGCAAAGGCGCCAGCCATCGTGGTTAAGACGGTGTCCTCCCATCCCTGGCGCCTGGGTTTGATCCCCGTCGGCGGCAAACAACAAAAATGCGAAGTATATTTTATCATGCTTTTTCTTTATTCAAAGATGGCAATGGGTTCGCGATTATTCAAAGATGACAACGATGGCGTGGTTGAGAGTTTTGCTCCCACATTGTACATTGAACATTGATACGTATATGCTGGACCTATGGAATCTTGGACCTGTGACATGAGATATGGGCCTACTAAATTTCCAACATTTGGTATCAGAGCTTTAGGGTTTTGATATCAGAGTTCATTCAAGCTCTTATATTTCCAGATTTCCAGACTTCTAGGTTTACAACATATGATTTAAGAGCATCTTCTAACATTTGACATTTGACATACACACTTAATCTAGATGAGTAGAGATTTGAGAATTAGACAATTCAGTCACATGTGTATTCATCAGTGTGGAGTATAATGTTGATGATCTATTAGCAGCTGAATATTTTTGGAAGAGTATGCAAATACTTTACAAAAGTATTATTTGAAGACCAAGACTTGATGAAGAGAAGGCTACTTCAAATTCAAGGAAAAACAATGGTTTGGAGAAGATGAAGGAATCATATCAACATCAAAACACAGGTATCAGTTTCTACTATCAGATTATCATTTGCAGGTCATATCTTAGAAGAGCAGTTATGAAGAGATTTAAAGGATTCAAGGAGTGCTTTTATACACTTTCATTTTTTGAAAGTTAAAGGCTACATCAAAACAGGTATCTAGAGGTTTTTCTAGAGAGTTTTGAGAGATCTCTTTCATGGCAAGAAAGTTCATCTAAGAAGACAAATGTGGAGAGCATATGAGTTTTGTTTTCAACCAATCTGGTTGAAAGTTTTTGTTAACATTTTCTATCTAGAGAAGGTAACTTTAGAAAGGTAATCCATCATTCAGACAAAAGGTTGGTGAATTTAGTCATATCAGTTACATTTGAAGTAGAGTTTTAATTAGGAGATATGAGGAGATGATAAAACATGATTCTATGTTCACTTCCATTTGTATACCATGTTTGTTTTGTCTCTTACTCTTAGCACTAGAAGAAGAGAAAAGTTCATTTGAAGAAGATAAGAGTGCTTACTACTTCAAGATGAAGAAAACAAAAGGTATGGAAGAGAAGTTTGAAGATGTTGATATCATCATCAGGTGGAAGAAAGATGCAGAAAAAGAAAGTCTAATATTTCCAAAAGAAAAGTAAGGCTTCCTTTTCTCATATATTTCCCATATACTTTTCCTATTTTATCCTCTGCATCCAAAGACAAGTCTACGAGAACATCTTGTGTGAAGATAGTATAAAGAAGAAGTAGCTTCTTGTTTTGCATGATACTTGGTCATGATTTAGTAGATTTGACAAAGAATTGCATTGAGAGAAAGAAAGGGACCTTATGTTTTGACTCATATGTGTATGAGTTATATATAAGTTGAAGATTTTGAGCAGGCAGCTTGTATGTTTCCTCAAAGAATTCTTGGAGTGTCAATACAAAGCTACTTGGTTTATGATAAGTTGCAGAGAAGTATATTTCTTCTTTATCTAACTCTTGAGGTAAAAGAGTTTTTATTTGAAGCAGATGTTGAAGACTTGGGTTGAGGCTTTATGTTTGGAAATGTTACCTCATATTCAGTATTTTCAAAAAACTTCAGAAAAATTAGATTTGTTGATGTACAAGTCAATAGAGAATCTACTTTTTGTGTTTGAATTGATTTTTGGATACATGCTTGTATTCAAAAAGGTGCTCCATCAAGAAGTGGAGTTAGTCAAAAGAAAGTCAAGCAGGTACTATCACATTTCAATCGGGTAGAATATGAAAAGATGAAGTATCAACTTTCAGCTTTTGGAGTTCTCAAGATGAGAAGTTTGTCCACTTATGTTTCAAGTAGGAGTTGCAAATTCTTCGGAAGGATTTGTTTGAAAAAAAAGTTTTACAACTTTGTGAGAAGCATGGACACTTGGAGACATTCCCGTGATAAATCAAACATTCAATCATGAAGGTTTGATGAGAGCAGATTCTACACAAGTATTTTGTTGGAAAGATCTTGAGTATTTATGAGTCAGTTGTCTATCCTTTGTTTGAGAAAGTTCTTAGTATTGGAAGAAGTAAGTCAAAGATTCAGATTCTATCAGATTACAGAAGAATGGAAGAAGATACTTGTTATGTTGCAAAAGATTATGAATCCTAAATGCTTTTAGAAAGGTTTTTGTTATATAGATCAGCTGAAGACTTACAGTGAAAGCTATTAGCAACTACAGTGCTAATAAAAAGGATTCAAAGATTTTTGTTTCAGATACAGGTATTGATCATTGAAGATCAGATTGATTGAAAGAAGGAAGACGTTCCAGATTTTATAAAGTTTGATATAATTTGAAGAATTCTGGATACTAGTGTTAAATCATCCAAGGGGGTGATGAAACATGAAGACTTATTTTCAGCCATATGTGAAAGAATGCAGAGTCATATCTATAGGTATTCCTATTTCAGGTATTCCTATATTTCCTTTGTCAGTTTCTCTTTATGTTCTAGCTTTGAAAGAAGAAGGAAGAAGAAGAATGTTTGGAGAAAGTTCCTGTTAGGATGTTCTTGTTCAGGAGAAGGTTCCAGAGTTGTATTGAAGAGAAGCTTGATATTTCAGAGAGGTATATTTGAGAAGTGCACACATATATGTTTATACCAGGTTCTAAAGGAAAGAGGTATGAAAGATTTTCAGATAGAACAAGGATGAAGACATGATGACATCATAGATTTTTTTATGAGACTCTTGAGTTGAGTTGAGTTGACTTGAGTTGAAGTAAAGTCAGAAATGAACCAGCAGTGTTCATAATACACTAAGTTGTGAATGGTCAATCACAGGTTCCAGGATTCAATTCTTGATTTTGTTTAGTGTATTTACATGACACAGCAGAAGTTCGTTGAGAAAGCTTTTGTAAGTTAAATGCAAATATGTGGATCCTAGTGTACGTTTTCAGGTTTAAGAAAACAAGAGATAGCAGGTTCAGAGTCAGTACTTGCTACATTTGTTGTCAAGCAAATAATTTCTTGATGAGAACACTATTGGATATCTAGTTTGCATATTTTCTCAAGTATTATGGTTCATATTCAGCAAGTTCAAGTATTTGAAGTTTGAAGAAAAGTGAAATTCAGTTTTGAAGAAGACTTTTGAAGAAAAGGCTTGAAGGTCAAATTTGGGGAGTACAAGTTTGAAGATTATGAAGTTTGCAGATCCAGCCTAGGTTGTACCAATAT
The DNA here is from genome assembly GCA_020310875.1 of Ceratopteris richardii. NCBI lineage: Eukaryota > Viridiplantae > Streptophyta > Polypodiopsida > Polypodiales > Pteridaceae > Ceratopteris > Ceratopteris richardii. The sequence goes on from CM035407.1 coordinate 143,653,148, forward strand.
GACATTGCAGGGGGGATTGTTGGAAACAATGCCTTATTGGTCCATTACTCACAGGATAAAGAATGTATAGTCTTCAATTTTACTCTACCTACAAGCAAAGGCGCCAGCCATCATGGTTAAGACGTTGTCCTCCCATCCCTGGCGCATGGGTTCGATCCCTGTCGGCGGCAAACAGCAAAAATCCGAAGTATATTTTATCATCTTTTTTCTTTATTCAAAGATGGCAGTGGGTTCGCAATTATTCAAAGATGACAGCGATGGCGTGTTTTTCCGTATGATCGCTACGATCAAGTGATTTATTATTGCTTTTCAAGGGTAGACAAACTACTATATAAGAAGTGCTTGGGGTCACTTGTAAATCATCTTTCACCTAGTGTTCAACACAAGCCTTGGTGCTTGGACCTCAATAGAGGTGGTGTTTCTTCTAGCACATGGAGCAGCCATGGTGCTAACTTGGAGCGTGTTGAGGAGTGGCTATGGAGTTCTTCTTGGAGGAGAAGAGTGTGCTCACACTCTTGCTCATGGAGAGGACTTGGTCATTAGCAGCTTGGTGGTGAGGATCGGCCATCTACATGATGTATTTGAAGATTGTCTTCTACATGAAGATTTCAAAAGACATTGGATGGTGGTTAACATAAGATTTGCATCTTACGTTGAGAATTTAGGTACATATTCTCTTTATACACACAGGTACTACTTGAAGTTTATGGAGGTAGTAACATCCATATCAGGAGGAGTCCTATTCGACATAGCTACAACAGAATCAGTATGTATATGCTTTATGCATATTTGGATGAGGTGTTAGAGAAGATATGTTCATATGAGTTTGAGGACTTCCAGCAACAAACTTATTAGCATTCTTTGCTACTTTTGTAAGTATGTGATCTTTTCACACACGTATCTAACTTAGGGTATTCCATAGCCTAAGGTTAGATGAGGGTTTGTTGATTATCAATTTTAGATTAATCCTTCCTCTTTCAGTCACTCATATTCACTCTTCTACAACCTATTAGGTCACACATCTCATGTATATTCATATTTCTGTTCACACATCTGAATATGTTTGTTACATTTGTACATTCACTCATCCATCTATTTCTATTCACATAGAGTGGTTGAGAGCTTTGCTCCCACATTGTACATTGAACATTGATATATATGATAGTGTGAGTAAGTAGTGACTTACGTAACACTTTACACATGATGTTTAATCTTTCTCTATCTTTGTCTCATCATTTGTATGGTTAAATGTGGTATGTTCATGTTTTGTCAATATTGGAAGATTGCTAGATTCTATGTTGTATATGTTGGACCTATGGAATCTTGGGCCTGTGATATGAGCTATGGGCCTACTAAATTTCCAACACTGGTGACCACTGATGCTGAAGGTCTCTAAGGTCATCACATTGGCCATGGGCGCCTTAAGCTTAGCTTCTTGTTTTCACTGATCATACTCTTTGGCCTCTTCATATTCCCATCGTCTGTGGCTAAATTTCAAACAGAACTGGCATTGGATTGTTTGATTTCTTGAAGTACTTGGTCTAGGTTGTCGAAACCTTTGACCTCTATCGAATTCTTGAAAATTTTACTAGAAACCTCACCGCTACTCTAGAAATTCTTATGGATCAGAATATTGTGATGGTCTTGAGAATTTGACATCTTGACTATCTTGCCATTGTCTAGAGGAGGCTTTTGGCTTATATCCGGTTGTATTCCCTTTCCACGAAGGGACATCCACTTGTGCAATAGCCACTAGTGTGTTCCTCACATTAAATCAACATTCCTCCAAGCTATGCTTAGTCTTATTACAAATTGGATAGAATACCTAGTTCAAAGTAGAGTCGCTTGTGATATGGCCCGCATTCCTGCACTTTAAACAATACAACTGCTTCTCTGGAGTCATACCTTTCTTGAACACGAGATTTGTCTTTTCAAAGCCCAAGTTAGCAAATTGTATTTTCCGATCCATCATTGTCGCTAAGTCAATTATTTGATCAAGTGTATGAGACTGATCCAACATGTACATGTAGATCTTTTCTTTGATAGGTGGTTGAAGTCTATCAACAAAGAATTCCTTTAACGTCTCTTCAGAGGGACATTCGTCTGTCGAAAACTACCACATCGTGGATCTGAAATCCGATGCATATTGTTCTAGAGTTCCTTTCTACATCATATACTGGAGTGAAGCATAGAGCTCTGAAATGCTCTTGGCAAAACGGAATCGCTCTAAGAATGCCTCTTTCAACTCATTATATGCTGAAAAATAATATGAAGGGCACTCGATAAGCCATTTCAGTGCATCACCTACTAGTGTGGCTTGGAATACATGAAACTTATGCCTATCATCATGTAAGTTACAATGATTATAGATATATTGATTTTCGAATGTGCGTACATGCACATCCAGGTCTTCATCTATTCTTCCATAAAAATGAGTGTAGTTTAGCCCTGGAAATTGATTTTTGTGCGCCATCAGGTTTTCAAGCATTTGTAAGGTATCGAGTTGAGTTGAAGGAACTAGGGCTAACTCCAACGGGGGGTTTGCTACTACCGCTTTGGCTTGGTTCAGTAGGTCCCCTTGCCACAAGACCTTGGTTAGCTTTCTGTCCCTCCACTCAAAGAGCAAGTCCTTCAAAAGCCTCGGAGGTAAGACTCCAGTTTCCACCCAATAAAGCACTTCATCTGGAATGGTAATTGCAGCTTTGAGGGGAATATCTTCAGGTTTCAGTGTTGCTAGGATCTGTTGAACAAATTCATCTAAATACTCGTGATGATAGGTCTTTTTCAAGTACTCCTTACTGCTTCACAACGGCATCAATCCACTCTGTGTTGTGATTTGCTACCCGATCCCATCGTGGTTGCCAAAATGTTTGGCTGTTACTGCTCTCACTATTTAGTACAACGCTAAAGTATCCAAGTATGGGATTCGGGAACGGGGATTTACGAATACAACAACATCCATAAACATGCATTTATGTTCCTTAAAATTGCATTAATACAAACTTCATACATAGCACTTCATTCCACCAGTAAGTTGATGACAGAATCAGATTACGACGACAAAGAGTATAGCTTTCATTTATAAAGATACATAGCACTGAGATACATCATCTTCTTACTGATAATACTCTGAGTACTATATGACAGATTTCATAGATTTAAGCACTTTGTGTATCTTCATCCTCCAAACTCTCTCTTCCATAATGCGTATCATAATGAAAATCTTTGAACTTCTTTGTAATCTCCCCACACCGTTCCGTATTCTTGGAATACAATAAAATCACCGTAATCTCAAACTCTAGAAACTCTTAGGATCTCTGTAAAAATCCCCTTTTTCCTATTACATCAGAAATACATTTTTACAAATAAAAGTGGTCATCCACACTGACTACTAACAAGGTCCATGGAAGCACATGAACAATACAAGGAAGAAGAAGAAGCTTGAAGCACAACACACAATAGTGAATCTATTACTAAGTAAATGTAGAAAGATAAGTAACATATTAGGGTTATAGGCATATATACAAGCCAAGGGAAAAAAACCTCCTAAGGAGGGAAAAAAGCACCCCAACGGTCCTAAGTGTATTCACACACATCACTACCAAAATATATCAACAAATCCCACCTGGGATTGATGCAGTGAACAAGGAGCTAGCACTCATGTATAAGGAAGTGCCAAGCTATGTGGAAAGAGAGCGATTCACAAAAGGAAGTAAGCCCAAAGCATTGTAGAAAGCTTCAAATTTCTACCCGAGCAGAGCCTTCATGAAAAGATCTCCATGGTTATCCTATGTGGGCACCTACGCCAAACTGATATCTCTAGTAGAGATCCTCTCCCTGACATAATGATAATGCATCTCAATGTGCTTTGTACGAGCATGGAACACAGAACTCCTTGCAACTACCAATGCCTTTTGATTATTAGTGAAGATGGTGGTGGTAGAAGACTAACCAACACCCAAGTCAACCAAAAGCTTTTGAGCTATACACACTCAATAGTCATTGTGAAAACTGCCCTATACTCAACCTCAATAGAAGTGGCCACAGTAGGTTGCTTCTTGCTCAATTAAGAGATGCATGGGCAACCAAGCATGAAGCAAAGACCACTAGTGGACACATGAGTGCCATAGCAACTAGCCTAATCAAAGTCAGAGAAAAAATGTAAATGTGGCAGTAGTGATCCCCCCTTGGAATAAAACAATCTAAGTAGCCAAGTACCACTCAAGTAGTGAAAGATGTGCTTAATCACCTACCAATGCTTGACACATGGGAAATGCATAAACTTGCTCATCTGTGAGACAACAAACTGAACATCGGGACAAGTTATGAATAAGTAAATCAAGCATCCAACAACTTGCTAATAGATAACAACATCAAATGCATATTCAACATCATGGAGACTCAACCGTAAAAGTGTTTCCATAGGAGTGGCAATAGGTTTGCAACCTTCAAGGCCAAAATGTTGCAATAATGTGCCAATATATTTTCTATGACACAAAGCTATTCCCCTATCAACTTTCATAAATTGAATGTCCAAATAATGATGCAAATGCCCCAAATTTGACATCTCAAATGAGGCATGCAAATCAGCCTTATAATCAGCAATATGCTGCTCATTAGGACCAGTGAGCATCATGTCATCAACATAGACAAAAATGATCACAATCACATCATTTGCACACTTAACACATAAGATGCTTGTTGATATATTTAGATATTGATGTGTGTGAACACACTAGGACCGCCGGGGCACTTTTTTCCCTCTTTAGGAGGTTTTTTTCTGCCGGCTTGTATATATGCCTATTGCCCTAATGGGCTACTTATCTTTGTACATTCTAGTGGTAATACATTCAGTATTGTGTGTTGTGATCCAAGCTTCTTCTTCTTCCTTGTGCTGTTCGCGAGCTTTCGCAGACGTCTAACTCTAACAATTGGTATCAGAGCAAATCGTCGCTTCATTTAGGGCATTGTTGACACCTCTCTGGTTGCAGTTTCAGAATCGCATGAATTTTGGTGAGCATACTCACCGTGTTTCCGAGATCAAAACGGCTTCGCTTTGTGGTGTCGAAACCGCAATATGAGCTCGTTTTGGCCTCCGAACGCACTATCACAACACTTGTGTAGGCTCTTTTGTCTTTTTGTGCCAAAGGTATATAAGAGTTTTGATTCGCCAATATAAGCATCTCAAAGTTTGCTACAGGTTTAGAAAAATTTTTCTGGGTAGTTCTGTTCAAGTTTTGAGATATAATCAATTTTCTGCATCAAGGTATTTTAGTCATCGGTCATGGCTAAAAGCAGTGATGTATTTCGTATGTTGGTTGTTGAGGATAAGTTGGATGGTACCAACTACTCATTGTGGGCTTATATGATGTGACATGTATTGGCTACAAAAGGACTATGGAACTTGCAACTGTTACAACTGCACGTATTGAAGCTGATGCAGAAGGTGTCAAAGACGATGATATTCTGCATATTCCTGTTTGTGCTTCGGTTTCTGTTGCACCTACTACACACAAAATTTGTTGGGATGGTAGAGATGCCCAGGCACATGCATTGATAGATTTGTCTATCAAACGTGCCATTATTCCTCACATTCTCTCTTGCAGAATAGCTAAGGATGCTTGGGATACACTTACCACATTGTATCAAACTAGGAATGAGGCTCGTGTTGCTTACCTCCGAAAACAATTGGAGAGTGAGCACATGAATGAAGGTAATTCTATGGACAGTTTTCTAAGAAAGATCAAAGACTTGAAGGAACAGATGATTTCTACTGATGAGGTTATACCAGATAGCTCACTTGTGCAGAACGTTCTGAATGGTCTTCCTGATTCATATCAGAGTTTTGCTTCTACTCTTCAGTTAATGATGAAAGGAAATCCAAATGCCTTGTCATTTGAGGAGTTAGTCTCTATTTTGTTGCAAGAATATCAATCCAGGCAGAATAGGTCCATTATGCATGTTGTAGAGCAAGTTTTCCTTGCTAGTCAGAAGGCAAAGGAAAATGGAGCTCTTCAACTAGTAAGCAAAAATCTACTAATTCTGCACAATCAAAGAGGAAGACAAAGATGAAAAGAAATCAGAAAAGTAGAAATTGTTTTGCAACTAATGTAAAGGAAATGATCATATCATAAAGAACTGTCCAAAACTAGCTGCTAAAGAGGCAAAGAAGAAAGAGACTGGAATGGTTGTTGCAGAGACCTCTACACCAAAAACAGAGTCTGCTAATCTTGTGCAAGAAGAAGAATGGGTGTTTACTACTGTTTGCAGTTTTGACCCATCTTCTCATGAGTAGTGCATGTCTGTAGTAGACTCAGATGTTTGGTACTTTGATAGTGGGGCAACCAAACATATTACCTCGTAGCACAGTTTCTTCTATTCACTCAAGCTTGCCCCTATAGGGAATACTGTTACATGCACCAAAAACCCCTCTTATCCTGTTATGGGAGTTGGTAAGATCATTTTGACTACTGCTCATGGTAGTTCTTTCACTTTGTCAGATGCTTTGTTTATGCCAGGGATCAAGAAAAAACCGTTATCAGTTTTTGCATTTCCAACCTTGGCTTGGTCGTGAAATTTTTTGATGACAAATGTACAGTTCATGATTTATCAAATGGCGACGTCATTATTTCTTCTCGCATTTTATGTCGTGGGCTGTATAAGCTCATAGACTATGAAAGATCTGTAAATGATTTGGCATGTGTAGTACATGATTCTCAGGTTATGTCAGATGCAAAGCTTTGGCATGCATGCTTTGGTCATCTGAATTTTGCTAGTTTGCTACACCTGCAGAAATATGAAATGGTGTCCTCTTTGCCCAAACTTGAGGCACCTGGTAAACATGTATGTGAAGGCTGTATTTTGGGCAATATGCAACATTCTTCCTTTCCAAAACATGGTTTAGTTTGGGCTACTCAGAAACTGCAGCTTGAACATAGTGATGTTTGTGGTCCTATGCAGACACCCTCTTTTAGAAATTATCTCTACTTTGTGACTTTCATTGATGAATTTTCCAAGCATGCATGGGTATATCCACTGAAAGCAAAGTCCGAAGTGTTTATGTGCTTCAAACAGTTTTTTGTTTTGGCTGAAAATATGTCAGCATGTAAAATGGGCACCCTCCATTCTGATTGAGGGGGGGGGGATATATGTCTTCTGATTTTAATGCATTTTTGGTTGAACATGGGATAAAACACCAATGTATAGTGCCGTATACACCTCAACAGAATGGACTTGATGAACGAAAGAATAGGTCACTCATGAGATGGCGAGGTGTATGGTTAAGAGTCAAGCCTTACCACATAGTTTCTGGCTTGTGGTTGTTATGTGTGCAACATATGTACTTAATAGGTGTCCCACTAAAGCATTACAGTCTATCACTCCATATGAGGCTTGGCATGATCGCAAGCCATTTGTTGCTCATTTGTGTGTTTTTGGTTGTTTGGCATATGCATTAGTGCCTAAACAACGTCGCAAAAAACTGTGGAAGATGCGATTCAGCCATTGCTTTCATGTACTAAGGAGACATCTGTTAGCTCCAAAGGCATGTATGATACTTTGCTGCCTCTTTTTACATGTGGGCAGTCTAGTGTTGGTCCTAATAAGGCAACTTCTCAGCCTTTGCAAGTTTCATGTGATGATGCAGATCATTCCATTTCTAATGCAAATTTACATGATGCACGTATTGATGAGAGAACTGATATTGAGGAGGCAAAAACCATGCCAAAATGGCTGGTGCAGACTTTGTGTGACAACAAATTAAATGCACCTCTATCATATCGTACTCGTTCAGGCTCTCATAGTGCATCTTTTGCATCAGATTGCTATGCTATGGCTGCATCTAGTCTCTGTGATGAGAATGAGCCTCTTTCATTTGGTGAAGCACAAAATTCAAAAAACTGGATGGCTGCTATGCAATCTGAATATGATGCTATAATGAAGAATGGTACTTGGTCTTTATGTGACTTGCCTCCTGGCAAGAAGGCCATTGGCACTAAGTGGGTTTACAAGCTCTAAGTGTAAGCCTGATGGAACAGTTAACAAGTATAAGGCTAGACTTGTTGCAAAAGGTTATGCAGAGGAAAGATGCCTTGATTTTCATGAGACCTTTGCACCTACATGTTGTATGACTATTGTTCGGAGCATCTATGCACTTGCAGCCCATCATGGTTGGAATGTACATCAGTTGGACATTAAAACTGCATTTTTGAATGGTGACTTGCATGAAGAAGTGTATGTTTTTCAGCCCCATGGCTTTGTGCAGAAAGGGCATGAAAACTAGGTGTGCTGGTTAAAGAAGGCATTATATGGCTTAAAGCAAGCACCACGTGCTTCGTATGAAAAGATACATGCCTATCTGATTGCACATGGTTTTGAGAACAGTCCAACTAAAAGCACCTTATATGTTAAGTGTGCTAATAATGTACTTCTGATCATTGTGGTTTATGTTGATGACATGTTGCTCACTGGTCCTCATGAGAGGCATATTGCTGATTTTAAGGCTGGTTTACATGCCTCATTTGAGATGTCTGATTTGGGGCATTTACATACTATTTGGGCATTCAATTTATGCACATTGATGTTGGAATGGCTTTGTGTCAAATGAAATATATTGACACATTATTGCAACGTTTTGGCCTTGAAGACTGTAAACCTATTGCCACTCCTATGGAGACAGGTTTATGACTGAGTCTTCATGATGCTGGAGATGCATTTGATTCTGTTCTCTATCAGCGGGCTATTGGATGCTTGATTTACGTATGCATTACTTGGTCAAATATTCAGTTTGGCATCTCACAGATGAGCAGGTCTATGCATTACCCAAGAGTCAAGCATTGGCAAGTGGTTAAGCGAATCTTTTTGCTACTTGAGTGGTACCCCACTACTTGGTTTGTTTTATCCCAAGGGGGGATCACTACCACCAAATTCGCATGCTTTTTCTGACTCTAATTGGGCTGGTTGCTATGACACTCATGTGTCCACTAGTGGCTTTTGCTTCATGCTTGGTAGCTCATGTATATCTTGGTTGAGCAAGAATCAGCCTACTATGGCCACTTCCAGTTGTGAGGTTGAGTATAGGGCAGCTTTCACAGCGACCCTTGAGTGTGTGTGGCTCAGATGCCTTATGGTTGATTTGGGTGTTGGTCAGTCTTCTGCCACCACCATCTTCACTGACAGTCAGAGCGCATTGGTAGTTGTGAGGAACCCTTTGTTCCATGCTCTCACTGAGCACATTGAGGTGCATTATCATTATGTCATGGAGAGGTTCTCTACTAGGGAGATCAGCTTGGCATATGTGCCCATGCAAGAGAACATTGCAGACCTTTTCATGAAGGCTCTGCCTAGGGAGAAGTTTGAAGCTTTCTGCAAAGCTTTGGGCTTACTTCCTTTTGTGGAGTGATTTCCACATAGCTTGGCACTTCCTTATACATGAGTGCTAGCTCCTTCTTCACCGCATCACTCCCAGGCAGGATTTGTTGATATATTTAGGTAGTGATGTGTGTGAACACACTAGGACTACCGGGGCACTTTTTTCCCTCTTTAGGAGGTTTTTTTCCCTCGGCTTGTATATACGCCTAATGCCCTAATGGGCTACTTATCTTTGTACATTCTAGTGGTTATACGTTCAGTATTGTGTGTTGTGCTCAAAGCTTCTTCTTCTTTCTTGTGTTGTTCGTGTGCTTCCGCAGACGTCTAATGCCAATATTGCTCTCAGTTGGATTGTTCTCAAAACCATGTGCAATCAAGTAGGCATGTATTTTTACATACTTAGTGGGTGGTGATTGCTTGAAACCATATAATGCCTTTCTCAACTTGCACACTTTGTTTTCATGCCCTTTCTACACAAAACTATGAGGATGGAAAACATACACTTCTTCATGTAAGTCATCATTAAAAAATGTAGTTTTAATGTCCAACTGATGTACATTCCAACCATGATGGGCTACAAGTGCAAAGATGCTACAAACAGTAGTCATTCAACATGTGGGTGTAAATGTTTCAATCAAAATCAATGCCTCTTTCTTGAGCATAACCTTTTGCAACAAGCCTAGTTGTATACTTGTCAACTATTCTATGAGGCTTATGCTTCAACTTGTATACCCATTTAGTGCCAATTTCCTTTTAGCCTATATGCAAATCACGTAAAGACTAAGTGCCATTCTTCATAATAGCATCATATTCTGATTGCATAGAAGCCATGCAATTTTTTGAATTTTTTGCTTCATCAAAAGAAATAGCCTTGTTCTCATCACAAATACTAGAGGCAGCCATTGCATAGCAATCTGATGCAAAACAAGAACTATGAGAGCCAAAACGAGTAGGATATGAAAGAGGTGCATCTAATTTGCAATTTGGAAAAGTCTACACAAGCCATTTAGGCATAATTTTGGCCTTCTCCATATGAACCTTCTCATCAACAAGTGCACCATGTAAATCTGCATAAAAAATAGAATGATTTGTATCATCATGTGGAACTTGTAAAGGCTGAGAAATCACCTCACTTGGTTTAGCACTTGACTCTCCACCTATAAAACTAGGCAACAAAGTTTCATACACATCTTTGGAGCTAACTGATGTCTCCTTAGTACATGAAAGTAATGGATGAATTGCATCTTCTACAAAAAAAACATAATGGCTAACCAAAATGCATTTAGTATGTGGATGATATAGACAATAGCCTTTGCTTTCGAAACTGTACCCAACAAAAATATGTTTCACTACTTAATCATCAAATTTTCTGTGTTGTTGCTCAGACACTAATGCCTATGCCAAACAACCAAAGGCACGCAAATGAGAAATAAATGGCTTGCAACCATGCCAAGCCTCATATGGAGTGATAGATTGTAGTGCTTTGATCGGACACCTACTAAGTACATATGTTGCACACATAGTAGCCTCAAGCCAGAAACTCCATGGTAAAGCTTGACTTTTGACCATAAACCTTGCCATCTCCATGAGAGACCTATTCTTTCTTTAAGAACCACCATTTTGTTGAGGTGTATATGGCACTATACACTGATGTGTTATCCCACGCTCACCCAAAAATGCATTAAAATAAGAAGACATGTATTCCCCCCTAGATCAGAATGGAGGCTGCCCATTTTACATGCTGACAACTTTTCAGCTAGAACCAAAAAATATTTGAAGCACATAGAGACTTCAAACTTTGGTTTCAATGGATATACCCATACATGCTCGAAAAAATCATCAATAAAACTCAAGAAGTAAAGGTAGTTCCAAAACGAAGCTATCTAGATAGGATACCATTTTAGATTTCTTTAGGCATAACAAACTAGCATAATTTAGATGAACAAAGTGTGCCTACCAAAGCTTTACATCTGAGATAGTCTAAGAATCTTGAATTGCACAAGCTAATCATTCATAAATTTTACATAGTCTATGAGCTTATACAGACCATTTCATAAAATGTTAGAAACAATAATAATATCACCATTTGAGAATTGTAATTGTACATATGTCATCAACAAATTTGACAAAAAAGCCAATCTTGGCTAATGCTGGAAGTGACAACAGATTTTCTTGATCCCTACTACATACAGGGCATCTCACAATGTTAAAGAACTACCATCAGTAGTAATGAGAATTATCTTAACAACTCCCATTAGAGAATGGATGGAATTGTTGGTGCATGTGATAGTATTCCCTTTAGATGTAGGCTCAAGTGAATTGGAAATGTTGCACTGCAAGATAATATGTTTGGTTTGCCCCACTCTGCAACAAACATTCTAGCCACTTTCTTATTTGCCTCTTTTGCAACCAATTTTGCACAACTCTTTATGACATGACCATTTCCTTTATAGTATTTGCAAAAATATTTGTACTTTTCTGTTTTCTTCTCATTTTTGTCTTCCTTCTTTGACTATGTATCAATAGCAAATTTTTGCTTACTAATAGATGAACTACATTTCCCTTTGTCCTTTTGAGGAGCTAAGGAAGCTTGATCTACAACATGGATAATGGACTTGTTCTACCTAGACTGATAGTTTTGCAACAAAATAGACACTAACTCCTCAAATGTTAAGCCAATTGGATTGCCTTTCATCATCAGTCAAAGAATACTAGAAGCAAACTCTTATATGAATATGGAAGACCATTAAGAAGAGTCTGCACAAGTGAACTATCTGACAAGAATTCATCAAGAATTCATCTGCTCCTTCAAGTCTTTGATCTTTGTAAGAAAAATGTCCATGGAATCTCCTTCATATGTGCCCACTCTCAAATTGTTTTTGGAGGTAAGCAACACGAGCCTCATTTCTTGCCTTGTATAAGGCTGTAAGTGTATCCCAAGCATCCTTTGTTCTCTTGCAAGAGTCCATGTGAGGGATAATGGCACATATGATAGACAAGGCTATCAATGCATGTGCCTAAGCATCTCTGCCATCCTAACAAAGTTCCTCTACAGTAGGTGCAGTAGGAATCAAGGCACAAATAGGAATATGAAGAAAATAATCTTTAATGCCATCTACATCACCTTCAATGACTATCTTCATAGGTGTAGTAGGGCCTTTTTCACTACCCTACACAAATTCCACAACCCTTTTGCTACTAATACATGATGCATCATATATGCCCATAACAGTTAATTAGTACCATCCAGTTTATCCTCAAGTAACATACGAAATGCATCATTGCTTTTAGCCATGACCACTGACTAAATACACTAATGCAGAAAAATGATTGTATCTCAAAAATGAACAGAATCATCCTATCGAGTTGTGCTAAACCTGTAGTAGACTTTGAGATGCTTGTACTGGCGAACCAAAACTTATATATACGTTTGGCACAAAAGGATGAAATCGCTTGCACAGGCACTGCAATAATGAGTCAAAGGTGAAAATGAGCTTAGATAAAAAAATTCAATGCCCTGAGTATCCTCATCAATTTTTCTGCGATTCTAAGACTGTGATTGGAGGGGTTTTGACGATGCCCTAGATGAAGAAGCCACATGCTTTCATACCAATTGTTGGAGTTTGAGGTCTCCAAGAGCACACGAATAGCTCAAGTAAGAAGAAGAATCTTGAAGCATAACACAACATTGAATGAATTACCAAGTGAATGTATAAAGATAAGTGAACTATTCGGGTTATAGGTGTATATACAAGCCAGGAAAAAAACCTCCTAAAGAGGGGAAAAAGTGCCTTGAGGGTCCTAACACTATTCACACACATCACTACCAAAATATATCAATAGTCTCCCTTGCATGAATTAATCGAAAGAACAAGTGTACAAGTAAGATGGGATAGTGCCCATGAGACCCCCCTTATTCCACAAACTAGGGTAGGATGGTTGAAGGCAAATTAATATTGGTGGCCCGAAGGTGGTAGGAAAATTATGCCTAAGACTAGGCGGAAGAGATGGCAAGATGATCAAAATAACTAAAAACGAAAAACAAAACCATTCTGCAGAGGATTAGTGTAAACTTTTTTTTTTAAATAAAGGAAGTTCGGCCTTAGCCTACTCTCCTCGACTTGAATTAAATAAATGAAAAATACAAAAGAAGGGGCCTAGTGCCTACGGGATCCCTCGAATCCCACAGAGTGGGGGAAGCTTTTACAGAGTGTAGATGGCTTTACAATAAAAATGTTAATCGCCCACTCATCACGCTCATGGAAAAAGTGTGTTCCTGATCAAAAGGAATACTTGATGACTCCTAAAAAAGGGGGGGTTTCTTACAATTAGCGATCCTTTTGCCAAGGAGGAACAGTGAATACTCAATCGACCAGAGTTTCGAGTGTTCCAAAGAGTCATGGAGTGACCGCTCGCTTCTGCTAGTAGAGCAAGCTTCCAACTGATATATTTCTGATGACTAATTTTCATTCTGATGATCTTCCATAGCCTTCGTGGTAGGCCTTACAAGGCTTACATGGATTTATACAGGAGGTTGATAAACTTCACATCCCCATCATGTGGAGCCCACTTGGTTTTAAGCTTATTGTTGACATACTGTAGCTCTTTGTGATGTCTGAAGGGGGGGGGGGGGTTTCTTACAGTTAGCGATTCTTCTGTCGAGAAGGAAAAGGGACTTCTCGATCGACCATTCCTTGGGGGTATTGCCAAAGTTTTGAGCACATCTTTCTCGCCAAATCTTCCAAAGGATCTCTCCCCTAATCGCGTTCTGACCAAGGACCCTCCATAACCGAAGGGATTTAGGGCAAGCAAAGAACAGGTGACCAATATCCTCTTTACTACGGCAACATCGCTTGCACCAAAGCGGAACCCCACAGATCTTGTTAGCTTTTGCATTGGTCCATATTCCATGGTGTAGGATTTGCCATAGGAGAACTGACTTTTTGTTTTAGATTAGTGTAAACTTTATCGAAGGTTCTTTTTGCAATAATCAATGGAAGACAAATTTTCAACCTCCGAAAAGAGAAACCCTCACCATAGCAAGTGCCACCAAAATAAAAGAATCGATCACACTAGAACACAAGATGTGCATATTATTATTTTTTAATGAATATGATTCCTCTTTAAATGAGGTCCCTTTTCCTACAAACCACGTCAATATAAATGAACATGAGCCAAACATACCAAAAAAGGTGAGTAAGACTTATTTATAGTTACCCAGATTAGAAATACACAATTGTAAATGCAGATGCCCTTATAGAACAATTATCAATATGCATGGAGCGATTTTGACTTCACAAAGGATTAGAAATTTATTTTACTATATCCATTACTTAATATTCTTGAATAATACTACTAAGGAAATGAGCATTGCCCAAAAGACCGGCTTCTACAATGATTATCAGATCAGTTAAAATGATCCTACTAATATGGATTCGTAAAACTATAATCTTCTTTTAGAAAGGCGTGAATCAAACCTAGATAACAAATAAACTATTACATGAAAAAATTATTATAGAAATGATATATATATATATATATATATATATATATATATATATATATATATATATATATTAATTTCTTTGCTTTAGAACATATGCTTTTATGCCCCCCTCTCTCTCTCTTTCTATATATATATATATATATATATATATATATATATATATATATATATATATATATATATATATATATATATATATATATATATATATATATATATAATTTCATTGCACTTAGAAGATATGCTTTTATCCCCCTTTCTTTCTCTCTCTCTCTCTCTATAAATATATATATATATATATATATATATTGTCCTTAGAACATATGCTTTTATCCCCCCCCTCTCTCTCTATACACACACACACACACACACACACACACACATATATATATATATATATATATATATATATATATATATATATATATATATATATATATATATATATATATATCAGACTCCAATGCTGAGGCCTCTGCCACACGAGCAAGGGGGCTCTCGCCTGATTTCTCACACTATGCCATATGGCACATGGATTCAAAGGGCCCAGCCATGTGCAAGGGAATTGGATAAGCTTAGGCGTTGCGTGTAATTGGTTGTTGATTGCCACTTCCCAAATCTGTTCGTATCAAGGCTTTAAGTGTTGAACACGCCCATGCATCACGAGTGTTGTAATCACTTACGCCAGCCGCTTTATATTGCTCACACATTGGAATTAATACCTTGGAATTACTTCAACCCAAAATTTATGGCTATGTGGGTTGGTTTGGCACTAGTTTCTTGAGGCAGAGGTCTTGTGTTCAACCCTCAACCCTTGACTTGGAGATGTAATGGTTTTGGCTAGTCTAAAACGAATCGTAATCTTGTCTGACACTTGTTTTGTGTGTTGGAACAAATCAATCACAAATTGGTGATTATAAAGATCTTGAATCAAGCTTATGATCAGATTGAAGTGGAAGAAGACACTTGAGAGAGTGAAAAGATCTCAGAATGAAGTATGTATACATATGTACATTATAGGTGGAAATTCTTGTAATCTGAGTATAGATGATCCTTAGGATGATAACGAGTAATGTAATAGACCTGAAGACGTGTGCAGGTATTGAAGTCAATTTCTGAAGCAGACTTCTTGAAGAAGGAAAATTCTCACTCAGAGAATTGTTCATGAATGATTTGGTAAATCAAAATAACATTTGTGTAAAGTTTGATCTATAATTGATATAGATGTGTTCATAGATCAGTATAGATCAAGCATTTGGAGATTAAGAGGTCTCCAACAGTGGTATCAGAGCTGAAGGTGCAATACAAGGGAATCAAAGGCATTGGAAGTTCCGACTGCTGCAGATATTGAAGTTCTTTCTAATCGAAGGTGGACAAGGATAAATTCGTGAAGATAACCTGCAGAAGTACAAAGCACGAGTTCGAAGGATAAAAAGGATTGAAGTTTCATATCAAAGGTACATTTTACTATCATAAATCATAGTAATTGCAGATACAGAAGATCAAAAGATGGGAGAAAGCTTGCAGATTGATAAGCTAGATAGGGAGAACTATCCAGCTTGGTCCATGAGGATGGAGGCACATCTCATGAGCAAAGATTTGATGGCATTCATTACAGGAGAAGAAGAAAAGCCTGAATTTGCAGATCCTAGTATTCCAACTAGGGAAGAGCTTGCAGATTTGAAGACTTGGATGAGGAAGGATGCTCAAGCTAGGAGCATCATTTACATGGCTGTAAATGACTATCTTCTACCTCACATTAGAGGATTGGAAAGTGCAACAGATGTTTGAAATGCTTTGGAAGAGCATTTCCAAAACACAACCAAGTCAAGGAAGTCCTCACTATGGGCTGAATTTACGACTTTCAAGAAGAAGAGCTCACAATCAATTTCTGATTATGTGGCAAGGATGAAGGATATTGCAGATAGCTTGGGAGCAGTAGATGAAGACATTGAAGAGGATAAGTTGGTAAGGCAAATACTTACAGGTTTGAGAGGAGATGAGAAGTGGAAGCCTTTCATATTGTCCATAGAATTGTCACTTGATCATTTTACTCCTGATCTTAATCAATTGCTAGGACACATGCTAACTTTTGAGCAGGACATTAAGGGAGATAATGATAGGAGTGCAAGTCAAGCCATGTACTCCAAGGACAAGAAAAAGAATGGCAAAGGAAAGCAGTCAACTGATGATGAAGGATCTTCAAGCCAAGCTAACTTTACAAAAGGAAAAATGAATTTCAGAGGTAAAGGAAGAGGAGGTAAGAACAAAGATAATACTAAAGCTTGTTGGATTTGTGGCAGAACCAATCATTTGGCAAATGATTGTTGGTATAACAATCAAAATGGTGGAAGCAATCATCAGAGTTTTAATCAAAGAGGTAGAGGAGGCAGAAACCAAAGAGGCAATTTCAGAGGAAGAGGTGGTAGGACATCATATGCTAGAGGAGGTGGAAGAAGCTTTCAACCTCAGTCCTACAACAACAATTATTATAACTATGCATCAGATCAGAAGGATGATATGACTCTTATCTTGAATGCAACTCATGAATCAGTAGGAGAAGATCAAAGGGTGTTTTATATTGACTCAGGATGTAGCAATCATCTGAGTGGCAATATATCCTTGATGATTGATATGGAAGCAAAGGTGAATGGACATACAGTTCAAACAGGTGACAATACCAAACATAAAGTGGAGAGTATTGGATCAGTGAAGACAAAGGGTGGAAGTACACTCTTGAGCAAGGTACTTTATGTTCCTACTATTCCTAAAAATTTGATAAGTGTAGGGCAAATTGTGGAGAAGGGATATGAAGTCAGATTCACAAATGATGGTGTCTATGTGCAAGATCCAAATCAGGGATATAGAAACATAATTGCAGGTAAAAAGGAAGGAAGGTTGTTTACTCTCAAAGTCCAAGGTAATGTGGGACATGCTTTATTTACTTATGGAAGTCAAAAGATGTCTGAGTTAGACCTATGGCATAAAAGGCTAGGTCATTTCAATGAGAGAGCTATAAAGGAAATGTCAAAGAATCAAGTGGTGCTTGGTTTGCCAAAAATTGAAGGGCAACACGTGGTGTACAAGTGTGAAGCTTGTCAATTAGGTAAAGCACACAAAAATTCATACAATAAATCAGGGTACAAGTATTCAAATATGCTTGAATTGGTTCATAGAGATGTGTGGGGTCCCTTAAGGGACTATAGCATAAATGGATCCAGATATTATGTGTTGTTTGTTGATGATGCAACCAGATGGATTACTTTATATGTAAGCAAGGATAAATCAGAAGTCTTCAAGACATTCAAACATTATCATGCTTATGCAGAAAGGATTACAGGACAAAAGCTTAAGAGGTTGAGATCAGATGGAGGGGGAGAGTATTTCTCTAAAGAGTTTGATGATTATTTGTGGAATGCAGGTATAAAGAGAGAAGTAACTTGCAGGTACTCTCCTTGACAGAATGGAGTTGCAGAAAGAAGAAATAGAACTCTTGTAGAATTTGCAAGAGCAATGATGAAGGAAAAGAATTGTCCAAATTACTTATGGGCAGAAGCTATCAACACTGCAACATACCTTGTGAATAGGTTACCTTGTAAAGCTTTGGATGGAAGAACTCCTTATGAAGCATGGTGGGGTAAGAAACCTACTCTTGATCATTGTAAGGTATTTGGATGCTTATCATATGCTTATGTTTCTTCACAATTAAGACATAAGCTAGAACCCAAAGCAGAGAAGTATGTGTTTATTGGGTATGATGATAGACAGATGGGTTATAGGTTGTGGAGTCCATCCACAAAGCAATTTCTTGTTACCAAAGATGTTACATTTGATGAGCAAAACACATGGTATACAGGGTCAACAAATGATTATGCAGATGACAAAGAAATACAAAGGAAAGGGAAGGCAAAAGTAAATGTGTATGAAGAAGATATTGATGATGTTGCCTATAAAAGTAAATTGCAGGATAATGTAGAAGATGGGCCAAGATTTGATCCAGAATCAAATGTGGCTGAGACTTCAAGAAGTGCAGAGGTCAGAAGATCCTCAAGGGAAAGGAAAGAGCCTATAAGGTATAGTTATGATACATCTGTTCTAACAACAAAAGATTATGCTTACATTGTGAAGACAGAAGAGGATCCAATTACTTATGAAGAAGCTAAAGGTAAACAGAATTGGGAGAAGGCAATGCAAGAAGAGTATGATGCTCTACTTGAAAATGAAACTTGGGAATTGGTGCCAAGACCAAAGAATCAGAAACTCATTGGATGTAAGTGGGTGTATAAAACAAAAGGGTTTGCAGATGGAAAGGTGTCTAGATACAAGGCTAGACTTGTGGTCAAAGGTTATGCCCAAACTTATGGGGTAGATTATGATGAAACCTTTAGTCCTGTTGCTAAGATGTCTACAATTAGATCATTGATTGCTATTGCAGCTTGTAAAGGATGGAAGTTATCACAATTAGATGTGAAGAATGCATTTCAGAATGGATACATTGCAGATGAAGTATACATGGAGCAACCAGAAGGTCTCATGGATTCAATTGGATCAGATTATGTGTGTAAGCTCAAGAGAGCTTTGTGTGGGTTGAAGCAGGCTCCAAGAGCATGGAATTACAGGCTTGTCAAGTTCTTGAATGATTGTGGATTTCAAGCATCAAAGGCAGATAGTAGCTTGCTAGTAAAGGCAAGTGAAAATGGATACATATAGATGTGTATTTATGTTGATGATATTATTGTTACAGGTATAGATGCTCAAGGAATCAATGAACTTAAGAAACAAATAGAGAAGGAGTTTAAGATAAGTGTTTTGGGAAACTTATCTTATTTCTTAAGAATGCAGATTGTGTATACTCAACATGGAGTATATGTTACACAAGAGAGGTACTTGAAGAATCTTCTAGTCAAGTTTAACATGGAGGATTGCAAGCCTTCAAGCACACCATTGGAGGTAAATCATAAGCTGAGCAGGTATGGAGGTGAAGAATTTAATGACATGAAGAAATATCCGAGTTTGGTAGGTAGTTTAATCTATGCTACCTTGACAAGGCCAGATCTATCATATGCAGTAGGTGTGTTATCACAATTCATGCATTGTCCAAAGAAGACTCATTGGATTGCAGCTCAAAGGGTACTCAGATATATCAAAGGAACCCTAAGTGAAGGTCTGTATTATGGATTTACTTCTGACACAAGAATCAAAGTGTTTAGTGATGCAGATTGGGCAGGTGATTCAGATGATAGAAGGTCCACTCATGGGTATCTCTGTTATATTGGAGATAAACTAGTTTCTTGGTGCTCAAAGAAGCAACATACAGTTGCTTTGTCATCCACAGAAGCTGAGTATAAAGGAATGGTAGAGGCTGCAAAAGAAGTAATATGGTTAAAGACCTTGTTGAAGAGTTTTGGAACTCATCAGAGTACTCCAATTATTTTTAAAGACAATATGAGTTCTTTGTATTTGGCAGCTAACCCTGCTTTTCATGCCAGGACTAAGCATATAGAAATTCAATATCATTTCTTGAGAGAAAAGGTACTTGATAAAGAGACTGAAGTGATGTATACTTCAACAAAAGAACAAGTTGCAGATATGATGACAAAAAGCTTGGATGGACCTAAGCTACAGAGATTCAAAGAGATGGCAGGAGTGAAGAAGAATGGAATAATCACAATTAGTGATTGAGGGGGAGCTGTTGGAACAAACCAATCACCAATTGGTGATTATAAAGATCTTGAATCAAGCTTATGATCAGATTGAAGTGGAAGAAGACACTTGAGAGAGTGAAAAGATCTCAGAAGTGAAGTATGTATACATATGTACATTATAGGTGGAAATTCTTGTAATCTGAGTATAGATGATCCTTAGGATGATAAGGAGTAATGTATTAGACGCGGGATAAGTTTAAAACTATATGTATATAAGTCAATGATGTAAAGAAATATGTGTGAGAGTCATTTTGAAGACAAGTGTCTTAGAGAGATGTGTAGAGAGTTTTACTCAGGAAATTAGCGACGGGTTTTTTCTCTGAGTTCTCTCAGTCTGATCATGTGGATCAGAAATCCTTTTGTACACATCTAATCTGAAAGCTAATGAAGCTATGTTCAGAATTTTATGATCTAATTTCTTTCCTACTGTGAGAATGATCAATAGGAACATTTGTATGTAGAATCTGCAGACAGACTTCTGAAAGTTGCACACTTTTCGTGTCAATGTTTTGCTTAGATCTCAGTGCATAGTGTAAAGTTTTGAATTAGTGAGCATTCAAAATCTAAGTTAGAAGGTAAGGAAGCTATGGCTAAAAGCATTTAGCAAAACGGGATTTGTACTGTGAGAAATCAACTTAAGAAGTTGACCATGTCAAAGTCGCCATTCCTGGAAGACAGTTTTTGACATATCTTTGATCTTAAGGATTAAATCAAAAGTTTAATGATTCTTTTGGAGAATCAATGGCTGTTATGATTGTACAAAGGTAGTGTGAAGACTTGCGCATCATTAGTTTGAAGGTATCTGAAGATGTGTGCAGGTATTGAAGTCAATTTCTGAAGCAGACTTCTTGAAGAAGGAAAATTCTCACTCAGAGAATTGTTCATGAATGATTTGGTAAATCAAAATAACATTTGTGTAAAGTTTGATCTATAATTGATATAGATGTGTTCTTAGATCAGTATAGATCAAGCATTTGGAGATTAAGAGGTATCCAACATTGTGGGATACGAGAGGTCTCAGGGGTACTATGTCCATTCACTTGTATAGTTGTTCTTTCAAAGTTAAAGCTTGAGGAATTAAGTGTTTACCAAACTTCCATTTAATTTAAAAAATCATGGCTATGCACCGTATGTAGGTGACTAATGATTTACTTAATCCTTGCTTTTTGTCACCATCTCGATGAAGGAAATTAAATGAAATGATTCAACGCATCATCCTACATGTTTTTATACCTTCTATGCCATCTAAACAACCACATAAAAATGGCTTTAGGGTCATCAAGGGCCACTTGACAAAAAAGTAAAACCCCTTCTAAGATCTCATATATTCTTAACTCTCTCCAGTATTGAAATTTTTCTCCTCACAATTCCCCTATTTTTCCGCCATCTTTCCTTTTAATATTTGATTCCTTTGGCATGCGGTTAAGACCTACTTCTCTATTAGGATAGAGTCTATGTCTAAAGTTCTTCTTCGGTATTTACTTTGGATCTCGGAGTCTTATGAAGTACAACAAAGATCTATAGATAACTTTGGGTTTCTTTGCTTTGACCTTTTCTTTTTTGTATTTGGTTTGGATCCACTTTCTAAGATTTTCCTTACTTTTTCATGTAGATTTGGAGAAGTAAAGATGTTCAACATTTTTGAAATTTCAGGAAGATGTTTTCATCACAGTAGAGAAATTCAAGGTGGAGGGTTGAATATTTTAACAAAGCACACTTGCAAGAGGATGAAAGTTGGAAAATCCAAGTGTTGATGAGACACCTCTAGATTACTATGAGAAACAACACTAGAGGAGCTTATGACCTCCTAAGAGAGCATGTGAATGAGAGAGTAGAAATGTAAGGGATGCATTATTGATCTTAAACAATTTCTAAAGGCATCACAATTGAAGCTTAACATTTCTATAAGGCATCACAATTGAAGCTAAAAAAATATTGCAATGGTAATTTATCTATATAGATTTGAGTTCCATGACATTTTATTACATTCCACAATCCATAAAAGTTTCATTTTATTAAATTTTCACAATCCATAAAAGCATTAAATGTCAATTCACGTGTCTCGATTGAGAATGCCCATTTACATAATTTCTATTTGCATGATAATTGGTCAATAAAAAATTTATGGAATAAATGATATAAATTTTTTTATGGGGCTAACCTTTAATTACCTTTCAATAACATAGCTATATACAAGCAAAAGAAGAGTTATTTTACAGGTTAGTATTTGTGTTCCTCTATGTGGCACTATATAAAGTACTTTGTCTGAAAATGAATTCATACAAATAGTGCACATGAACTTCTTACCAGAGTAAAATAACTAGAGATGATGAAGTTTAGAGCATTGTTAAGATTGTGCTATCCATATATCCAACACAAATAAATGTATCTTAGTAAATGAAAAAGCCATTGTACTTTGTTTTAACAAATGCTTCTAAGCTTATCTCTAGGGCCAAATAATCTAAAAGAATAAGAAATTTTTTCCCAAGTTGTGAGAGACAAGATAAGTTTCTTAGAAGCTTACACACATTGTAAACTATTTCATGTAATTTTTATGACAAATAAATATATTCTCATTTTTCAATCATTTGTATGTTGGTGTTTTCCTTCTCTTTATCCCGACAAGAGATATTTTTATAAATTTAGAAAGTTTTATGATTGTTTTTCCACAATTCAAATTATCTATATAGATAGCAGTTTCAAATGGATCTCAGTCCACAAGAAACATGCACTATAAAATTTCAAATGATCAATATATTAAGGAATTTCAAATGGATCTTAGTGCACAATTTCATCAGCAAGCAATATAAAATACATAGTTTTCACTACCTTATGGTGGTTATGGAGTATTTTTTGTACCGCCAAGAGCATATTCAAAACGGAAAAAAAACCAAGTCCTCACCATCGTGCAATCTGAAAATTTTTTTCTTTTTCATATTTTAAAGGTCTTTTGACTTGTTTTTTTGTTTCATATGATGTGTAAAACATATAAATGAAAAACAATAATAGTATAAACAATGTCAATTGTGATTGATGGTGTCAATCACGATCGATACTTTTTCCGCAAGTTCCAATGCAATTTCATTCTTTGGTGTGTCCATCGCGATGGACACGTGGACACGCGAATCTTTGTGTCAATCGTGATATTTTAGTCAATCGCGATCGACAGTGTCAATCACGACTGACTGAGTCCTACGTGGCAATCCGTCATGGTCTATCCATCGTGATTGACAGAGTCTATCAGTCGTGATTGACAGAGTCTGTCGATCGTGGCTGTCAGTCGCGATTGACAGTGGCAATCACGATTGATAGAGAATTAAGGAATTTTTTAATTTTGATTAGTGATTTGCAATGTGCTCATTATGAGTGTCATGGTGGTGCACTTTGTTTTACCAAAAGCTGAAATTTTTTGTCGATCGCGATCGATAGAGGTCAATGCCTCAGGACCTGCACAATCAATTTTCTCACCTGTTGGAGCTGTTGTAGCTGTAATGGAAGCTGGTACCTGCAAGAACGCTCAGGAAAACACAGAAAACAAATGCGCATGCAAGCTCTCTCTTGCTATCTCTCTCAAGTGAAAATGAGGAAATGAATGGAGATGGAGGTATATGGTCACGATGGTGAAGATGATGATGATGAATGGATATGGTGTGTAAAAGGGAATAGGAAGGTAAAAACAAGTAAAAGAAATGCTTACCTACTCTTCCAACATCTCTACTCCACGTCTTACCATCACACGCTTGTCCTCAAAGCTCGATCCCCGACAACGGTGCCAAAATTTGGTGTAGCTCAAGGATGAGTAGCACCTCCTTTAATGTCAATCCGGGAAGACATGAGGATGGTATGAAAACCTCGAACAAGTAATGGCACAAGTTTGTGAGTGAGAAGCACACAAACATGCACACACACACGCACACACAAGGCAAGAACAAAGAGAAAAACAATGGAGTTCTTTAGATTACTCAAAAAGTTTCATGTACAAGCTCAAATCACTAACAAGCTACCTTTGCATATGCATGTAGGCCTCACATTTGAATACCTTCAAGTGATCATAGTCTGGGGATTGTCCTATCCGTAGCTTCCACAAAATCTCTAACTAGGGAGAAGTTTGAAGCTTTTTGCAGAGCTTTGGGCCTACTTCCTTTTGTGGATTGATCTCTTTCCACATAGCTTAGCACTTCCTTATACATGAGTTCCATCTCCTTGTTCACTCCCAAGGGGGATTTGTTGATATATTTTGGTAGTGATGTGTGTGAATACACTTAGGACTGTCAAGGCACTGTTTTGCCTCTTTAGGAGTTTTTTCCCCCTGTTTTGTATACTTGCATGTAACCCTAACAAGTGACTTATACTTGTACATTAACTTGCTAATACATTCTGTGTTGTGTTGTGCTCCAAAATTCTTCTTCTTCATTTTGTTATTGGTATGCTTCCACATACCTAAAACTCCAACAAGTTCTACTATGAGGTCAACTATGACTTTCTCACTTTTGAAATTCATGATAATTAATCTTGTTTGTTTTTATCACTCTTGTTGTGTCTTACAAGAGGTGATCATTTTGACCACATAGGCTGAAATTTGGTTGAACAATTTGCAATTGAAGGTATCAGCACACCCAAATAGATTCCAAGTGTCAATCAAGTTGGGTGTTCTTTGCTTTTCTCCAAAATCCACAGACATAAAAGTGTAATTTAAATTGCAAGGAAAGAAACCAAGAAGGAACACCACTAGCAAAGAGGTTGGGCTCATCACTAGCAATGATGCTAGCCATGACAATGAAAGCTCGATAATTGGTTTTACAATCCCTAAAAGGGTAAGAAACTCACTTTTGAACAAGGCTTCTCACAAAGGGAAACAACCAGCTCAGATATTGTGGAAGAGTCCCCTTAAGGGGCAACTTCTATGTCAGGACCCCTTTGCCTCAAAGAAAAAGGTCGAGGGCAAAAACAAGAAAAAGAGGGACAAGGCCTCTCTCCACAAAGATCTCAACCTCCGATAATGATTATCATGTCTCGCAATGTTAGAAGGCTATCGGACCCCTCAAGAGTGATAGTGATCGGCCAGTGGATCCGAGATAAAATCATAAACCAAGACTTCATTTGTCTTCAAGAGATCAAAATCGACGAGGAGGAACTACAAAAGAGACTTAAGAGTATTTCCTCGTCCCATGTTTGGATCTCCGACACACACCCCAGATGAGATAATGGCACAACTATCGGCATCAATATGCATTGGAACACTAGTATTGTGGATTCCCTTACTGACTAGAACCATCGGTGGGTTGCTTCTTTTGGGAGCCCTTTGTAGTTTTCCATCATCTCCTTGTATGATGCTAATATCAATTCCAAAAGAATTTCCACTTGGTAGTCATTGGATTCTCTGCCCCTTAACATGGTCCTTTGCGAGGACTTTAATATGGCGGAAGTCCTTTCTAATAGATGGGGGAGGAAGGGATGAGTGATTGAAGGGAAGGAGAAGGAAGTTTGGGACAAAATCAAGTTACACATGGATCTGGTAGAGATCAAGGACGTTGGTTGTTTCTCGTGGTCAAACCTCCAAGTTGGTGCTGACTTGCAGAAAGCCAAACTCGATAGGAGCTATATATCACATAATATCATCAACACTTGGGGCCCCCTTCCCTCTCCCAAAGTGTGGACTTAGTCACCTCTGATCACTACCCAATTGTGATTGCCTTCATGTCGATCGCTAGTCTCAAGAAAGCCCCATGGTTTCATGCCAATCCGACCACTCTCTCTCTCTCTCCCCTTGATCTAGTGCGAGATTATTGAGGCATGGAGTAGGGACTTTGCCTCCTTCTCCTTGCCGGCCAGGTGTTAGAGGAGGGCAAGGTTGCAAAGTTTGGAGGTAGAAGTTAACAAAGGTCATTCGCATTACCAAACTGGCCTCCAAAAAATCAAAAGCATGATGAGATATGAAGAAGAAATTTGAAGAAAGAATCTACAAATATTCTTTAAAGATTGGTGGGTGGGTAGGGCAGACAAGCCTACTAAAGAGATGTGCAGCCTCCTCAAAAAGAAGAAATCCAAGGAAGTGATTCCATTCATGGTGGATGTTGATGGGGTTGAATGCAAAATAGATGAAGAAAATAGTACATTAATTGTGAACCAATTTACATAGCTCTTGGAGGTTTCCACATTTCTTTCTCCTCATAGACGTGATTTCATGGCCGCCATCTCATGTATTAGAACCAAAAAAATCATGTAAAACCTGAAAGCTCTTTGCAAAGCTCCCATCTGAGATGTTGAGATTCTCAAGGTAATTTATTCCCTTTCTAATGGCAAGAGCCCGAGGTTGGATGGCCTTACTAATGAGTTCTTCAAGACCTTCAATAATGTGGTGGCCAATCCTTTATGCTTGGTGTGGCAAGAGGCTATTTCTTTTGGCATGCTTGCCAATTGTCTTAATGAAGGTGTCATCAAGATTATTCATAAAAAAGGCAGCAAAAACAGAATTGAAAATTGGCGGCCAATTACGATGTTGCAAATCAGTTACAAGATCATGGCAAAGGTGATTGCGAATCATATTACCTGTCACCTTTGAGACTGGATAACTGGGAATCAAAAAGGGTTCATTAAGGGGAGGTCCATGCTCGAGGCTATTATTGATGTTCGGGAAGGGTTGGTTTTTGCTCAGGAATCAGTGCAAGATGTCCTCTTCCTTGAGATTGACTTCGACAAAGCTAACAGACTTGAATGGGACTTCATTCTTCGATCGTTGAAAGACTTGGGCTATGGGAAAAAATTCATTAAGATGGTCTCTACTCTGCTAGGAAATGTTATTGCTAAGATTTAAATCAATGGTCAACTCCCTCAAGTGATTAGATTAAAACATTCTATCAGACAAGGGTACCGGTTGGCCTCTCTTGTCTTTGCTATCATGACTGATGGTCTCAATTTCCTTGTTAACCATCAAGCTCACAGACTGTTTATCAAAATCAATGAAGATTGGAAATGGGCAGCCGATATTAGAAAAAATAATTCGATCTAGTTCCTTATCAAGGGCATCAGAGGTGTGGAGTCTTGGAACCTCCAAAAAGCTAGAAAGCTTTGGAACAAAGGCTTGTGTTTGTGGAAACCAAGAAACCTATAAATGGATTAGATTCGAGGACATCAATCCAGCCAAATGAGTGGATTATGAAGAATGGTGTTTATTGCAGAGCAAATTCAATGCTTAGGAGCACTCGAGGCTCGCTTCCTCATTGGTTAGGACTCTTCTCACCCTGAGGTTCTGATATGGCACAATGGCAATAACCTTGAGAAAATTACGAGATTGAAGAAGGATATAGAATTTCATGTCACACTCAATAGGAAGTGGTGTTTGGATTGGTTATGTTGGAGGTGGTAATTTAAGTATCAATACCTTTGGCACCCCCTCATCGAGATAAAAAAGTATGTGCTTATGTGGCAAATCCTACACCGTGTAATGTCGACCAATGTAAAAGCTAAAAAAATTTATGGTGTCCTATCTATGGTGAAAATTATGCCTTCGGGGCATGGAAGACTTGGGACACCTCTTTTATTCGTGCCCTAAATCAATATCGATTTGGCAGGCCCTTGAGAGAATCATTTGTTACAAGGAAAAATCAACTGGAAGCAAGCTTTGTCAAGTGAAGCGATTGGATGTTCCTCAACACTATGGAATGCTATAAGAAGGGAGAATCTTTGGAAAATATGGAAAGAGAGGTGTGTACCAACTTTGGAAGCCCTACTAAAGAGTGGTTGATCGAAAAATATCTTTTCCTTTTAGGCAAAAGAATTTCCAATTATAAGAAGCCCCCACCCTTTAGACATCATAGAGTGTTCTTCCTAGAGAGCAACAAGATCAAAACCAAATTGGCCCCACATGAGGGGGATGAGAGGGTTATAAAACTTTTTTGTAAAATTCTCTAGTAAGCTATTAGCAGCCCCTACTTTGTGGAATATGGGGGATCCCATGGGTGCTAGGCTCATTCACTTGTATAGTTGTAATTTCTATTAATTAAAGTTTGGAAGAGTAGGCATTGTCGAACTTCCTTAAAAAAAAAAGATTAGTAGACTCTGTTTGAGGTGTTGAGGCCTCTGCAACAACCATTCCAGCCTCTTTCTTCTTTGCCTCTTTTGCATCCAATTTTATACAACTCTTTATGACATGATCATTTCCCTTACAATATTTGAAAAATTGTTTCTACTTTTTTGTTTTCTTCATAATCTTTGTCTTCCTTCTTCATTGTGCAGCATTAGCGAATTTCTACTTACTACTAGATGAGCTCCATCTACCTTTGCCCTTCTCACTAGCTAAGAAAGCTTGATTTGCAATATGTATAGCATACCTATTGTAATTGTACTGATCTTCCTGCAACAAAATAGAGACTAACTCCTCACGTGTTAAGGCATTTGGATTTCCTTTCATCATCAGTCAAAGAGTAGTTTTGGTCTTTTCTCACAATTACAAGTCGTTTTATGCTAACTTTTATTTCTATTGATAGACTGCAACTATTTTTGGATCTCAGCTAATCTCCCCAGGTGATCCTATAGATGTTCTCATTAGAAAAGTTGATTTTGATCAAAGGGGTGGCAACAAAATACACTTTCTATCACATCGTGATTAAAGAATTTCTATCTCTGATTGTCATTTTCATCATAACTTGAGCTACAAATATCCAATCAATCTTACTAAACTTGGATTTTGTAGCTTATAAAAACATCTAAAATTTTGTGGGAGACTGCAAAAAGTAGTTCATATAAAAGGACGAGCAAAAATTCACATTTTGCCATAGTTTCATTTAAAAAAAGATCTAGCCCTTATCAATGTTTTAATCACAAGTTTAGCTAGAAATATTTGATTGACATAATTTGACTTGGGTTAGTCAGCCTACAAAAGTTTTTACAAAATTTTAGAGAAGTGTAAAAGTTGTTCTTTTATTGGAGCCACAATAAAAATACCCTTTTTTCACATCACAATAAGAAATTCCTATCCCTAATGAGTTTTTTTATCATGACTTGAGGTACAAGTATCTGATTGACATGGACCAAGTTGGGTTGTGTATATATTAAGAATGTACAAAAATAAGTGACCCATTAGGGTTATAGGTGTACATACAAGCTGGGGGGAAAAAAATCTCCTAAGGAGGGAAAATTTGTCCCGGTGGTCCTAGTGTGTTCACACACATCACTACCTAAATATATCAACAAATCCCCCCTCAGAATGATCCGGTGAACAAAGATCTGGCACTCATGTATAAGGAAGTGCCAAGCTATGTGGAATCAATCCACAAAATGAAGTAAGCCCAAAGCTTTGAGAAAAGCTTCAAATTTCTCCCTAGGTAGAGTCTTTTTGAAAAGGTTTGCAATGTTCTCCTGTGTGGGCACATATGGAAAACTGATCTCTCCAGTAGAGAACCTCTCCCTGACATAATGATAGTGCATCTCAATGTGCTTAGTTGTGAGCATGGAACACAAGGTTCCTCGCAACTGCCAATGTGCTGTAACTATCTGTGAAGTTGGTGTTCGTAGAAGACTAACCAACACCCAAATTAGTCATAAGGTGTCTGAGCCACACACACTCAATAGTCATTGTGAAAGCTCCCCTATACTTAGCCTCACAACTAGAGGTGGCCACAATAGGCTACTTCTTGCTCGACCAAGATATCCATGAGCTACCAAGCATGAAGCAAAAACCACATGTGGACACATGAATGTCATAGCAACCAGTCAAGTCAGATTCAAAAAAATCATGTAAATCTGGCGGTAGTGATCCCCCCTTGGGATAAAAACAATTCAAGTAGCCGAGTACCACTCAATAGCAAAAGATGTGCTTAACTGCCTACCAATGCTTGATGCTTGGGGAATGCATAAACCTCCTCATCTATGACACAACAAACTAAATGTCTAGCCCAGTAATGCATAAGTAAATCAAGCATCCAATAGTCTGTTGATAGAGAACAACATCAAATGCATCTCTAGCATCACGAAGACTCTTTCATAAACTTGTTTCCATAGGAGTGGCAATTGTTTTGCAGTCTTCAAGGCCAAAATGATAGAATAATGTGTCAATATATTTTATTTGAAACAAAGCTATTCTGCCATCAACTTGCATAAATTGAATGCCCAAATAATGATGCAAATGCCCCAAATATAACATCTCAAATGAGGCATGCAAATCAGCCTTAAAATCAGTAATATGCTTTTCATTAGGACTACTGAGTGGCATGTCATCAACATAGACAACAATGATCAGAAGCACATCATTTGCACGCTTAACATATAAGGTGCTCTCAGTTGGACTGCTCTCAAAACCAAGTGCAATCAAGTAGGCATGTATCTTTTCATACCAAGCACCTGGTGCTTGCTTCAAACCATATACTCCCTTTTTCAGCCTGCACACTTTGTTTTCATGCCCTTTTTGCACAAAACCACGGGGCTGAGAAACATACACTTCTTCATGCAAGCCACCATTTAGAAATGTTGTTTTAATTCCCAAATGATGTATGTTCCAACGGTGATAAATTGCAAGTGCACAAATGCTATGAACAGTAGTCATTCGGCATGTAGGTGCAAAGGTCTCATCAAAATCATTGCCTCTTTCTTGAGCATAACCTTTTTTCAACAAGCCTAGACTTATACCTATCAAGTGTTCCATCAAGCTTACACTTCAGATTCTATACCCACTTAGTGCCAATGGCCTTCTTGCCAGGAGGCAAGTCACATAAAGACTAAGTAGCATTTTTCATAATGCCATCATATTCTGATTGCATAGCTATTGGAGCAAATGCCAAGCCTTCACACTTGGCTACACATTGGAGGAAGCTATGTGCAAATGTTTGAAGAACCACATGAACCATTGCTTATGGTTTTTACCATTAACACTAGTTTTGTACTAGGACACTTGAGTGTCCTGGGACACTTAAGTGTCCTGCTTTTACACCAAATTGATTGATTTTTTATGATGAGACCCTTGAGGCTTTGATGGCATACTCACTTGGACTTGATAGCGTACATCATGTAGTTTTAGAGAAAAATATAATCTTTAACATTTTACAACTTCACATGGGTTATTAAATGAAGAAGAAAATGGGAATTTTTAAAAACCCAACTTTTAGCATAACTGAAAAAATAACACAATTCAAACATTTTAACAAATTAGATATGTTTTAGGAAATGGAAAGCTATTCATGGACTTTAGTAGTGTAAAGCAAGTGTCTATGGATCTCTGGAGAAGGTAGAACACTTTTATAAGTCATAAACATGGACTCAAAACTTGTCTTCTATAGATTGTTGTCATTTATCACACCTTTCAAAGAATGGCTCACTATAATTTGTGTGTAAGTGAGATTGCAAAGAATTCACAGGTTATCAATGGATAACCTTCATAGTAATTGAATGCATATTTTTATTCAAATTTAGAAGGCCTCGACTTTGAACTAGTAGCCATTGCATTTGGTGCTCACTTTCATGCTAAATTGGCAAAGCACATATTTCTATGTTCATGAAAACAACATAGCTCCAAAGGTGGAATAAAACATTCTGATGAAAAATAATAATTATTTAAATTCTATTCTAAGTATTAAACCTTCCAAAATATGCTTTCATGCCATGTTTCATTCATAATCTGCTCAAATAATATGTGATTTGCAATGGTGATTATGATAAGAATGAAAAAAAATTGGCATACATATTTCATTTGACAAAAAGAAGATGGCATCCTGGATGGAAATAATGAAATGTTTTCAAATGATCCTTATCATTTTATGATATCGAAGATTATATCAAAGACTTTTGAGTATGATTTTTAGTATGTGTTGTTGTGTGCAAGGGATTGTGTGTTTATGCATATAACAACTATCAAAAAAATATTTTTACTAAATATGTTAGAGCTATATATTGTTTTGATTTATATGTAGGTGGCTCTTGTTTCTTGGTAGGAACTAGTTTATTTTCTCGGATATCAAGCTAAATGTTAGTAATTTGGCCTTATTCCAATTGGATGTTAATATTTGTATGTGGATATATTGGTTGGTGTCCACACATATATGTACTTTGTTTGGTGTACATAGATCTGAAAAACTTGGTTGATTTTTAGAGATTGGTAGTCCCCTTATGTGTACACCTTGTTTGATGTCTTATTTTCTTTTTTTATGTGAAGAAACTGGATCAACCCACAGGTGAAGGCAACCTAGATTTGCCTATAGCATATGCGAGCAAACAACTAAATGCAGTAGAACAAAATTCACTGATCATCAAGCCTTATTATATTTGGTCAATAAACCTTGCAATATCGGATGCTTAGTAAGATGGTTCCTCTTACTAATGGAATATGACTTTGAAGTGGTTGTTAGGAAAGGTAAGACCCACCTCAGAGTGGATCACCATTCTCGCATCACTTCAGGAGAGCCATTGCAAGGAGTGTCTGATGAATTGCTCGATGCTTATCTGTTCAATCTAGAAGTTGTTCCTAAATGGGCAAATAAGTTGGTACCAATCCTAACCTTTGGACTTGCAAATAAGAATGTGAAGACGAACAAAGATGAAATTGTACGATCACAAAACTATCAAATATTGGTAGGAAGCATGTATAATAGATATGGAAGGTGTTCTAGCTTGTTGTGTTGAGGACGATGAACATAGTAGTTGGTTGCAACAAGCCCATGAAGGATTTCTAGGGAATCACTATTCTACAAAACGAACATTGCAAAATCTAAAACGTTTAGGAGTGTATTGGCCTAGTATGGACAAAGAAATTCATGAGTGCATCAAGAATTGTCTAGTGTGCCAGAAGAGAGCCCCTGTGGAGAATGCGACTCTTTATCACGTATCATTAATTCTAGATAGGAGTGCTCCATTGGTAGAATTCATGAGATCAGGAACATTACCCAATGAGGCTAGTCTAGCAAGGAAATGAAGCATGGAGCAAGAAGCTCAAGGATATGCCCTCATAGGAGATAACCTATACCAAAGAGGCAAAGATGGTTACTTAAGATTGTGTGTTCACGAATCAGACTATTTGAAAATCTTAGAAACTGTCCATCGTAGTGTTGCAGGCGAACATTTAGTCATGATCGAGTAATTAAGACTATTCTATTCTCAAGACTTTGGTGGCCCACTCTTCATATGGATGCACATACCTATGTGAAGAAATGTGACACATGCCAACATGCCCAGTACCCAATTAGAAAAGATGAGATGCCTTTGAGGCCAATGATGGGAGGACGTGCATTCTCGAAGTGGGGCATAGACTTTGTAGGTCCTATTAACCGCCTAGCTAGAAACTCCCATGCCGAATACATTATTGTAGCCATGGATTACCTCACAAAGTGGGTAGGAGTCAAAGCCACAACAAAGAACGATGCTCAAACTACAGCTAAGTTTTTATTTGAGAACGTGTTCACCAGATACGGGCTACCAATAGAGTTAGTGAGCGATAGAGGCACACACTTCTTGAATGAAGTCATTGAAAATCTTCTCCAAGAATTCTTGGTGATACATAAGAAGTTTGCCCCCTATCATCCACAAGCTAACAGACAAGCCAAGAGCACAAATAAGATCCTACGTAATGTATTGACAAAAGTGGTAAATAACAAACGCTCTTATTGGGACAAACAACTTCATCATGTTGTTTGGGCTTATCGAGTTGCCAATAAAACGGTACTCAATGCCACCCCATTTTAGATGGTCTTCGAACAAAATGTTGTGCTACCATTGGACTTCATAATCCCAACTTTAAAAGTAGCACAAGGGCATGAGTGGAATGGACATGAGTTATCCTCTAGGATCTTTGATCTAGAATGCTTTAGGTGAGACAAGGCTACGAGCGGTTGCAGGCATCTATGCTGCAAAGAAAAGGCAAAAATGGCATACTTCGATGCACATATCAAAGATAAAGGATTGAAAGAGGGAGACCTAGTGTTGGTTTATACCCTAAAGAAACATGCCCGTAAATTGGAAAAAAGAGGATACAGACCCATGATCATTAATAGAATTTCCACTAGCGATGTTGTTCAATTGGCCACACTAGAAGGCGACATCTTGCCAAGATATATTAGTGGTTGTCGAGTCAAGCTATATCACGAACCTCTTACAGAGAATATGCTAATGAGACTCAACAATGCTAGGAAGTGAAAAGAAGAAGAGTTAAGGGTTAGAGAAGAAGCACAGACAGAGGCTAGAGAATGCATTAGGAGAAATAAGTTAAGACGCCTAGGCCTAGATATCAATCTTGAGGTCCCAAGATACCACATGGCCATGTGTCAAACATCAAGTGCAATTGCTTCTCAAATAATTGATTGACATCCCTTTGTGACCATAGTGGTAGGACAAGGGAAGAATGCAAGGACTGTGAGAGCATTGATTGACTCAGGTACAGCAACTAATGTGGTTAGACTTTCATACTGCCAATATCTACAATTGAACATCAATTCCATTGAAGCCTATCTCATATGATTGGGAAGTGTGGAAACCCCTTGTTTGGGCGAGGTAGAGCTTCCCATCTATCTTCAAGATGTTCCAATGAGAGTCAAAATGCTAGTGTGTGAAGATGAGCACCTTACAGAACCACTTGTCTTGGGTCAAGACTAGATCTATGACCATGCCGTCAACTTAAACCTTAAAAGATGACTTGTTCAAGTTTGGGTACATGAACAATGCATCACATTAGAATTAGAGAATTGCATGAGCACAAATCCAAGTAGCACGCATTCTCTTAGTTCCTCTAGGCCCAATATGAGCAAAAAAGATGTTGTATGTGTCAAGAAAGCTATGATCCAGAAGGACTCAATCATGGGAGAATGGTCTCAAAGAAGAGAGGACCCCTCTTCTTTTTCAAAGACTATTGCAGCCACAACAATTCAACCAAAGAGGCAAGTAAAGCAGTACACGCACATGGCTACATCAAATAGACAAACCAAGTGCAAGAAGAAAGAAGCTCAGGGCATGAAGCAGATTTGGGTACGAAAAGGAGAGCAACCACCAGCTTTGCCACAACCATTCCCATCGAAGCAAGCTAAGCATGCTAAAAGAAGTACCAAGAAAGGAGGACAAGCTCAATCCCAAGTTCTCTGACAAATTTGGGTACCAAAGCAATCAATAAAGGCCGACCATAATAACGTACAAATTTGGGTGCCTAAGAAATTAGTTGCAACTCAACAAGGACAATTACACATGTGGGTATGCAAGGCACTCTTACATGCACAAACACCATTGATCTCCCTCACAAGCAAGGTCTCAACAAAGAAGCCAAGGAGAGAAAAGGGTAAGAACCAAGCACAGAGACCAAATGAAAATAATCTCACCTTTTCAGAAAAAATAAGAAGGCAATTAACAAGGATATGGGTTTGGAAGCCAAAAATACCAGCAGCATCCACAGAACCAAAGAACCAGCCATGCTGGATGCAAAATTTAAGCAATCAACCAGAGTTGAAGAAGTCTTAAAAGCCTTGTATGCAACCCAACACAATTCTAAAATGGGTCCCTAAAATCAGTTGTCCTTTGAAATCCAATGGATACCTCAAACAAAGATTGCATCAAGTCTGCAAGTAACATCAGAAGCCCCGACCAACAACAACCATGTGCCTTTGGCACAACCTTGTCTTTTGCACCATTCAGGTCATGCATTTCAAAAGTATGCATCAATATAGGGCCACATTACATGGTCGTGCATAGACACAATTGAGAATCCCAGACACATGAGACACACTTGATAAATGTAAAATATTTTATTGATGCTAACACCTTTCTTCTTGTCTTGTGACAGTGTTCCAATAATAATAAAAAAGAGAAGACAGGATTGTGCGCTTGAAGAATCTCTGTTGCAAATCATCAACACGGACATCCATCAACAAGACATACAAGCCATTAGTCAATCAGCACGATGGGCATACAACACGAAGAGTGAAGATTGATGGACCTTTCACCATGGTAAGAATTGCCTACTTCGGCAACACCACAACCATGATAGATTAGGAAACCTCTTCGTCAGCACACCCTTGAGCACTTAGCTCAAGACCCCACTTCTTGCACCATACTTCTTCCAATGCACCAAGTATGCATACATAGGGCCACATTACAAAGGCCGTGCACAAGGCACATATTTTTTTCAACCCATGCACTAATGCACTTACCCATCAGCCATTATGGTCAACAGTACTTGGCATCCTACTATGAAACTCATGTTCAAAGCTCCAAAGGACATTAAGAGTACAACATCAGTACCTATGAAGCAATTCAATGTCGATAGCTGCTCAAGATCAATATTGATAACCTCTTTTGAGCAACTAGTGGTTGGGCCTCTCACCTCTTGAGGCGGGGGCGAGGGTTCAATCCCTGGCAGCAACATGTAAGGGACATGTAATCTGGAAAGATGTTGCATTGTGGCTGAGTGCCACCGTTTGTCTATCCCTGCGGTAGTGTTGACCGCCATTTAACCCAGTCTTGTAAACCCCTGTTCTTGTGGGATAAGGGGGGTCCCATGGGTACTATGCCCTTCCTTGTACATTTGCAATTTCAAAGTTAAAGTCTGGGGGAGTAGGCCTCGGCCGAGCCTCCATTTTTTTTTTTTAATATTGACAACCTCTTTTGAGCAACTAGAAATCTTTGAAAGCACAAAAATATGCTATCTAGCTCAAGTACAAGAAAGACGTACCTACAAGGGGACCAACTCTCGCATAGGCTCGTAGTGGAAAACTAAAAAACTAGCCCAAGATACATTTGGAAGATGGACCGCTCCTGTTGATACATGGACACTACCTCTCAGAGTACTACATGGAACAACCACTCCAACAAGGGTCTGTTAGGGATGACAGACTCAAGAGGGGGGGAGTGTTTATAGTCAAGGTCAAGCACAAGCATGGAAGTGCATCAATGAAGTGGACACACAAGAAGAAGGAGCATGTAGGGAGCTCCAAAAAGCACATGTCAAATTTTCAAAAGAAATCCCTATAAAAAGAATGATTTTTATCACTAAAAACCATTGTAAATACCATTTTCCATTTTTTCAACTCCATTTTTTTCAAAATGAGGAGTCATCGAGCTTGAGGATATTAGAAGTATCATCCTACCAATTCTCATAATTGTTAGACTCCGTTTGAGCCCCCAAATAAGCCGTGGAACCTAATTTTTAACTATCATGGACACTAGGTCTGGACAGGGCCAAAACTACTCAAAAAAACTATAAAAAGGGTTGGAGAGCTCATTTTTTAGGTTGTCTTGTTGTAGACTAGAGCTTTGTAAGAGAGTTCTTTTGTAATCGACGTCCTTCCATTGTTTCACTCGTTGCTCTTACCTTGTGCACGTATGTGTGTGTATGTGTGTGTATGTTTGTGTGCTTTCACTCATGCACTTGTGCAATTCACTTGCTCTTGGTCTCCATATTGGTCCTCATGTCTCCACGGATTGACATTTATGAGGTGGATCTCCTCACATTACTACTTGCCATTGTGCTAGAGTGACAGTGTCATACATGTCTTTGGAGCTAACTGATGTCTCCTTAGTAAATGAAAGTAATGGTTGAATAACATCTTCTACAAAAACATCATGGCTAACCAAAATGAATTTAGTTTGTGGATGATACAGATGATAGCCTTTGCTTTCAGAACTGTACCCAACAAAAATACATTTCACTGCTTTATCATCCAATTTCTTGCATTGTTGTTCAGGCACTAATGCATATGCAAGATACCAAAAACATGAAGGTGAGCAACAAATGGCTTACGGCCATGCCAAGCCTCATATGGAGTGATAGACAACAACGCTTTAGTGGGACACCTGTTAAGTACATATGCTGCACACATAACAACGTCAAGCCAGAAATCGTGGTAAAGCCCGACTCTTGATCATACACCTCACCACCTGCATGAGTGACCTATTCTTCTATTCAGCAACTCCATTTTCTTGAGGTGTATACAACACTGTACACTGATGTTTTATCCCACGTACATCTAGAAATGCATTAAAATCAAAAGACATCTATTCCCCCCCTCAATCAAAATGGAGGGTGCCCATTTTACATGCTGACAGATTTTCAGCCAAAACCTGAAACTGTTTGAAGCACATAAACACTTCAGACTTTGCTTTCAATGGATACACCCATGCATGCCTCGAAAAATCATCAATGGAAGTCACGAAGTAAAGATAGTTCCCAAAGGAACGTGCTTGCATAGGACCACAGACATCACTATGTACAAGCTGCAATTTATGAGTAGCTCAAACTGAATCATCTTTTGGGAAGGATGAACACTGCATTTTGCCCAAAATACACCCTTCACAGACATGTTTATTGGGTGCCTCAAGTTTGAGCAAAGAGGCTGCCATTTCAGATTTCTATAGGTGTAGCAAACTAGCAAAATTCAGATGATCAAAGCATGCATACCAAAGCATGCATGCCAAAGCTTTGCATCTAACATAGCCTGATTCATGTATTGCACATGCTGAATCATTCATAGATTTTTCATAGTATATAAGCTTATATAGCCTAGGACATAAAATGGCAGAAGCAATAATGACATCGTCATTTGACAAATCATGAACTGTACATCTATCATCAACAAATTTCACAACCAATCCAATCTTGGGTAAAGCTGAAACTAATAATAAATTCTTCTTGATCCCTGGCACAAATAAAACATCTGACAATGTAAAAGAAC
Organism: Ceratopteris richardii; assembly: GCA_020310875.1. Classification (NCBI taxonomy): domain Eukaryota; kingdom Viridiplantae; phylum Streptophyta; class Polypodiopsida; order Polypodiales; family Pteridaceae; genus Ceratopteris; species Ceratopteris richardii. The sequence goes on from CM035407.1 coordinate 143,692,360, forward strand.
TACCATCAACAGTAGTCAAAATGATCTTACCAACTCCTTGATAGGATAAGAGGAGTTGTTGGCATAGTGAGGGTATTCCCTATAGGGGCAGGCTTGAGTGAAGTGAAGAAACTGCACTGTGAGGTAATATGTTTGGTTGCCCCACTATCAAAGTACCAAACATTTGAGTCTACTATAGACATTCACAGTTCATGAGAAGATGGGTCATAACTGCAAACAATGGTAAATGCCCATTCTTCATTCTGCACAAGATTACCAAACTCTTTTTTGGGTGTAGAGGGGTCTACAATAACCATTCCAGGCTCTTTCTTCCTTGCCTCTTTAGCAGCCAGTTTTGGACAAGTCTTTATGACATGATCATTTCCTTTACAATATTTGCAAAACAATTTTTGCTTTTTTGTTTTCTTCTCATCTTTGTCATCCTTCTTTGATTGTGCAGAATCAGTAGACTTTTGCTTACTAGTAGAAGAGCTCCATTTTCCTTTGCCCTTTTGACTAGCCAAGAAAGCTTGATTTGCAACACGCATAATGGACCTATTCTGCCTAGACTAACCTTCCTGCAACAGAACATAGAGTAACTCCTCAAATGTTAAGGCACTTGAATTGCCTTTCATCATCAAATGAAGAGTAGAAGCAAAACTCTGATATGAGTTGGGAAGACCATTCAAAATAGTCTGCACAGGTGAATTGCCAAGCAAGACTTCATCAGCAGAAATCAATTGTTCCTTCAAATCTTTGATCTTTGTCAGAAAAAAATTTAAACAATGATAAACCTTTGTAAAAGAATTTCAATCACAAATCCATGCACATATATACTATCATGTCGAACATAAACCATAATGCTTAAATATATAAGCCATACATCCCTTAATGGTTTGGTATTGTAACTGAATGCATCCAAACTTTTCAACAAGCTTCAAGTTCTCTACACTTTTCTCTCTAGGTCCTAAAATGAATTTTGAAATTTTTAATGCGGTTAGATCACTTGCCAAGACATCAAACATGATGAAAATTATTACAAAAAGTGATATAAATATGCATAAATTGCGTACGTAATCCATTTCAAGACTTGCAAGACTTTTTCAAAACTAGAAAATAATCATAAAATATAATATGCATCATGTGTAAATTCCTCAAAAAGAAATCACTTCAAACTCTATCCCAGTTTGCAAGATATTGCTTTCCAAACATAGTTGCGAAAAATCATCAGAATTTGCAGACCTACATAAAGTTAGAAAAACACATAATTTCCAAAATTTATTTGGATAATATAAAAGTTATACCTTGCATTCTTTGAAACGATCCATAGCACATCCAGTTTGGCATTTCCTAGACCAAGATATTGTCTCTAAGTATGACATGCCAAACTATTCAACAGGTAGTAGGGGCTGGCAAAAGAGAGAAAATATGATTTTGAAGTGCCCAAAGGCACTTTTCCATCATGCAAATCCAAAATTTCTCTCCATACCATTAGAGAGTATTATATGAAGATACTTTTACATCGGTTTCACATTAAAAAATCCTCTTTCTGCATATGTTCATCTGTTGGAGTTAGACGTTTGCGGAAGCACGCGAACAGCACAAGGAAGAGGAAGAAGCTTGGAGCACAACACACAAGACTGAATGTATTACTAGAGAATGTACAAAAATAAGTAGCCCATTAGGGCAATAGGCATATATACAAGCCGGGGGAAAAAAACCTCCTAAAGAGGGAAAAAAGTGCCCCGGCGGTCCTAGAGTGTTCACACACATCACTACCTAAATATATCAACAAATCCCCCCTGGGAGTGATGCGGTGAACAAGGAGCTGGCACTCATGTATAAGGAAGTGCCGAGCTATGTGGAAATCACTCCACAAAAGGAAGTAAGCCCAAAGCTTTGCGGAAAGCTTCAAACTTCTCCCTAGGCAGAGCCTTCGTGAAAAGGTCTGCAATGTTCTCCTGCGTGGGCACATATGCCAAGCTAATCTCCCCAGCAGAGAACCTCTCCCTGACATAGTGATAATGCACCTCAATGTGCTTAGTGCGAGCATGGAACACAGGGTTCCTCGCAACTGCCAATGCGCTCTGACTGTCAGTGAAGATGGTGGTGGCAGAAGACTGGCCAACACCCAAATCAGCCATAAGGCGTCTGAGCCACACACACTCAACAGTCGCTGTGAAAGCTGCCCTATACTCAGCCTCACAACTGGAAGTGGCCACAGTAGGCTGCTTCTTGCTCAACCAAGATATACATGAGCTACCAAGCATGAAGCAAAAACCACTGGTGGACACACGAGTGTCATAGCAACCAGCCCAATCTGAGTCAGAAAAAGCATGCAAATCTGGCGGTAGTGATCCCCCCTTGGGATAAAACAACCCAAGTAGCCGAGTACCACTCAAGTAGCGAAAGATGCGCTTAACCGCTTTCCAATGCATGACTCCTGGGCAATGCATAAACCTGCTCATCTGTGAGACAGCAAACTGAATATCTGGCCGAGTAATGCATAAGTAAATCAAGCATCCAACAACCTGCTGATAGAGAACAACATCAAATGCATCTCCAGCATCATGAAGACTCAATCGTAAACCTGTCTCCATAGGAGTGGCAATAGGCTTACAGTCTTCAAGGCCAAAACGCTGCAATAATGTGTCAATATATTTCGTTTGACACAAAGCCATTCCACCATCAACTTGCATAAACTGAATGCCCAAATAGTGATGCAAATGCCCCAAATCAGACATCTCAAATGAGGCATGCAAATCAGCCTTGAAATCAGCAATATGCTTCTGAAGAGGACCAGTGAGCAGCATGTCGTCTACATAGACAACAATGATCAAAAGCACATCATTAGCACGCTTAACATATAAGGTAATTTCAGTTGGACTATTCTCAAAACCATGTGCAATCAGATAGGCATGTATTTTCTCATACCAAGCACGTGGTGCTTGCTTTAAACCATATAACGCCTTCTTTAACCTGCACACCTGGTTTTCATGCCCTTTCTGCACAAAGCCACGGGGCTGAAAAACATACACTTCTTCATGCAAGTCACCATTCAGAAATGCTGTTTTAATGTCCAACTGATGTACATTCCAACCATGATGGGCTGCAAGTGCACAAATGCTCCGAACAATAGTCATACGGCATGTAGGTGCAAAGGTCTCATCAAAATCAATGCCTCTTTCCTGCGCATAACCCTTTGCAACAAGCCTAGCCTTATACCTGTCAACTGTACCATCAGGTTTACGCTTCAGCTTGTATACCCACTTAGTGCCAATGGCCTTCTTGCCAGGAGGCAAGTCACATAAAGACCATGTACCATTCTTCATTATAGCATCATATTCAGATTGCATAGCAGCCATCCAATTTTCTGAATTTTGTGCTTCATCAAAAGAAACAGGCTCATTCTCATCACAGAGACTAGATGCAGCCATAGCATAGCAATCTGATGCAAAGGAGGTACTATGAGAGCCTGAACGAGTACGATATGACAAAGGTGCATCTAATTTGCTGTCACACAAAGTTTGCACCAGCCATTTTGGCATAGTTTTTGCCTGTTCAATATCAGCTCTCTCATCAACAAGTGCATCATGTAAATCTGTATCAGAAATGGCATGATCTGCATCATTATATGAAACCTGCAAAGGCTGAGAAGTTGCCTCATTAGGACCAGCGCTAGCCTGTCCACCTGTAAAAAGAGGCATCAAAGTATCATACATGTCTTTGGAGCTAACAGATGTCTCCTTAGTACATGAAAGCAATGGCTGAATAGCATCTTCCACAAAGACAACATCACGGCTAACCAGAATGCGTTTAGTTTGTGGATGATACAGACGATAGCCTTTACTTTCAGAACTGTACCCAACAAAAATACATTTTACTGCCTTATCATCCAATTTTCTGCGATGTTGTTCAGGCACTAATGCATATGCCAAACAACCAAAAACACGCAGATGAGCAACAGATGGCTTGCGGTCATGCCAAGCCTCATATGGAGTGATAGACTGCAACGCTTTCGTGGGACACCTGTTCAGTACATATGCTGCACACATGACAGCCTCAAGCCAGAAACTATGTGGTAAAGCCTGACTTTTGACCATGCACCTCGCCATCTCCATGAGTGACCTGTTCTTTCGTTCAGCAACTCCATTCTGTTGAGGTGTATACGGCACTGTACACTGGTGTTTTATCCCACGTTCAGCCAGAAATGCATTAAAATCTGAAGACATATATTCCCCCCCCGATCAGAACGGAGGGTGCCCATTTTACATGCTGACAGATTTTCAGCCAAAACCAAAAATTGTTTGAAGCACATGAACACTTCGGACTTTGCTTTGAGTGGATATACCCATGCATGCCTGGAAAAATCATCAATGAAAGTCACGAAGTAAAGGTAATTTCCAAAAGAGGGTGTCTGCATAGGACCACAGACATCACTATGTACAAGCTGCAATTTTTGCATAGCCCGAACTGAACCATCTTTTGGAAAGGAAGAACGCTGCATTTTGCCCAAAATACAGCCTTCACAAACATGTTTTCCAGGTGCCTCAAGTTTGGGCAAAGAGGACACCATTTCAGATTTCTGCAGGCGTAACAAACTAGCAAAATTCAGATGACCAAAGCGTGCATGCCAAAGCTTTGCATCTGACATAGCCTGAGAATCATGAACTGCACATGCCGAATCATTCACAGATTTCTCATAGTCTATGAGCTTATACAGCCCACGACATAAAATGCCAGAAGCAATAATCACATCGCCATTTGAGAGATCATGGACTGTACACCTGTCATCAACGAATTTCACAACCAAGCCAATCTTGGCTAATGCAGAAACTGATAACAGGTTCTTTTTGATCCCTGGCACAAATAAAGCATCTGACAAAGTGAAAGAACTACCATCAGCAGTAGTCAAAATGATCTTACCAACTCCCATAACAGGATAAGAGGAGTTATTGGCGCATGTGACAGTATTCCCTGTAGGGGCAGGCTCGAGTGAAGAGAAGAAACTGCGCTGCGAGGTAATATGTTTGGTTGCCCCACTGTCAAAGTACCAAACATCTGAGTCTACTGCAGACATGCACTGATCATGAGAAGATGGGTCAAAACTGCAAACAGTAGTAAACGCCCATTCTTCTTCCTGCACAAGATTTGCAGACTCTGTTTTTGGTGTAGAGGCCTCTGCAACAACCATTCCAGCCTCTTTCTTCTTTGCCTCTTTAGCAGCCAGTTTTGGACAATTCTTTATAATATGATCATTTCCTTTACAGTACTTGCAGAACAATTTCTGCTTTTCTGATTTCTTCTCATCTTTATCCTGGTTCTTCGATTGTGCAGCATTTGCAGATTTCTGCTTACTAGTAGAGGAGCTCCATTTTCCTTTGCCCTTCTGACTAGCCAGGAAAGCTTGATCTGCAACACGCATAATGGACCTGTTCTGCCTGGACTGATCTTCTTGCAACAGAACAGAGACTAATTCCTCAAATGACAAGGCATTCGGATTGCCTTTCATCATCAATCGAAGAGTAGAGGCAAAACTCTGATATGAACCAGGAAGGCCATTCAGAACGGTCTGCACAAGTGAGCTATCTGGTATAACCTCATCAGCAGAAATCAATTGTTCCTTCAGGTCTTTGATCTTTGTAAGAAAACTGTCCATCGAATCACCTTCATTCATGTGCTCACTCTCCAACTGTTTTCGGAGGTAAGCAACACGAGCCTCATTCCTAGCCTGGTACAAAGTGGTAAGTGTATCCCAAGCATCCTTTGCTGTTCTGCAAGAGCGAATGTGAGGAATAATGGCACGTTTGACAGACAAAGCTATCAATGCATGTGCCTGGGCATCTCTGCCATCCCAACGAATCTGCTCTGCAGTAGGTGCAACAGAAACAGCAGCACGAACAGGAATCTGCGGAATATCATCTTCGACACCATCTTCATCAGCTCCAACACCTGTATTTGCAGTACCTGTCGTTACAGGTGTAACAGGACGTCTTTCAACACCCTGCACAATGTTCCACAATCCTTTTGCAACCAGTACATGTCGCATCATATAAGCCCATAATGGGTAGTTGGTACCATCCAACTTATCCTCAACAGCCAACATACGGAATACATCACTGCTTTCAGCCATGGCCGGTGACTAAAATACCTTGATGCAGAAAATTGACTGTATCTCAAAAAGTTGAACAGAACTGCCCAGACGAGTTCTGCTAGACCTGTAGCAGACTTTGAGACGCTTAAACTGGCGAACAGAAACTGGTATATACCTTTGGCACAAAAGGACGAAATAGCCTGCACAAGCACTGCGATAGTGCGTTCGGAGGCCGAAACGAGCTCAGATCGCGATTTCGGCACCACAGAGCAAAGCCGTTTTGATCTCGAAAACACCCTGAGTATGCTCACCAAATTTTGTGCGAATCTGAGACTGCAAATGGAGGAGTGTCGACGGCGCCCTAGAAGAATCAACGACCTGCTCTGATACCAATTGTTGGAGTTAGACGTTTGCGGAAGCACGCGAACAACACAAGGAAGAGGAAGAAGCTTGGAGCACAACACACAAGACTGAATGTATTACTAGAGAATGTACAAAGATAAGTAGCCCATTAGGGCAGAAGGCGTATATACAAGCCGGGGGAAAAAAACCTCCTAAAGAGGGAAAAAAGTGCCCCGGCGGTCCTAGAGTGTTTACACACATCACTACCTAAATATATCAACATCATCTTCTCCCAAAAAGAGACATAAACGAAGATTTTTACCTTCTTGCAAAAATGGTAAATAGGAGGTTTTGGCGAGCTTCTGATCCTTTTCCAACTTGATTTTTCTTGATTAATTTCCTTATTACTTATGATATTAAACATACCATACTTCATGCATTTATCATTTTTTCCATAAGATTCCTGTTAAGCTATGCCTTTTTTTACTTTCAAAAGTGGATATTTTCTAGAATTTACTCCTGAAATTTAGTTAAAAAAGAGTGCAAAGGGGGTCCTTGATGATGAACACTACCTCAATATTTCAAAAAGAGTGCAAAAGGGGGTCTTTGATGATGAACACTACCTCAATTCGTGCCATCCTACGTGGATCTCCACTCAAGAGACTCTACATGAGTTCTCTCCATTTCCCTCCTCTACCCATATGGAAAGGTCCCTTATGTCTTGCCATGTGGCAATCTTGCCACCTTAACATAAGAGAGGGTTCCCACCAAAGTGGTCTGACAATAAATTAGCATCAAGATGTCATGGACAACTTATGATCATATAAAAAAATAATGATTACACTTTTAGATTTAAAATATCATCAAATGTGAATATAAATTATTCGTTTTGTTTAAGTCTTATAACACCATTAAGGAACTTCTTTCATGAGTCCTATCATTAAGGAAGATACCAAATCTTTCGTACATGATAATATCTTAGATTATGATGTAAGTATAACATAAATACGTATTCGATCTCTCATATATTTATTGAAATAGAAAAATCACTTTTTGGAAGAATCTCATTGGATACAAAAAACATCATTTGCGCCACATTATGAGCAGTTGATTATTGCATATCATTCACAAACACATTAAGTTTTTCCCTTGCAAAATTCAATGCTTAAATTCCATGCACATGTTTAATTTATCATGTGGAACATGCTTATAATTGTTTAGTGGTGTGACATGTGACGCTCATAATTGTTTAGTGTTTTCCCTTGCAAAATTCAATGCTTAAATTCCATGCACATGTTTAATTTATCATGTGGAACATGCTTATAATTGTTTAGTGGTGTGACATGTGATGCTCATGTCATTGGTCATCCATATATGATTTTTATTTTCAACTCAAGAAAATTTATTCTCAACAAAGGGCATGTTTATGAAATTATCACAACTACTGGACATTTTATGCATAATCATTTGCTACATGTGTAAACATGTGATATTGAATGCTTTATCGGTGGATAGAGGAATTTACTGTGGTGTTTGTTTTATGTAGAAAGCCAAGGATCATGAGGGCATTGACATTTCCTAGTCGTCCAAAAAAATGAATTAATGAATAGTAATGTCCAACGAAAAATGAATTAATGAACAATAATAAGCAACCAAAAGGAGTATGTGACAATAAATGTGCTTACACCAATAAGTGGATCAAGGAGTAAATTGAACACTATATAGTTAGGAGAGTCTTTCCAAAAAATTGAATTAATGAACAATAATGACCAACCAAAAGGATTATGCAAGAATAAATGTGCTTACACCAATAAGTGGATCAAGGAGTAAATCGAACACTATATAGTTAAAAAAACCAAAAACCTAGAAAACATTTGCCAGAGTATCCTCTAAAAAATGAGCATATGACTAATGTCAAAATATCATAAAACTATAAGCACTGACATATTAACCTACATTGTGAATCATTGACTCCACTGCATATAATCAGTTACCCAAAAGAAGCCAACTAGGCTTATCAAGCACCTATGAACAACTAGCATACATCTACTATGGTGAGGTTGGGTAAGTCTTCCACCTGCATCACCGAAGAGACCCCGACATCTAGGTGTCTCCGAGTTAAGAAAACCTCAACACGACCCTCTTTATCAAATGTAAAAGGCTTTATGCAAAAACATTACCGTGGACATACAAAAGTAGTATCCACAAAAGCGTACATAGTATGTATGTGCTCAATATATGCACTAAAAAAGACACTGAAAGGCTGAATTCACAGCCCGAACACTAGCCAACAAGGCCTGCAAGTGTTTGTCAATTGTGTTCTTCAAGCTCAGAAAACCTGCATAGACTTGTGGTGGTTGCTCCCACCACAATTAAAACCTTTCAAGAAACGTGTAGGTTTACTAGCGTGGCTGAAAACAAAACCCCAAAAGTTGAATATTCATTGTTGAAGAGTTACAATGATCACTCTTCTTGATGTTCTTGAATCTATGTAAAGAGAATTATGCATGAAAGTACTCCAAAATGGCTCCAAGAATCACCTAAAAAATGCTTCAAGACAAGCATTGAAAGCAAAGAATGAAGCTTTGACGGCCAAGATAGCTCAAGGCAATGTTAACCTTAGTATTCCCCCTTCTTCAAACACCACAAGAGTGTAGCTTAGTGGCAAGAGATTTCCAGTTAAGCGAGCTCATCAGGGAATAGTACTGGGATGGGTGACCTCTTAGGAAGTACAGGGAACCTCTGTCTTCCTTGATAATTCAAGTCCTCCCTCGCGCGTAGCCAACGACACCCATGGTGACTTCGGTGACTTAGATGACAAGGTATGCCAAGGTCTATGCCTTGGTTGCCACCTTAGTCGTAAGCCTTGGACAAAGCCTTGGGTGGATGCGTAGGTACTCGCTTCGCTGGCACAAAACAATCAAAGCTTTTGCATCTGAATGCTCTAATATCAATGAAGTATTTTGATAGCAATGCACCTCAATGGACTCTCCTTCTTGAGAGCTCAAAGATGATACCTTTGACGTAGAAATATGAGTTCCAGACGCCACACATAATACTTCGCATAGAGGCTGCAATATGCACAGAAAAATCATATGACACAGACCACGAACACAAATTTCTTAGGTCATACAAATGTGGTCGAACTTACACTACTAATGGCAACACGACCTTTATTACAAGAATGAATGAGGAACAAGGAAAATAATCGGATAAAATTTTGTGGCCAATGGATAATTTAAAAACAATGCATAAAATATGGAAATGAAACATTATCGACCCAATTGACAAGTAAATAAATAAATATATACACACACACACACACATATATATATATATACATATATATATATATATATGTATGTATGAAAATGAAACAATATTTCTGATGGAAAGTCTTAGTGTAAGGATTAATGTTGAAGGGGAGTAAACTTAAGACATTGAATTCTATAGTGTACTTTAGCTATTTTAGTTTATTTGATCTTCAAAAAATCTTTTCGAAGAAGATTTCTTTCTCGTATATATTTTATTAACATTAATTTAGATTTGATAAAATTCATTATTATTATATTATTATGTTTTTTCAGATTTTATTAGTTTTTTTTTTATTTTTTAAGTTGGATAATTACGATATACTCTTTTGGTTAAGTTTGAATTAATTGGAAAGTACAATCACTCACCTTTGACTCCCACAAAGCAAGAGTTAGATGCTTAACTGTTGGAGTTAGACGTCTGCAGAAGCACGCGAACAGCACAAGGAAGAAGAAGAAGCTTGGAGAACAACACACAAGACTTAATGTATTACTAGAGAATGTACAAAGATAAGTAGCCCATTAGGGCAATAGGCGTATATACAAGCCGGGGGAAAAAAACCTCCTAAAGAGGGAAAAAAGTGCCCCGGCAGTCCTAGAGTGTTCACACACATCACTACCTAAATATATCAACAAATCCCCCGTGGGAGTGATGCGGTGAACAAGGAGCTGGCACTCATGTATAAGGAAGTGCCGAGCTATGTGGAAATCACTCCACAAAAGGAAGTAAGCCCAAAGCTTTGCGGAAAGCTTCAAACTTCTCCCTAGGCAGAGCCTTCGTGAAAAGGTCTGCAATGTTCTCCTGCGTGGGCACATATGCCAAGCTGATCTCCCCACCAGAGAACCTCTCCCTGACATAGTGATAATGCACCTCAATGTGCTTAGTGCGAGCATGGAACACAGGGTTCCTCGCAACTGCCAATGCGCTCTGACTGTCAGTGAAGATGGTGGTGGCAGAAGACTGGCCAACACCCAAATCAACCATAAGGCGTCTGAGCCACACACACTCAACAGTCGCTGTGAAAGCTGCCCTATACTCAGCCTCACAACTTGAAGTGGCCACAGTAGGCTGCTTCTTGCTCAACCAAGATATACATGAGCTACCAAGCATGAAGCAAAAACCACTGGTGGACACACGAGTGTCATAGCAACTAGCCCAATCTGAGTCAGAAAAAGCATGCAAATCTGGCGGTAGTGATCCCCCCTTGGGATAAAACAACCCAAGTAGCCGAGTACCACTCAAGTAGCGAAAGATGCGCTTAACCGCTTTCCAATGCGTGACTCCTGGGCAATGCATAAACCTGCTCATCTGTGAGACAGCAAACTGAATATCTGGCCGAGTAATGCATAAGTAAATCAAGCATCCAACAGCCTGCTGATAGAGAACAGCATCAAATGCATCTCCAGCATCATGAAGACTCAATCGTAAACCTGTCTCCATAGGAGTGGCAATAGGCTTACAGTCTTCAAGGCCAAAACGATGCAATAATGTGTCAATATATTTCGTTTGACACAAAGCCATTCCACCATCAACTTGCATAAACTGAATGCCCAAATAGTGATGCAAATGCCCCAAATCAGACATCTCAAATGAGGCATGCAAATCAGCCTTGAAATCAGCGATATGCTTCTCAAGAGGACCAGTGAGCAGCATGTCGTCTACATAGACAACAATGATCAAAAGAACATCATTAGCACGCTTAACATATAAGGTGCTTTCAATTGGACTGTTCTCAAAACCATGTGCAATCAGATAGGCATGTATTTTCTCATACCAAGCACGTGGTGCTTGCTTTAAACCATATAACGCCTTCTTTAACCTGCACACCTGGTTTTCATGCCCTTTCTGCACAAAGCCACGGGGCTGAAAAACATACACTTCTTCATGCAAGTCACCATTCAGAAATGCTGTTTTAATGTCCAACTGATGTACATTCCAACCATGATGGGCTGCAAGTGGACAAATGCTCCGAACAATAGTCATACGGCATGTAGGTGCAAAGGTCTCATCAAAATCAATGCCTCTTTCCTGCGCATAACCCTTTGCAACAAGCCTAGCCTTATACCTGTCAACTGTACCATCAGGTTTACGCTTCAGCTTGTATACCCACTTAGTGCCAATGGCCTTCTTGCCAGGAGGCAAGTCACATAAAGACCATGTACCATTCTTCATTATAGCATCATATTCAGATTGCATAGCAGCCATCCAATTTTCTGAATTTTGTGCTTCATCAAAAGAAACAGGCTCATTCTCATCACAGAGACTAGATGCAACCATAGCATAGCAATCTGATGCAAAGGAGGTACTATGAGAGCCTGAACGAGTACGATATGACAAAGGTGCATCTAATTTGCTGTCACGCAAAGTTTGCACCAGCCATTTTGGCATAGTTTTTGCCTGTTCAATATCATCTCTCTCATCAACAAGTGCATCATGTAAATCTGCATCAGAAATGGAATGATCTGCATCATCATATGAAGCCTGCAAAGGCTAAGAAGTTGCCTCATTAGGACCAGCGCTAGCCTGTCCACCTGTAAAAAGAGGCATCAAAGTATCATACATGTCTTTGGAGCTAACAGATGTCTCCTTAGTACATGAAAGCAATGGCTGAATAACATCTTCCACAAAGACAACATCACGGCTAACCAGAATGCGTTTAGTCTGTGGATGATACAGACGATAGCCTTTACTTTCAGAACTGTACCCAACAAAAATACATTTTACTGCCTTATCATCCAATTTTCTGCGATGTTGTTCAGACACTAATGCATATGCCAAACAACCAAAAACACGCAGATGAGCAACAGATGGCTTGCGGTCATGCCAAGCCTCATATGAAGTGATAGACTGCAACGCTTTCGTGGGACACCTGTTCAGTACATATGCTGCACACATGACAGCCTCAAGCCAGAAACTATGTGGTAAAGCCTGACTTTTGACCATGCACCTCGCCATCTCCATGAGTGACCTATTCTTTCGTTCAGCAACTCCATTCTGTTGAGGTGTATACGGCACTGTACACTGGTGTTTTATCCCACGTTTAGCCAGAAATGCATTAAAATCTGAAGACATATATTCCCCCCCTCGATCAGAACGGAGGGTGCCCATTTTACATGCTGACAGATTTTCAGCCAAAACCAAAAACTGTTTGAAGCACATGAACACTTCGGACTTTGCTTTGAGTGGATATACCCATGCATGCCTGGAAAAATCATCAATGAAAGTCACGAAGTAAAGGTAATTTCCAAAAGAGGGTGTCTGCATAGGACCACAGACATCACTATGTACAAGCTGCAATTTCTGCATAGCCCGAACTGAACCATCTTTTGGAAAGGAAGAACGCTGCATTTTGCCCAAAATACAGCCTTCACAAACATGTTTTCCAGGTGCCTCAAGTTTGGGCAAAGAGGACACCATTTCAGATTTCTGCAGGCGTAACAAACTAGCAAAATTCAGATGACCAAAGCGTGCATGCCAAAGCTTTGCATCTGACATAGCCTGAGAATCATGAACTGCACATGCCGAATCATTCACAGATTTTTCATAGTCTATGAGCTTATACAGCCCACGACATAAAATGCCAGAAGCAATAATCACATCGCCATTTGAGAGATCATGGACTGTACACCTGTCATCAACGAATTTCACAACCAAGCCAATCTTGGCTAATGCAGAAACTGATAACAGGTTCTTTTTGATCCCTGGCACAAATAAAGCATCTGACAAAGTGAAAGAACTACCATCAGCAGTAGTCAGAATGATCTTACCAACTCCCATAACAGGATAAGAGGAGTTATTGGCGCATGTGACAATATTCCCTGTAGGGGCAGGCTCGAGTGAAGAGAAGAAACTTCGCTGCGAGGTAATATGTTTGGTTGCCCCACTGTCAAAGTACCAAACATCTGAGTCTACTGCAGACATGCACTGATCATGAGAAGATGGGTCAAAACTGCAGACAGTAGTAAACGCCCATTCTTCTTCCTGCACAAGATTTGCAGACTCTGTTTTTGGTGTAGAGGCCTCTGCAACAACCATTCCAGCCTCTTTCTTCTTTGCCTCTTTAGCAGCAAGTTTTGGACAGTTCTTTATAATATGATCATTTCCTTTACAGTACTTGTAGAACAATTTCTGCTTTTCTGATTTCTTCTCATCTTTATCCTGGTTCTTCGATTGTGCAGCATTTGCAGATTTCTGCTTACTAGTAGAAGAGCTCCATTTTCCTTTGCCCTTCTGACTAGCCAGGAAAGCTTGATCTGCAACACGCATAATGGACCTGTTATGCCTGGACTGATCTTCCTGCAACAGAACAGAGACTAATTCCTCAAATGACAAGGCATTCGGATTGCCTTTCATCATCAATCGAAGAGTAGAGGCATAACTCTGATATGAATCAGGAAGGCCATTCAGAACGGTCTGCACAAGTGAGCTATCTGGTATAACCTCATCAGCAGAAATCAATTGTTCCTTCAGGTCTTTGATCTTTGTAAGAAAACTGTCCATCGAATCACCTTCATTCATGTGCTCACTCTCCAACTGTTTTCGGAGGTAAGCAACACGAGCCTCATTCCTAGCCTGGTACAAAGTGGTAAGTGTATCCCAAGCATCCTTTGCTGTTCTGCAAGAGCGAATGTGAGGAATAATGGCACGTTTGACAGACAAAGCTATCAATGCATGTGCCTGGGCATCTCTGCCATCCCAACGAATCTGCTCTGCAATAGGTGCAACAGAAACAGCAGCACGAACAGGAATCTACAGAATATCATCTTCGAGACCATCTTCATCAGCTCCAACACCTGTATTTGCAGTACCTGTCGTTACAGGTGTAACAGGACGTCTTTCAACACCCTGCACAATGTTCCACAATCCTTTTGCAACCAGTACATGTCGCATCATATAAGCCCATAATGGGTAGTTGGTACCATCCAACTTATCCTCAACAGCCAACATACGGAATACATCACTGCTTTCAGCCATGGCCGGTGACTAAAATACCTTGATGCAGAAAATTGACTGTATCTCAAAAAGTTGAACAGAACTGCCCAGACGAGTTCTGCTAGACCTGTAGCAGACTTTGAGACGCTTAAACTGGCGAACAGAAATTGGTATATACCTTTGGCACAAAAGGACGAAATAGCCTGCACAAGCACTGCGATAGTGCGTTCGGAGGCCGAAACGAGCTCAGATCGCGATTTCGGCACCACAGAGCGAAGCAGTTTTGATCTCGGAAACACCCTGAGTATGCTCACCAAATTTTGTGCGAATCTGAGACTGCAAACAGAGGAGTGTCGACGGCGCCCTAGAAGAAGCAACGACCTGCTCTGATACCAATTGTTGGAGTTAGACGTCTGCGGAAGCACTCGAACAGCACAAGGAAGAAGAAGAAGCTTGGAGAACAACACACAAGACTTAATGTATTACTAGAGAATGTACAAAGATAAGTAGCCCATTAGGGCAATAGGCGTATATACAAGCCGGGGGAAAAAAACCTCCTAAAGAGGGAAAAAGTGCCCCGGAAGTCCTAGAGTGTTCACACACATCACTACCTAAATATATCAACATTAACAACTACTAAGATATAGAGGTGGAAGGTTTGCTAAAGTAGACATTAGAAAGGAACAACCTTAAAATCAGATGAGATAACTAGTTTGAACTCAATAGCTCGAAGGCCCAAGGTCCCTCGAAGGAGCCGGGTAACATCTTACCACCAAAATGATGAAAAAAGTCCAACACTAACCCATAAAGTTTGAAACCCTGCCCCAATCTTAAAAAGTGTAAGGCTCAGCGAGTTGAGCTAATGTGAGCTAACAATGTAGCAGCTCACTAACAATTTTATCTATTAGCCCCTTGACAATCAGAAAATTGTTGTGTGACGTGACATGGAAAACCAAAGGAGCCTCAGTGTGAAGAGATAACTTTAAAAAATGCTGACTTGGCAGATACTGATTGGTGAATCATTCTAAAATTTTGAGGGCGTCGGTCAGTCTGAATTGTCCCTTAAAACTCGTTATCACAGTACGAAGGATGGGACTGTTTACCAGTAATGTACTTCGTTGACAATTTTGTACAGGCTATTTGTTGGATTAGTGTTTTATTATTTGAAATATTCGACACGTCGATTTTCGCGGCTGAGAATGCGAGCACACAGTTGAGATTCAGGAACCAGAGCAAGCGCTCCATCAGGAATGCCTCTTCCATGGCGGCTCATCAGATGCATGCTGCTGCTTTTCATTCTATCGCTTCAGGTTTGTCTCTGCCTGATTCATTCCGTTCAAATTCAAACAGATTGGGATCATTGCAGGTTGTGCTCGTTGACCAGGGTTGTATAGGTGTCCCTATCGTGGTTTGCACGTGGCCTTTTAAAGATGCCATCCGTACTGCATGGAATGCTCTTCAGCTTGGTTTCTCTGCTGTAGATGCTGTTGTTGAAGGCTGCTCCGCTTGCGAGGCATTACAATGTGATGGATCAGGTCATCTCTTTATTATTTCCCCTTCAAGCCTGTGGGGAATGAAATCTAGCCAACAACACGGGCATAAATGTTGTCAACTTCTATGTTCAAGTTTGGTCCATGACATTTCTTTAGGGGGAATATTGTAGAAGGAATACAGTTATGTGAGCATCTATTGGTACCTAATTTGGAGCCTTTTAGCGAGATCGATAAACTAATGAAACTGTGTTATCGAGACCTATAGGAGAGTAATGTGACTGCTGTACATTTCAGAATCTATGGTGCATATGTTAGAGTTGATTGTTTTATTGTCTGATGGACTGCAGCTCTCAGTTGTCTCAAAATTTGACTGAAGCGGTCGAGAAGGTGGCATCCGATTGCGTATTAAATTTCCAGAGAAGTACTAAGTACTAAGTTAGTAACTAGAAAGTTATATGTATTATGTACATTATATATATATATATATATATATATATATATATATATATATATATATATATATATATATATATATATATATATATATATATATATATATATATATATATATATATATATATATATATATCATAGTACAAAGGCAGAGATTTAAATCGCTTATAAAAATCGGGATTTAAACGTTTAGATCGTTTTAATCGTTCCCACCTAAAAAAAAAATCGCGATTTTTATTCTTCACCACTTTTTTTTTTTTTTTTATTTTTTTTTTATAAAATTAAAACTAAAACATTCTGTATGCAGCATAACATATTAGTAAAAAGACATCCATGACTAAAACCATACTGCATCAATGATCAATCATCATACTGTAAGTGTAATAGTGTATACATCCCGATCATCAATGATGAATCTGATATATGAGTCCAATCACCAATGTCATGGGCCATGGCCCCACGGCTCAAGCCTCATACAAATATCAAAATATATAGACTCTCTAGAGTCTAGACTCTAGAGTCTACATCCTCATCAAGATCCTCATCCTCATCCTCATCGAAAGCGCTAGTCCATGAGGATGATTCTGAGTCAAGTCCAAACTGTGCTGCTATAGTGGCAGCAGCCTCGTCTAAATCCTCATCTGACCGTGATTCTGCAGAGATCTCATCTCAATCCTGCGGCCCATCAACGTGCCGACTCGTACTAGCACCCCTACGGCCACGTCCTCCGCCTCGTCGAGATGCAAATTTGCGACGATGACGAGAAGTGGATGCCTCCATGATGTTACCTTTTGCATAAAAGGAAAAAAAAAAACATATAAGAAACTGAATTTGAATTTGAAACATGATTCATGAATGATGAATCACAAATCACAATGTACTCACCACATGCCTTTGCCCTAGAGGTTTTGCTTCGGGTTTGTCGAACAAACCTCTGTTGCTCTTTAAAGAGCATGGAATAAATGTCCCTTTCCTCATGAGGTATCTCTGGAATATCCTTGACATCTGATATGTCAATAGTATCCACATTTACCTATAATTTACAAAATTGAAATACATTATACAAATGAAAGATAAGTTACAACTTACAAGTATTAAGTTATAACTTATAACACATTACACAATTAAAGGGATCATGATTCATGATATAATCATATACCTGAAGTGGATGCGTGTAATTGCCTTTCTTTTCTAGCAACTTGAGATTACAATGGCAATACACCAATCTCTCAAGTTGCTCTGAACTCAACCTATTTCTCTTTTTTGTGTGGAATAGAGCCCAAGTGCTCCAATTCCTTTCCGCCGGGCCAGTGCTACAATCTTGTGATAAGACTCTGATAGCAAGCTTTCTCTACATAATACAAAATGCAAAGTTTAATGTTAGTTCAAGTTGTAACTTGTAATTTATAAAATTACAATTTACATAAATGATAATATAAAAGTTAAATATATACCAATAAAGGTGTGCCCAAGCCAAATCTTTCCCACCATGTCACGGGTGCAAGCTGATTCTCCCGTAAGCGTGCTGTGGGGTTCCCAAAATACTTCTCATTCGTACGAAATGCATATCGCTCTTTCTCTAGCTGATCTATCATGTGCACATCATCTCCTGTCCACATTTTCACATATGTGAGCCAATTATCTTCCAATTCATTATCTAAGTATGCCTCCTCATTACGCCATAATGGATGTAGAAGATGTGCAACTGCATGGATTGGTTTATGAAACCAATCCCATCTCCTTCTCACACATTCTAAGAGCTCATTCTTCCTGGAAAAGAAAAACATAAACATCAATCATCAATGTCCATTGTCCATTTAACATTATCATTAATCATGATTTATGAATCATGAACGATGAGTCTTAAAAATAAAAATTCAAGAGAAAAACAAAAAACAAAAATACTTACTCATTCTCCATCAACCCTTCTATCTTCTCAATGCACTCTCCAATACGATCTACGTACTCATATATAAGGCCTAGAGTGCTTCCTTCCATGTCCGTGATCCTTAGCACACTATGAAGAGGCTTCAAAGCATGCATAATAATCTCACCCTTTTTCCAAAACTGCTCATCTCCCATCACTATGTTGGAGAACTGAGTGTACAATGTGTCACCTGACTTTACTTCTTGGATACTATACCATTCCTCTGCAACCACTGTGCGTAGTAGACCCTTTCGAACCATAAGTACTCGTTCAAGAACAAGAAACATGTAACAAAAACGAGTAGCTGATGGTTTCTGAAATTGCAATGAAGAGTTTGCCCTGAATATATTTAAAACTTTGGGCTTGCTAGTAACAAATCGCACAATGAATTTTGCTTTCTCAAGCACAACTCTCATCCAAGATAACTGCCCAATATCCTCCATCATCAAATCAAGGCTGTGAGAGGCACATGGAGTCCAAGTTATCTTAGGATACTCTTCCTGTAACATACGGCCCATGGATACACAATTGGATCCATTATCTGCGATAACCTACATGACAAATTCAAAAATCAAGGATCATTTCAAACTTCAATCATCAAAGCTATAGTGTGACATTCACATGTCATTAGTAATTACACATTTGTAATATGGTATACCTGCACCACGTGCTCGGGGCCGATTTCAATAATGGCTTCCCGCACATGTCTATAGATGAACTCACCTGCATGATGCATCATAATTGCCAATTGGCAATAGCACATTAAACATTTACATAACCAATATATGCATTATGCATGCAATGTGCATGATGCTTATGCATCATGCACATTACATGCATGATCATTGATCATTGAGGATTCAATGATACCATAAAATAACTAGAAAATATGTATGAAAGTTGAGACATGTGTCATGAATGATGAATCATACCTGTGACAGTAGTACCGGGCTGAAAAGCAGGTATGGCACGAAGAAACATTGTGCCCTTACACGATGATACTAAAATATTGTACACACTTCTTTTTCTTATATCTGACCATCCATCACACAATATAGAGCAGCCATATTTTTGCCATGTCATCCGCAAAGAAAGCAACTCTGTCTCAAGATTAGACTTTTCTTTCTTTAGTAACTTTGTTCTCAATACTTGTGCGGATGGTCCTTGCCATGGTGCACCTATTTTGCTGGTAGCATTTATCAATCTCTTCCATGCAACGGTATTAGCAACATTGAATGGAATGCCACATTGGATGAAAAATTTCGTCATCTCATGTGTGGCCACTTCCGTTGCTTGCTTTTGCAAGCTTGCTTTCATGCTTGCTTTCATGAATATACTAGATGGTAAATCATATGGAGTGTTCACTTGACTTACTTCGGCATCTGATGGTGTGGAGGATCGAGGCCATGAACCTTTGCTTTCAGTTCGTGCAATCTTAGAAGTACCTGCTGAATCATATTCTCCCACTCCCTCATGTTGGTTATCTTCATTCACCTCTTCCACAACATTACCAACTCCTCTATTGACTTGGAGTTTTGCCATCAGCTCATCAAAAACTTTGGGTGGCACTTTTGTGCATTTCCCAATGCCACCACCTTTCAGCCCAAGCAAATGAGCTCTTACACGTGAGCCTGAACCTGTGAAAGTACCTTCACAATGCTTGCACTTCCATGTATTTTGCCCGATGGTTTGCACATGAGAGCGAATAGGATCGGGCAGCCTTCCCATATTTTAGAGATCCAACTTCCAAGCACTTCCAACTCCAAGCAATGTAGGCAACAGCCAACAATGACCAAGCGGCGAGCGAAGCTAACTTGCGAAAAAAATCGTCCAAAACAGGGTTTTAAATCTCTGCCCGAAAAAATTCGTCACCGAAAAAACAAAAAAATCGCGATTTTTACGATTTAAATCGTCCACGATTAAAACGATTTTTTTTTTGCGAAAAAATCGCGATTTTTTTGCACTATGATATATATATATATATATATATATATATATCTATCTAAATATATATATATATATCTATATCTATATATATATATATATATATATATATATATATATATATATATATATATATATATATATATATCGAACAACGTACCGAACGTACCGTATCTCAGGATTCCATACGGATCTCGAACCGTATGCGAACCGTACGTACCGAACCTAACGTACCGTTCCACCTTGCTTGGATGTTGCAAAAACGTTGCGAACAACCTTGATTGTGTGTAACCTCTTGAATGACATTATGTGACCCTATGTCTTCTATGGCTTTTCTTACATGGGAGAATATGAATTCGCATGTGATAACATTTCCAAATGCATGTATTGGAATGGAATGTAAAAACATAGTCTGCTTGCAAGAGGAAACCATGATGTTTTACACACTCCTCTTGCGCATACTTCGAACACCTTTAGTCAATTGCAACTTCGTAGTCAAGTCCTTGATAATTTGTTGAGGCACAGAGTGACATTTTCCAATGCGACCACCTTGCAAGCCAAAAAGGGGTGCCTTGATCCAAGATGCACTATGAGTGGAGATACCAGGTAGTACTTGCATTCCTATGTATTTGATCAAGTACTTGCACCTCTAGCCCTTTTTCAAGGTGTTGCAGAGGATTCTTCAACATTTTGATTCATCTTAGAAGTTTCAAGAGGGTCTCACTCACTTGCATACTTCCAACAGCTTGAGTCAATTCAACTTCGGAGTCAAGTCCTTGATAATTTGTTGAGGCACAGAGTGACATTTTCCAGTGCCACCATCTCGAAAGCCAAGAAGGTGTGCCTTGATCCAAGAGGCACTATCAATATAGATACCCATGCAGTACTTGCATTCCCATGTATTAGATCCAGTGACCTTGACATTGGGATTGGATATCCTTGGGAGTACGATCCATAGTAAACACATACTAAATATTCAAGTGCTGGAAAGATGAAAAACTTAAGCATCATCATCTCTCTCTCTTAACTCTCAAAAATCAAGAGAGATGTGTATGTGTATCATGGATAATGGAAGGGCCAAGGATGAAGATCTCTCTCTCTCTCTCTCTCCATGGGTTAAAGCTTGTGAAGGCTCAAGGTGATGGTTCAAGAGAACGTAGAAGATTGGCACTTCTCTCTAAGGTCTAAACGCATGTGCAAACTGCAATTGGGAAAGACTGAGAAGACATAGCTTTCAAAAAAGCCGTTTGCATGACTCAGGGATATGAACTGTTAAAGGAAAAAAAATTGCTCGTACTTTGGTCCAACTATGCCTACTTGGCATATTCCCCTAGTGTCAGGTTAGGAGGTGATTATTGAAAAATATTGCTATTGGGAAAACCTCCCACTAGGGGCTCCATTTGTAGGTTAGAAATAATTAAAATTGGATGGTAAAAAACTGCTCAAAAGGGCTTGTGAAATTGGTCAAAATGGTTAAAGTTGACATTTTTTTTTATTAGATATTATGATAGTAAGTACTTCAAGAGCTATCCAATGGTATGTAACACTTGTGTATTTGACAACTATTTGTGTATCAAAAGTCAAACCCCAGTTTTAAGACTTTATGTGAAAAGCACATAAAAATTTGAAAAGCAAGAGTGATACTTGTCAACATCCTATGTTATCTTGAGGAATAAATCCAATGACTTGTAACAGTGCTAGGTTAAGTAGAAAAAACACACTCAAACCCCAATTTTAAGATTCCCAAATAAAGTGAAAAACCTAATTAGGATTTTTGTTGACAACTTTTTCAAAAGTGCTTTTTAGAGCTTTAAGGATCAGCTTTTGCTTTATCATAGATCTATATAAACACCAAGTTAGTATCACTTCTTATCACTTCTAAGAGTTCTCTTCTTGAGCTTGTGTTAGAGGTGTTCCCTTCAATTTAGAGAGGTAGAGTTGTGTTTTTCTTCATCATCTACAAGGTGTGCGCCGTGCGGTAGCTTGGAGCTTACCTATTTTGAGGGGATCGTCTTCAGATTTGGAGATTGTGGAGTTATCGACACCTTGTATCCCTTGCATATTCTCCATCATATTTTGTCGCTTTATGTACGATGTACTTTAACACAGAATATAATGAATATATCTTGAGCTTGGCTTTTTTCTTCTCTTTCACGTCTTGTCTATTCTCCGCCTTGTCTCCTTTTTCTCTTTGTCTCTATACTGATTGTGGGCCTAAAAACCAAGAGTGGTCACACTTGGCATCACTTTTTGGAGTGTTCTTCATTGTCAAGCTTGGAGAAGGTGTCCCTTCCAACTTGGAGAGGTGGACTGGTGTGTTCTTCATCATTTACAAGGTTTGCTGCAGCTTGGAGCTTATCT
Source organism: Ceratopteris richardii (assembly GCA_020310875.1). Taxonomy (NCBI): domain Eukaryota; kingdom Viridiplantae; phylum Streptophyta; class Polypodiopsida; order Polypodiales; family Pteridaceae; genus Ceratopteris; species Ceratopteris richardii. Next base: position 143,715,197 of record CM035407.1, read on the forward strand.
ATTTGGAGGAGATAACTTGAGCTTTGGAGATTGTGAAGTTATAGACAACTTGTAATCTATGCATATTCCCTATGCTATCTTGTAACTTTATGCACTTCAATGTTGGGAACAAATGATGTGAACACATACTGGGAGTGATAGATCCACCCTCACTAAGCAATAAGCTTAAAGCTTCGCGAAAAGCTTCAAACTTTTTGTGTGAAAGATCTTTGGTGAATATGTTTGCCACATTAACTTGTGTAGACACATATACCAAATCAATATCTAATGCATGAAGGCAATCTCTCACATAGTGATAATGCACTTCAATATGTTTGGTCTGTGCATGAAACATTGGATTTCGTGCAATCATCAATGCACTTTGATTGTCAGTGAGAATATGCAAAGAAGCATCAATCTCCATCAAAGATCTATCAATAGAAGTCTCAGCCATATACACTCCACTATAGCTTTGAAAACTTTTTTGTACTAAGCTTCAAAACTCGATGTTGCCACTGTAAGTTGCTTCCTACTCAACCAAGATATGCATGAGTCCCCAAGGAAAAAGGAGTTACCACTAGTGGAAACGTGAGTATCATAACAAGTAGCCAATCACTACCTGTAAAAGCATGCAAGCATGGCTGAAAATCTCTTCCATAAAAGAGACCTAAAATTAAAGTTTCTTTAAGATATTGAAACACATGTTTCACTTATTGCCAATGCTTAGTGCAAGCGTTATGCATGAATCGACTCAATCGAAAAACTGCAAACTGTATATTCAGCTTTGTATTGCATGCATATATAAGACAGCTGATAAAGAGAAGTGTCAAATGCATCACGGGAATCCTCAATTTAGAATGTAATTCCTGTCTCTATTGGTGTCAAAACTGGCAAGTAATCGTCAAAATCAAAACATTGAAGTAGTTTTTCAACATGCTTTGCTTGATGCATAACAATCCCTCCCTCAACGGATATAAACCAGACGCCAAGATAATAACTCAAAAGACCAAGACAAGTGACATCAAAAGTATGCTGCAGATCATCCATAAGGATGTCAAGTTTTGCATCCCATGATTCAGTCAAGAGTATGTCATCAACTTAAAAAACAAGCACGATAAGATCATCCCCATCTTTGCGTACATAAAGTGTGCTTTCAATGGGACTACGTGTGAAGCCAAGAGCAATCAAGTGCTTATGGATTGTCATACCATGCACATGGAGCTTACTTGAGATGCTCTTTCCTTCTCATTGCAAATCCAAGAGAATGCTTCGCATAAATCTCTTCTTGAAAGTCACCATTCAAGAAAGCTATTCTTATGTCAAACTGATGTACTTTCCAACCTCATCTGGGAGCCAATGCAACCATGGTACAAATGGTAATCATTCATGAAGTAGATGCAAAAGTTTCTTCATAGTCAATGCCATATTGTTGTGCATATCCTTTGACAACCAATCTAGCTTTGTAGTGATAAATTGTACCATCGCACTTTTTGTTAATCTCGTAAACCCACTTTGTACCAATGACATTTTTCTCTTTTTGCGATTCACATAACTCCCAAGTACCATTCCTATGTATCGAATCCATTTCTGATTGCATAGTACTCATCGAATGTGGATCATCACATGCATCTTCAAAAGTAAATTTCTTTTTATTACATTATGTTGCAATAAGAGAATAATTCACAAAATTACTTGATGCATAACGAGAGCTTGATCTTGTTCTACCAAGTAAAGGTGTACTCAATTTGCTTTCCTTCCAAATTTGTTTCAGCCACTTTGGCATAGTTTGTGGACTCTTGATAGACATGTGTTCATTATATAATACATCATCGACATGCGTGGGTTGAATTTCATGCTCATTTTCAGCCATATTTTGACGCAAATGTTCAGTCATATGTGGTTGGAAATTTTCAGTTCCAACTTTGTATGGCTTGCAAATTTCAGCGATGTTTTGCTGAAAATTCTTTGTATTTTCAGCTCTATTTTGCTAGAATTTTTCAGCCCTTTGAGCCTCACTTGGCTGCTCTACATGTCCATAGTCAAGTGCACCACTTTGGAAGTTGGAACAAAGACATGAGTGTATCAAACACATCTTATAAGCTAATAGTTTGCTGTTTTTTGCATTCAAGTAGAGGGAAAACTGAATTTTTGGTAAATCCTACATCTGAACTCACAATAATTGTGTCCATCAATGGAGGGTACAAACGATATCCCTTACTTTTAGCACTATAGCCAACAAGTATATATTTCTTTGTCTTGTCATTAAGTTTGTGACGTTGTAGTGATGGCATGAGAGCATATGCCAAACAACCAAACTCATGTATATGACTAACCATAGGTTTATGTCCATTCCAAGCCTCTGAGTGATGACTTTCAATGCTTTTGTAGGGAAGCGGTTCAACACATAGTTTTCACTATTCTGCAATTTCCATGAGTATTTTATTTTTATGCTTTGCAACACCATTTTGCTTAGGTGTATATGGCATTGTACATTGGTGTGAAATTTGTGTTTCATGAAGAAAAACATTCAACTCATTTGACATGTATTCACCTTCACGATCCACGCGTAGAGTCAAAAGCTTGTTTCCAAAAAAAATTTCAGCCATAGCTAAAAATGCTTTGAAGCAAGAAAATATCTCATTCTTAGCTTTCATAGGATACACCCATGTATGGCAAGTAACATCACCAATGAAGATAACAAAATATACATGTTTTCCAAAAGATGGAGTCTTGATGGGACCATATACATCGGTATGAACAAGCTGTAATTTTCTTATAGTGTTATAATGATTATCTTTCGGAAAAGAAGCATGATGCATTTTTCCAAGAATGCAACCTTCACATGCATGCTTATCAATGGACTCAAGTGTTTGCAAACCAATAACCATGTTCTTCTTTTGCAAGTAAAACAAATTATTGAAGTTCAAGTGAACAAAATGAGCTTGCCAAAGCTCCATTTCAGCCATGGAGAGCAACCAAGGCATTTGAGGAAGCCCTCTTGTATGTATCCAAGCGATACAAACCATCACATAATATACCGGACATCATGAAAATATCACCATTGGTGAAATCATGAACCAAACACTTATTTTCAACAAAGTGTACATAAAGTTCAGCTTTGGCAAACAAAGGATTTGAAATTAAGTTCTTCTTGATATTGGGTACATACAATGCATTTTTCAAGAGAACCACGCCTATTTGCAACCGTAAGCTTAATTTCTCTTACTCCAATGATACGATAAGAGGCATTGCTTGCACACAGCACATGTCATCCTTTGGGTGCATCTTTCAAAGATGCAAAAAACCTTTTCCATGAAGTTATGTGCTTTGAAGAACCACCTCATTGACAACCATACATTTAGAATGCAATGATGCGACATAATGACATGTAACAACACATGCTCAACAATCTTGAGCCATATTGGTTTCATCATTCTTTGCACCTGAAGAATTTTTAGCAATAGACATGCTTGATTCTTTCTTCTTTTCATTGGGCCTAGCAAGCTTTCTACACTCATCAATAGTATGACCAACCTTCTGACAATATTTGCATCTCTTTTTCTTTTGCGAATCAACATCATTAGAGGAATGAGTGGAAGAAGAAGGTTGAGGCTTTGGTTTTGATGAGCCCAAAGCTAAACCATACTTGCTTTTCCCATTTTGTGAGATAGCAAGTGCTTGGGTTCCCTCAATCAAGCCACTCCTATTTGTTGGGGATAAAGGCCCCAAGGACTCTCCTTTTGTATATTTTGACCCTTCCATGTGAAAGCTCTCTTCGAGAGCTTTCCAGACATATTTTTGTTGTATTTTTTGGACCCCAAATTTGGGAGTTATAGGCATTTACATTATTTTTATGACTTTTGGTCATTGGCCATGTGTGAACATGCCCAAATGACCTAAAAGTCACTTATCAATAAGACTTGGTCCCAAATCTCTCATAACTTGATTGGGACTTCTTCAACTTCAGCTTCTCCATCTTCTTCTCCAAATTTTTGCACAGGTTTCTCTCTCTACTTTCTCTCTCCTCACGCAACAGCCCAGTGGTTGAAAAACAACAAATTTGTTGTTTTCGATGCAATTAAAGCTTGCTGGAATTCTTTGAAATTTTTTGCAAAAAATTTCAAAAATTGATTTTTGCAAGTTTTGAACAGTTTTTGGGCTTAATTTCTCAGCTATAGTCTCGTAAGGTAATTGCGCACAGGACAACAAGTGAATTTTACCTTTTTTGGTGAAATTTTGAAGCTCTTAGTGTGCAAACATGGCCTCTGCCTCCTCTGATGTCAAGAGCTTGTTTGAGATCAAGAGATTTGAAGGTAATGGTTTCAATTTGTGGAAAGAGAGAATGTTGGGCATCCTCTTTCTTAAAGATTGTGAAGGGGCTCTTGAGGAAGTCAAGCCTGAAGATATGACAGATGAAGCATGGATGAACCTAAACAAGAAGGCCATCACTTACATCAAGATGGCTGTATCTGATGAAATCTTAGTGGATTTGAAAGGCCTTACAACTGCTTTTGAGGTATGGGAGAAGCTGAAAGCCACTTATGAAAATACCACGCCTGTAAATCAAGTGCATCTTATGCGTAAGCTAGTGTGTATGCAGCTTGATGAGTCAAAAAGTGCAGCTGAGCACTCATCTTCGTTTACAGGTACTCTTTCACAATTGAAGGACTCTGGATTACCTCCATTTGATGATAAGCTTAAGGCCATCTTCTTGTTGATGACCTTACCTGATTCATGGGAAACATTGGTTGTTTCACTTTCGAATAGCCCCAGTCTTACCTTTGATGGTGTAAGGGGTTCTATTTTGAACGAGGAAATCAGGAGGAAAGCTAGTGGAGAGGGCAGTGGTTCAACCAATGTGGCTAGAGGAAGAACAAAAAAGAAAAGTGGAAATGTACAGAGGAACAGGAGCAAAAGCAAAGGCAAGGCTGAAGTGACTTGTTATCAATGCGGTAGGAAAGGTCACAAGAAGCTTGATTGCAGATTCTATAAAGCTGAACTAGAAAGAAAGAAGAACACAGGTGACAGGAAGAAAAAGGACACCAAGAACGAAGCACATGATACCTCAAAGGACAAAGACAAAGAGAAGGCCAATGTGGCCTCTAGTGTCATCATTGAGGAGCTATCAGATGAAGAAGATATACTTTGTGCTACTATGGCAGCAGAGCATGCTGAAGTTATTGATGCTTCTATTAATATTCATGCACAAGATATGCAGATCACAAAGAGGGATTTGATTGATGCCTTGCTTACTGTGAATGATGCTTTGTCACAAACATGGATTGTAGATTCAGGTGCATCGTTTCATGTAACTCCTATTAAGGAGTGTTTTACTACCTTTCATGCAGGCAGCCATGGACATGTATATCTTGGAAATAACCATGCTTGTTCTATTGAAGGTGTTGGCACAGTGCATCTCACAGTGGATGGTACTAATGAGCTGGTTTTGCATGATGTAAGGTATGTACCAAGCATCAAGAAAAGCTTATTGTCTGTTGGGCAAATGGATATGCATGGATATAGTACCCTCTTTGAGAAGGGGTCATGGAAGCTTATCAAAGGCTCTAGGCTTATTGTTAAAGGTACAAAGAAAGGGACTCTTTATTGCTTGCATGGTAAAGCTTTGCTGCGCAAGTTTATTGCTTTGGCTGAAATCCATTCACATATGGAATTATGGCATAAAAGGCTTGGCCACATGAGCCAAAAAGGTCTTGATAAATTATGTAATTTGGACAAGTTTGATGCTAAAGGCTCAAAACTTGATTTTTGTAATGAATGCCAATATGGTAAGCAAGTAAAGAATTCCTACTACTCTAGTGTCTCTCGTAAGTCTAATGTGCTTGATCTTGTTCATTCTGATGTTTGTAGCATGCCCACAAAATCTATGGGGGGTGCTCTTTACTTTGTTTCTTTTGTTGATGACTACTCTAGGAAGCTTTGGGTATATTTGTTAAAATCTAAAGATGAAGCCTTTGCTGCATTTAAGAAATTTCATGCATTTGTGACCATTCAAACAAGTAGAAAGCTGAAATGCTTACGTACAGATAATGGGGGTGAGTTTACAAGTGCTGAATTCAATAGATTTTGTGAAAATCTTGGTATTAAGAGGGAGCTAACAGTCCCATACAGCCCCTCTTCCAACGGTGTGGCTGAAAGGTACAATAGGACTTTATGTGAGAGGGTGAGATGCATGCTGTCCACAGCTAATCTCCCTCATGGATTTTGGGGAGAGGCTTTGAAAACTGCAGTTCATGTTTGCAATCGATCCCCTCGTATGTCCTTAAAAGGTGGCATTCCAGAAGAGGTTTGGTCTGGCAAACCAGCTTCATATGACCACCTACACATCTTTGGTTGTGATGCTTTTGTGCATATAAGGCCTGAGTTGAGAAGCAAGTTAGATGCAAAGTCCATGAAAGGAATCTTCATGGGTTATGGAGATGAAGGTGAAATGGGCTACAGGATTTGGCTACCTGAACTCAAGAAGGTAATACGCAGCCGAGATGTTGTATTTAATGAGGCAAGGCTGCTCAAAAATAATTGTGCCTCTAAAGATGACCATAAAAGAGTCAAATTTCAGCATGTACAGCCACCAATTAAATCTGATATGAACCCTCGGGATGCACCACATATGGCTGGAAATGACAATGAGCCCGTGGTTATTGAGCCAGATGATGCTGGACAGCAAAATGATGATCCTGAAGGGTATATGCAGCCACCTATTCATGCTGAAAACATGGCTGAAAATGATGTACAGCAGCCTGTTAACAATGAAGAAGTTAATGTACCTCCTGATGTAGATCCATTGCCTGGTAATGTGGATCATTGGGTAAGAAGTTCTATACGTCCTAGGAGGCCAGTGACTAGATATGATCCTCTATACATTATATTATGTTATCAGATGAGGCCCGAGGGTGAGCCTCTTACTTATAAAGAGGCAAAGCTATGTGAGCACAAGAAGAAGTGGGAGTTAGCCATGCAGGAAGAGATAAAGGCCTTGCATGCAAATGATACTTGGGATTTGGTTGAGTTACCCAAAGGAAGGAAAGCCATTCCCAACAAGTGGGTGTACAAAATCAAAACTGTTGATGGCAAACCCAAGTATAAGGCAAGGCTGGTTGCTAAGGGATATACCCAAAAAGAGGGCATTGATTTCCAAGAAGTGTTCTCTCCAGTGGTGAAGATGACCACTTTACGTGTGTTGTTTGCTCTCACAGCTGCCTTGGATTTGGAATTATTCCAAATGGATGTTAAAACAGCCTTTTTGCATGGTGAGTTAGATGAAGAGCTGTACATGAAACAGCCAGAAGGATATGCCATTCCTGGAAAAGAGCATCTGGTATGCAAACTGAAAAGGAGCTTATATGGGCTGAAACAGGCCCCCAGACAATGGTATAAGAAGTTTGATGCATTTATGCTCAAACATGGGTTTAAAAGAAGCCATGCAGATCACTGTTTGTACACCAAAAAGGATGAAGATGGCAGCCCAATTATTCTTGTACTGTATGTAGATGATATGCTGCTGGTGGGAAGAAAAAGAGCACTTTGAATGCTCTAAAAGAGCAGCTGAACTCTGCATTCTCAATGAAAGACCTTAGGGAAGCTGAGCATATTCTTGGTATGCGTATAAAAAGGGATAGGCAGCAACATACTTTGCAGGTATCCCAAGAAAAGTACATTGAAAAAGTGCTGGACAGATTTAATGTGGCTGATGCTAAGCCTCTTGGAGTGCCATTGCAGCCACATGTTAAGCTTTCCAAGGATGACTGTCCCAAAAATGATGATGCAGCCAGTTACATGAAGAGTGTTCCATATGCATCAGCTTGTGGTTCACTTATGTATGCTATGGTTGCCACTCGGCCAGACATTGCTCATGCAGTGGGGAGTTGTTAGCAGGTTCATGGCTAATCCTGGTAGAGCTCATTGGGAGGCAGTCAAATCTATCTTGAGATATTTGAAAGGGACCAAAGGTAAATGCTTATGTTATGGAAAGGGTTCATTGGAGTTAAAAGGATTTTGTGATTCAAACATGGCAGGTGATATGGACACACGCAAGTCCACAAGTGGCTATGTATACATACTTGCAGGTGGAGCTATTTCATGGTGCTCTAGACTTCAGAGGATAGTTGCACTATCTACTACACAGGTTGAATATATTTCAGCCACAGAGGCTTCCAAAGAAGCCATTTGGTTAGCCCGCCTCTGCAGTGAGTTTTGGATGCCTGAAAAGGCACCTGTTCTTGGATGCGATAGCCAGAGTGCCATATGTTTGGCAAAGAATGCCATGTTTCATGCTCGCACAAAGCATATTGATGTGAGATATCACTTCATCAGAGAGGTGTTAGAGGCTGGCCTGATCACTTTGATCAAGGTCAATACTTCACAGAATCCTGTAGATGCTCTCACGAAGTGTCTACCCAATAGCTTAAAGGAGCCTTCTTGGTCCTTTAAGTGGGAGGTTGTTCGGGATAAAGGCCCCAAGGACTCTCCTTTTGTATATTTTGACCCTTCCATGTGAAAGCTCTCTTCGAGAGCTTTCCAGACATATTTTTGTTGTATTTTTTGGACCCCAAATTGGGGAGTTATAGGCATTTACATTATTTTTATGACTTTTGGTCATTGGCCATGTGTGAACATGCCCAAATGACTTAAAAGTCACTTATCAATAAGACTTGGTCCCAAATCTCTCATAACTTGATTGGGACTTCTTCAACTTCAGCTTCTCCATCTTCTTCTCCAAATTTCTGCACAGGTTTCTCTCTCTACTTTCTCTCTCCTCATGCAACAGCCCACTCCCTTGGTGTTTGGAGCAAACAAGCACACCACGACGTAGCTCTCCGTGGCCTCTTTCACTATTCACTCTAGTCTGCACTATTTATAAAAGAAAAGACACAACCTTATCAAATGCATACATATTTGGATTTCCTTTTGCAACCGAACAAAAAGAATATGGACAGACTCATTTTCAGCCGTATATGCAACATTGTCTCATTATGCACTGCATAAAAAAAGCAATAGTGTTCATGCCTGTCTTGATATAGAACATGATCGAATCTATGCAACTATATGACTCTTCACAGAAAGCACAATCAATGCATGAGCTTTAACATCTTTGCCATCCAATCTAAGTTGCTCTTGTGTAGGCTGAGAAGACGCAACCAGAAGAAGAAGCTTCATTTGTGACAATAGATTGTGAAGTAAAAGAACTTGGAGGTCTTTGATCTACATCTGCCACTATGTTCCATAGTTGTTTTGCAACAAATACATGTTTCAACATGTAAGACCATAGTTGGTCCCATCAAGCTTATCCTCGGTTTGAAGCATGCCAAACAAGTCATTACTTCCTGCCATTTCACTAAAGAACAAGAATGTGACAAGATTTTTACTTCAATGAAAACTGAAATGAATATTGAAATTTCAGCTCACAATCCATGACGTTGATGGCGATTTCGATTGCAAGAATGGCTTCGAAATGGGGGCAAAATCCAAGTGCGACCGGTGAAAATGGTTTTTTGCCTCCTGAAAATCAATGTTCTATGCTCCAAAGTCAATTTGCACTGATAAAAGTGCGTGAACATCGGACGCGAAAAACCGAAACTTGAGAAGGAGCTTAACCTGCTCTGATACCATCATTGGGTGTGTGTAGAAGTGCGAGAAACACATAAGATGCACATACAAGAAGCAAAAATGAAGCAAGACATAGAGAAGATGGATGGTTGGAATAGCTCTCTCTATTGATAATATTAAATAAACAAAACTGAAGTAAGAACTGAATAATATTCCTGAATATAGAGTACCACCACATATGAGTGTACCATGTATGTGGTAACATGGGAAAAAACCTCTATGAAGCACTAGAGTAAAAAGTGCCCATGTATAGGAAAAACATTTGAATACCCTAGAGGGTTATTGTACATCCTCCAATTTTCTCTGCTTTTCCTAGAGAAAGCATGTTCTCTATTCTAAAAGCTGGACTGCAAGCCTTTCACCATTAGCTGTGAAGAATTTAAATAGAGGTCCATGAATATTGGCATGGTTTTCTTAAATTTTATGAGGAAAAACTAAACCAAACTTTACTTATTATATACAGTTTGGTTACTTGTACGGTGTACCTTAATATTAATCTTTATTAATAATAGGATTTTAGATTTCACAGTTTTTTGATAAAAGAAAATCAGAGTTTCTATTTGAAAAGAAAACAATATTTTTGGATAGATTTATGCAAAACATTCATAATAAAACAGAATGGGCAGTCTTCAATAAAACTTTGGGGAATCTTTCAAAGATGGAAACTGACACTCTTCAAGAAGATAAGCAGCAGTTTTTGCTTGAATTGGACTGGGTTTCACTCCCCCTTATACAATGCTTGTGACAAAATGCATTCTCCTTTAAATTAGGTGTTTCTTAAAGTTGATTATGTTCTATCCAATTTTGGTGGGTATCTTCTTTATGCTTTATATCATCATTCATGCCTTAGTGTCATCTTGTAGCTTAGTATTAATTCATATGTACTTTCACATTTATTGCTTGTGGTAGTGATTTAAGGTGAATTATAATGATTTAAAGATGATTGATTAAGTTTGTCCCCATGTGAGTAAATACAATTCAGGAGAAGATATTATTCATGCTTGAATATCTAAAGCCAATGGCAAATGCAGAGGAGTTCTAATGAAACTTCAGGAGGATGTGCTAGGCAAAACATTTTTACACTTCTTGTATGTGCTAGTGATTTAAGGATGATGATAGTCATTTAAAGCTGACTAATTGTAAGTTTATCTCCATTTTGGCCAATATAACTCAGTAAAGGAGATCAATTATGTTTGAATTTCTGCATTTCTAGCAGCATTGCTTTAAGGTTCTTTCAGCAAGCACCTTTCGAAATTCATAAACACTACATATCAGCCATCAACATTTGGTTTATCAATTTGGAACCTTTTTCAAACTTTTACATGTAATCTGTGCGATCAATTGTGCTATTTTTTGTACTAAAAATAAATTTTTATATGGTTGTGTTGAAGTTTAGTAAACATATACGTACTTCATTGGAATGTGTAAAATGTAAAGAGCATTGATGCTATGAGCTGTTGGTTTGGAGCTCATGCTGATATTTTTCAGAAAATCTTCTAAGCCTGAAACTACTATTATTTAAGCTTGTGTCCTTGTCATCGTTTTTTTTTCTTGACCATGAGTGTGCAATTATCATATACAACTTTTAAGCCCCATCAATTAATCTGTGACAGAGTTTCTTGGAAATTCATATTTGCAAATGAGTTTTATGAACCCCAATATGGCTTTACATATGCAGTGGGTTATGGTGGGAGTCCAGATGAGGATGGGGAGACTACTCTTGATGCAATGATCATGGATGGAGTAAGTATTTGAACTTCTTTGTTTCTAAGTTATTGCTTTTTTTATAGTTACAATTAAAGATATTCAGCTGACTGATTGCAATCTGGATTCTGCTGTATTGCTCTTTTTCTAATGCCACATACCAGGTTTTTGTTGATTTCATACAGGATCTTTGTTTAAAATGACAGTTGCAATTACAAATTCTTAGCATACACGGGCAGTTTCTTTCATGACAACTTGATTCCATGTTTTACTCTTACTGGACTCTTTTTATGTAGGTTTTTCATTGTAAATATCTCAAAAGCAGACATATCGTCTACGCTTGGTGCTTCTTGACATAGGGAGCCAAAGGTTCATTGTTTGTATCTTATCTGTTCATAAACGCACACACCTTCCAGGATCTAGCAGCAATTATGTTAGTGTTACCTATTCTATCTTATTGTTCGTTTCACATCATGGCAATTCTAGCTACATGTTACCTTGCATTGCCCGCATTGGCTTTATGTCCTTGGAAGTTGGCTTGTCTTTCAGATATGTTGTGCTTAGTATATGTTTTTTTATCTGAGCAATTGAATCTTCAGAGTTTTTATTTGTAATTGATGTCTGGTTTGGAGCTTTATCATTCTTAATCAATGAATATCTTTCATGTGCTCTTTGATATTGATATTCTTTTAGTTTTCTAGCTTTTTATATGTGGATCTATGTTATATGTGGATCTATGTTGTACAACTTTTAAGTAAATAACAAAATGTTGAACACTCATTCTGCTTTCTTGAATCTACAGACCACTATGGATGTTGGGGCAGTAGGAGCTATTCGGAATGTAAAAGATGCTATTAGGGCTGCCAGGCTTGTTCTACAGTACACTGACCATACTCTTTTGGTTGGAGATCAAGCAACAGTGTTTGCTTTATCCCTTGGACTTGGTGGCCCTTCTAATTTGACTACTGATCAGTCTTTGGCAAAATGGTTAAAATGGAAAGAAAGTGATTGCCAGCCCAACTTTTGGCGCAATGTCATGCCTTCTAGCAACACTTCCTGTGGACCATATTCAAGCATTGAGAGTTTTTCAGCAAGTAACGACGACTTTGATAGAAGAAAAGATTTGTGTAGCAAAAGGGTGGGCTTTGGCAATCATGACACTATTTCCATGGCTGCAATCGATAAAGTAAGTGCAGCATCTGAATTGAAGTTTGTGATTTCTGATTGATTAACCTTATGCATTGTCCTTGGCTGTTTTTTTGGGGGGGGTTTGAAGGAGGGCAGGATTGCAGCTGGTACATCTACAAATGGAGCTTCTTACAAGATACCTGGCAGGTAATGGAATGCCTTATTTTCTGCTTTGTTTCAGGTCTAAGCTTAGAAGGATTGATACATCACTGGATTGATTTTCAGCACTGTCACGTTCCAACCAATTATCCACGATATCTAGATGCATGTGTGTGTGAACATAGCTATTTTGTACATACAAAAATACAAGTGTCCTATTTGCTTGTCTTTGTGGATCGGTATATAGAACATTGCAAACACTAAACGATTCATGTTTGCATAAAGCTCCAGCAGCTTGAATATTGTCTTAGTGTGTTTCCTCGTCACTGTGGATGCCCATATAGAACATTGCAAACATTACACAATAGATAAAAAGATAGATAGATAGGTAGATAGATGTTGGAGTTAGACGTCTGTGGAAGCATGCGAACAGCAAAAGGAAGAAGAAGAAGCTTGGAGCTCAACACACAATACTGAATGTATTACCACTAGAATGTACAAAGATAAGTAGCCCATTAGGGCAATATGCGTATATACAAGCCCGGGGAAAAAAACCTCCTAAAGAGAGAAAAAAGTGCCTCGACGGTCCTAGAGTGTTCACACACATCACTACCTATATATATCAACAAATCCCCCCTGGGAGTGATGCGGTGAACAAGTAGCTGACACTCATGTATAAGGAAGTGCCAAGCTATGTCGAAATCACTCCACAAAAGGAAGTAAGCCCAAAGCTTTGCGGAGAGCTTCAAACTTCTCCCTAGGCAGAGCCTTCGTGAAAAGGTATGCCATGTTCTCTTGCGTGGGCACATATCCCAAACTCATCTCCCAAACAGAGAACCTCTCCCTGACATAATGATAATGCATTTCAATGTGCTTAGTGCGAGCATGGAACACAGGGTTCCTCACAACTTCCAATGCGCTCTGACTGTAAGTGAAGATGATGGTGGTAAAAGACTGACCAACACCCAAATCAGCCATGAGGCGTATGAGCCACGAACACTCAACAGTCACTGTGAAAGCTTTCCTATACTCAGCCTCACAATTGGAAGTGGCCAAAGTAGGATGCTTCTTGCTCCACCAACATATGCACGAGCTACCAAGCATGAAACAAAAACCACTGGTGGACAAACGAGTGTCATAGCAACCAGCCCGGTCCGAGTCAGAAAAAGCATGCAAATCTGGCGGTAGTGATCCCCCCTTGGGATAAAACAATCCAAGTAGCCGAGTACCACTCAAGTAGTGAAAGATGCGCTTAACCGCCTCCCAATGCTTGACACCTGGGCAATGTATAAACTTGCTGATCTGTGAGACAGCAAACTGAATATCTGGCCAAGTAATGCATAAGTAAATGAGGCATCCAACAGCTTGCTGATAGAGAACAACATGAGTGGCAATAGGTTTACAATCTTCAAGGCTAAAACACTGCAATAATGTATCAATATATTTCGTTTGACACAAAGCCATTCCAGCATCAACGTGCATAAACAGAATGCCCAAATAGTTATGCAAATGCCCCAAATCAAACATCTGAAATAATGCATGTAAATCAGCCTTAAAATCAGCAATATGCCTCTCATGAGGACCAACATGTCATCAACATAAACCACAATGATCAGAAGTACATCATTAGCACGCTTAACATGTAAGGTGCTTTCAGGTGGACTATTCTCAAAACCATGTGCAATCAGATAGGCATGCATCTTTTCATACCAAGCACGTGGTGCTTGCTTTAAACCATATAATTCCTTCTTTAAGCTGCACACCTGGTTTTCATGCCCTTTCTGCACAAAGCCACGGGGTTGAAAACATACACTTCTTCATGCAAGTCACCATTCAGAAATGTTGTTTTAATGTCCAATTGATGCACATCCAACCATGATTAGCTGCAAGTGCACAGATGCTTTGAACAGTAGCCATTTGGCAAGTAGGAGCAAAGTTTTCATCAAAATCAATGCCTCTTTCCTTAACATAACCCTTTGCAACAAGCCTAGCCTTATACTTGTCAACTGTATCATCAGGTTTACGTTTCAGCTTGTATACCCACTTAGTGCCAATGGCCTTTTTGCCAGGAGCCAAGTCACATAAAGACCAAGTACCATTCTTCATTATAGCATCATATTCAGATTGCATAGAAGCATAGTGGAAAGCAACGTTTTAGCAACGGCAACGGCAACGGGTTGGCAATGGGTTAGCAACGAGGGCAACGTTTGGAGCTAGGCGCTGCGGTAAAGTTATTTATTTTTCAAAATTTATATATATATATATATATATATATATATATATATATATATATATATATATATATATATATATATATATATATATTTTGTTATTTTGGATATTTTGACATATATAATGTGAGATATGACTAAATATACCATAAATTGTAGTATAAGACATACATAGCATAGGTTATTGACTCTAGACTAGTCACTATATGATTCACCATTTACAGCTATGTCAATAGTCAAATCAATCATCATAGAAGAGTACCTTGGCTTTGATGGCCAAGGATGAAGCTTTTGTCCAATATGTGCGTTGTGTAAGTGCATTATAAGAAGAACATGAGAAATCCAAAGTATCAATCTATCTCGAGATGATAAGGCCCAATAAAAAAACCATACATAAATGAATTTCTACTCGTCTAAAGTTTTTATGTCTTCCTCATTCTCCACATTTTATTTATTGCATATATTAGAGATTTTGAATAAGATCTTAGATAAGACTTTATATAATTTGTTATTTTTCCTAAGAAAACTATATTTTGTGGTATTTTATGAATTAAAAAAAATGACTACAAAGCAACGCGTTGCGAACGTCGCAACGTTGCGAAGCTGCGGACCGTTCGCAACGCGTTGTGATGCAACTATGCATAGAAGCCATCCAATTTTCTGAATTTTGTGCTTCATTAAATGCAGGTAGACCAATGGTAGACCAAATGCAGCCATAGCATAGCAATCTGATGAAAAAGAGGCACTATGAGAGCTTGATCGAGTACGATATGACAGAGGTGCATCTAATTTGCTGTCACGCAAAGTTTGTTCTGAATTTTGTGCTTCATCAAATGCAGGTAGACCAATGGTAGACCAAATGCAGCCATAGCATAGCAATATGATGAAAAAGAGGCACTATGAGAGCTTGATCGAGTACGATATGACAGAGGTGCATCTAATTTGCTGTCACGCAAAGTTTGCACCAGTCATTTTGGCATAGTTTTTGCCTCCTCAATATCAGCTCTCTCATCAACAAGTGCATCATGTAAATCTGCATCAGAAATGGGATGATCTTCATCATCACATGAAACCTGCAAAGGCTGAAATTACCTCATTAGGACCAGCACTAGACTGTCCACCTGTAAAAAGAGGTAGCAACGTATCATTCATGTCTTTGGAGCTAACAGATGTCTCCTTAGTACATGAAAGCAATGGCTGAATAACATATTCCACAAAAACAACATCACGGCTAACCAGAATGCGTTTAGTCTCTGGATGATACATACGATAGCCTTTACTTTTGGAACTGTATCCAACAAAAATACATTTTACTGCTTTATCATCCAATTTTTTGCGATGTTGTTCAGGCACTAATGCATATGCAAGACAACCAAAAACACGCAGATGAGAAACAGATGGCTTGCGATCATGCCAAGCCTCATATGGAGTGATAGACTGCAGTGCTTTAGTGGGATACCTGTTAAGTAGATATGCTCCACACATGACAGCCTAAAGCCAGAAACTATGTGGTAAAGCCTAACCCTTGACCATACACCATACACCTCGCCATCTTCATGAGTGATCTGTTCTTCCGTTCTGCAACTCCATTCTGTTGAGGTGTATACGACACTGTACACTGGTTTTTTATCCCACGTTGAGCCAGAAATGCATTAAAATCAAAAGAAGGTGTCTGCATAGGTCCACAGACATCACTATGTACAAGTTGCAATTTTTCAGTAGCCCGAACTGAACCATCTTTTGGAAAGGAGAAGGAACGCTCCATTTTGCCCAAAATACAGCCTTCACAAACATGTTTTCCAGGTGCCTCAAGTTTGGGCAAAGAGGACACCATTTCTGATTTCTGCAGGCGTAGCAAACTAGCAAGTTTCAGACGACCAAAGCGTGCATGCCAAAGCTTTGCATCCGACATAGCCTGAGAATCATGAACTGCACATGCCGAATCATTTACAGATCTTTCATAGTCTATGAGCTTATTCAGCCCATGACATAAAATGCAAGAAGCAATAATCACGTCGCCATTTGACAGATCATGAACTGAACATCTGTCATCAACAAATTTTAGAACCAAGCCAATCTTGGCTAATGCAGAAACTGATAACAGATTTTTGTTGATCCCTGACACAAACAAAACATTTGACAAAGTGAAAGAACTACCATCAGCAGTAGTCAAAATAATCTTACAAACTCCCATAACAAGATAAGAGGAGTTGTTGGCGCTTGTAACAGTATTCCCTGTAGGGGAAGGCTCGAGTGAAGAGAAGAAACTGTCAAAACTGCAAACAGTAGTAAACGCCCATTCTTCGTAGACTCTGTTTTTGGTGTAGAGGCCTCTGCAACAACCATTTCAGCCTCTTTTTTCTTTGCGTCTTTTGCAGCTAATTTAGGATAGTTCTTTATGATATCATCATTTCCTTTATAGTACTTGCAAAACAATTCTGCTTTTCTGATTCCTTCTCATCTTTGTCTTCCTTCTTCGAATGTGCAGAATTAGCAGATTTCTGCTTATTAGTTGAAGAGCTCCATTTTCCTTTGCCCTTCTGACTAGCCAGGAAAGCTTGATCTGCAATACGCATAATGGACCTGTTTTGCCTTGACTGATCTTCTTGCAGCATAACAGAGACTAACTCAAATGACAAGGCATTTGGATTGCCTTTCATCATCAACCGAAGAGTAGAAGCAAAACTCTGATACGAATAAGGAAGACCATTCAGAACGGTCTGCACAAGTGAGCTATCTGGAATAACTTCATCAGCAGAAATCAACTCTTCCTTCAAGTCTTTGATCTTTGTTAAAAAACTGTCCATAGAATCACCTTCATTCATGTGCTCACTCTCCAACTGTTTTCAGAGGTAAGCAACACGAGTCTCATTCCTAGCTTGGTACAGTGTGGTAAGTGTATCCCAAGCATCCTTAGCTGTTTTGCAAGAGCGAATGTGATGAATAATGGCACGTTTGACAGACAAAGCTATTAGTGCATGTACTTTAGCATCTCTGCCATCCCAATGAATCTGCTTTGCAGTAGGTGCAACAGAAACCATAGCACAAACAGGAATATGCAGAATATCATAATCTTCGACACCTTCTGCATCAGCTTCAGTACTTGCAATCGTAACTGTTGCATGTGTGATAGGACGTTTTTCAACACCCTGTAAAATGTTCCACAGTCCTTTTGCAACCAATACATGTCGCATCATATAAGCCCATAACGGGTAGTTGGTACCATCCAACTTATCCTTAACAGCCAACATATGGAATACATCACTTCTTTCAGCCATGGCCGGTGACTAAAATATCTTGATGCAGAAAATTGACTCCATCTCAAAAAGTTGAACAGAACTGCCTAGACGAATTTTGCTAGACCTGTAGCAGATTTCGAGACGCTTATACTGGCGAACCGAAACTGGTATATACCTTTGGCACAAAAAGACGAAATAGCTTGCACAAGCACGGCGATAGTGCGTTCGGAGGCCGAAACGAGCTCACCAGAATTCGTGCGATTCTGAGACTGCAACCGGAGAGGTGTTGACGATGCCCTAGGTGAAACGGTGACATGCTCTGATACTAATTGTTGGAGTTAGACGTCTGCGGAAGCATGCAAACAACACAAGGAAGAAGAAGAAGCTTGGAGCTCAACACACAATACTGAATGTATTACCACTAGAATGCACAAAGATAAGTAGCCCATTAAGGCAATAGGCGTATATACAAGCCAGGGGGAAAAAACCTCCTAAAGAGGGAAAAAAGTACCCCGGCAGTCCTAGAGTGTTCACACACATCACTACCTATATATATCAACAATAGATAGATAGATAGAAGTGTTTATACGAGTTTGTTCACAGATATCACAGAGAACTGATAGTTATAGATCATAGTAGTAACTTGTAAGTAGTAAGTACATACTACTGTCTGCATACTAACGAGTCATGAGTCATGAGTCATGAGTCAACTCATGGCTCATGACTCATGACTCATGAGCTTAAAGGCTAAAGCCCTAAACGTGGGTCCTGTTCACAGTTCAAACTTCAATGTTCACTGTTACGTTAACGTCCAGACTCCAAGGATTACATACTACATAGATGATTGTACCAAAATTTAAGTGTTAACTTGTCAAAGTTTTAAGTTTTAACTTTTAACATCAACCGACAATAATCATACATGTAACTTAAAGATGATTAAACACGTCATAAATTCAGACTCAAATGATAAATCATAAATTTTTAATGAATTATGATTAAAGTTTAAACTTTAAACATAGCACATAAATTATAATACATACTTATTACTAGTAACTACATACTAACATGATCAATCATCAATCATCATCAAACATTTTAAGCTTTTTAACGTAGACCATAGTAACTAGTTAAATAGTTTCAAGCTGCAAGCATCAAGATTCATCATTGAACATTTAACTTTCAAGATTCAAGAATCAAAATTCAACAATCATCAATGAGATCAATGATCAATGTCCAGGTTTGAGACATATCATATATGACAAACTCAAAGTCAAATACATATCATCAATGTCAAATGATCAAAGATATACAAACTGTAAATATTGTCATCTAGTTGACTGTCAAAACTCAAGTCACACGAGTCAACTCAATCTCTTTGATCTTACAAGTCCTTAGCAATTAGTCATTGGCAAATGCTCAAGACTCAAGTCTCAAATCTCAAACTCACTCTCGAAATCTCTAGTTTTGACCTTGTACTATTAGAATCATCATCATCCTCAACATAATCATCACATCATCTTCATCGGCATCGTCCCTAGGTGTGATCTTTCTGAGTCTCCGTCTATGTGGTCTCTTGCTAGAGGATGCCTTATCACTGCCACTAGTCAGAGCTGATGATCTCTGTCCTCTCGTAGATGCTCGGATATCATGCTCAAGTAAGGCCATGTCATGGTAAAACATGGTATATAGATCAAGCTTCTGTGTAATTGTGTGAAGATAGTGAATGATTTCATATTGTATTCAAAGAAATATGTCCAATACTGGTTAAAATCCGGTTTTGCATCACTAACAACTGTTTGCTTAACTATTTGGTCATTTTCTCTTATCAAATATGAATGAAGTTAATATATGCTCACATCCTTTCAATAGAATCACGTAATGTCAAATCTAAGGAATACACTCGAGTCTTTTTATCCATCTATTGTATCATTTGAAATTCCAGTCTTATGAGTTAGTAACCAATTGCAATATTCAAGTCATGTTTTGTTATCCATCTAGGATAGCGTAAAGGCTGCTCATTATACTTAATACGCGTGAGTACTTCTTAACTGGTAATGTCTTCCACGGGATTTACTCACGAATGTGTTAGTCCATATATATTTTGTACTCTCTTATTTGATATGATTAACTTTGCTAAAACAGCCTAGCGGAAATACTTGCAAATATATTATTTTTGAGTAACTTCGTACGGTACAATGTGAATGTTTTTGACTGCCTTTACCGTTAATTTTGTTCTTAAATATAAGGTATGAGATATTGTTATATAACAATAACATACACAAACACAAAACGATAGAAATTATATGTATGTATATATTCTTTTAGTAATACACACATAGGATTTGCTTAAAGAAGAACTATATGATATGGACTACTTTTACCTAGTGTTACGATTATACTTTAATATATTTTTTGAGTTTGCTTGATTCCATTAGGAAAGCATTATTTCATTTCACAATCAACAAACATGCGCTCGTGATCATGTAGTTTTTAAGTAGGGATTTTTATTTCAAGATTCGAAGATCTAAGTCATGGTGGTAGTAATAAGTTGTGCTTTTTCATTAGATTAAGAGTTTTTTTCAAAATAATGAAGAGCACCTTACCTTGTAACATTGGGCGACTAATGTTACATCTTTATCTTCTTGCTTACTATGTCGAGTCTTACAAAATAGTTATGTCGTTCAAGATATTATGGGCTTCTTTCTTCTGATGGGGATACATCATTAACTGAATAATAATGGTATATTTTTTCTCCAAAGAAGGAAAGTGAAAATTTTTGAGGGAACGGATTGACACATGGGAAACTCACACGACTTGTCCAAACTTATTACTTCATCACAAATGTCACCTTTTCTAATATACTATTTTATTACTTGACGAGTAAATGTGGATCTCTTATAGTGCTGGTTGATTGTTTTTTTCGTCAAGGAGGGTGTGATTTGTGACATGGATAACAACCGGGCATTGACGTTGTACCTATTCACCCCTTTCATTATTTTAGTCCTCACGAATGTTTTGATTTGGTCGGTTGGAAGGTACATAAAGGAAATGCACCTCATCTTCTTGGTCTATAAATTCAGTCAACAAACTTCCATGTTTCTTTGATGTATCCATTATATCATAAATATTACTTGCGATCCTTGTATTGATAGATCATCCGATTATTATAAACGATGCATTTTTGTATACTACTTTTTGGATATTTCTATTTTGTTATTTTATGGTTTGAATTTTATTTCACTTGGCTCGTAAACTTACAATAAAATTGATTGCATACTAATCAGTCGCCAGATGCTTGCTCATTATATATATATGTATGTGTGTGTATGTATGTCATAGTTAGTTGGGATGGGTCTCGAGACGGGGATAGTCCATAGGGGGGTTTTCGGGACCTTGGAGGGAGGCGAGCAGGGACGGGGTCCCGGGACGGGATTGACCCATAGGGAGGTTTCGGGATGGGGCTTGGTGTTAGATTTATTTAGTCCTCCATGGTCTACCATTGTTCTACCTGCATTTGGTCGAGGACCCTAGTCGGGTCAAGGACCAGCTCGAGGGAGCCAAGGCTCTAGCACAAATCTTCGAGGTTATTCCATCTCCACAGAGTGGCCGTATGAGGGGTGTTCGGACCTTAGAGAAGATTCTAGATGTGCCAAGGGCAAGGGCTATTTAAGGTTGGGAGGAGAGTGATAGGTAGCTAATGGGGGATCTTTCATTTGGTATGAGAGCTTGAGTGAGAGAAGGGAAAGTCTTGGAGAGCAGGCCACTTCATCATCTTCTTGAGGAGTTTTGGGAGGAAATTTTTGGGGAATTCTCATGGAGCTCGCGTGAAGTCGGTGGAGCATGGCGTGAGGGAGTTCGGTCTTTCTTGGGAGTGTGTGGAGATCCGCCTCGATTTGCGTGTAACAGAGGAAGCAAAAGATCTTCCTAGTCATCTGTCCGCTGATCTGTGCAGGAGGTAAGTCATTTCTGACTTTGAATTCACATGGGAACTCTCAAAGAGTCTCCATGGAGGCCGCCCCCCACGAGGATGGAGGAGAAGCCTTTGAGCTTCTTTCTCCCCAAGAGATACTCGAATTATAAATCTTGTGCGTTTTATATAGGTCTTCTTTTCTTCAGTGTTTTGCTATGTGGGATCTCAGCCCCGCCGCGTGTGCTCACAAGGGGAAAGTCATCGAATTTGAGAGAGGGAGAGAGAGAAGAGGGAGTTCTTTGATTTGACCCCCTAAAACACCTACCTATTCTCACTAATTTGATCATAACTTTGTCTAAGAACACCCAAATTGAAAAATTTAAAGTGCTATAGATTCCTTGCTTTAAGAGCTTTCCAATGATCAATTATTTCGCTAGGTTTGGCTTGGATTTGACCACTTGTACAGAGCTTTTAAGTTGACTGAGTGGAATTGTGAGAACTTTTTGTCAATAATGAAGTACGAATATCAATGTCCATGCCACATGACCATTGTCAAAATGCAAAATCCATATGGAAGTGTAAACTAAAGAGACTATAAGGTCTCATTATATACATCATCATGATCAAAAAGATTGTTAATATCATTAGTCACATGCTGTTATCGTTAGTGTCAATGTGAAATGCTAAATGGTTGTCAGATACTTTTGTATATGTTCTTTAATAAAACATATAGTGGAATGATGAGCCATAGACTCTAAATTCGATTGCATTTGTATGATCTAAGAAATTTGTGTTCGTGGTATGTGTACTGTGTGTTTTCTATGTATTCTGTAGGCTCTGTGCGGAATATTGTGTTTGGCATCCGGAGCTCGGTTTCTACATCGAGGGTATTGTCGTGGAGCTCTCGAAAAGAAGATTCCACTATCGTATGTTGCTATCAAAATACTACACATGCTCCTCATCATCATGTGCTTCTTCTATGGTTTCCTCCTCCTCTTCAATGTTAGTTGGAGTGATGACATCATCTTCTTTCAACTCCCATTCTGTAAATGGATCAACTTTTTCTGCTTATGATAACATCTTCAAATTGCAACTAACATATACTAAGTCACTAGCCTTTCAACACCAAGTCTATTGCGTTTCTTTGAGCCAACATTTGCATAAACACTCCATAATTGCTCCAAGAAAGATGAACTACATGCTTGGCTCAAGATACGAATAGCCAAAGCTTGTAGCTTTGTTGTGCTAGCTTCATAATCCTCCCACCATAGAGCACCACCAACACGAAAATGATCTTCTTGTGCATCCAAAGAATGAAGGAGGCCTTGTTTTCCATTTCGATACATAACTAGCTCATCCTGTATTTCTTTTCTTTCTATATCACTTTGAACTAAACGCTCCAAGACTTTCATTCATCTACCCACTCTATTGGTATATTGTTTTCTCGATTGAAACTCATGATCCATATGCAACTGCATGAAGAGGAGAGTAATATGAATTCCATCGTGAAATGTATATTTTTTTTGAATCTTCTTGAACTCTAAAAAAGAACATACATAAAATTAAAATAATAACAAAATTTAGTACATGCATACATAATACATACATATATCATATATACTATGTATGACATATGTATGTAGTATGTACAATGTACTTAGTATTTATGTAAAAATTCATAAAAAATAAAACATACCTTTCTATATTTGATTTTTTCTTTTTCTTGCCTTTTTGGCCGGCAAAAAGATACATCTATATCTATCTATCTATGTATCTATCTATCTATGTATCTATCTATCTATCTATATATATGTGTGTGTGTTCATTTCCATATCAAAATTTAAACATAAAGCATAGAAGAAATATACAACTTTGGAGTTCCATATATGCATGTATCATATATGCATTATGTGTACACTATATATGCACATGTCTTATATATGCAGTATGTGTACACCATAGTTGTTTATGATGTTTCTGACGTCTGACTTCTGACGTTTAGCCGACGTCTGTCGGGTATAATAAAACGTTTATGACATTAACTGACGTGGTCTATTTTTTTCATAAAAAAATTAAGAATAGTTATAATACATACTATAGACATAATATCATATTATATATATTCTTATACACATATATGTATGTGTATGTAAAAATCCTCACTCTAGAGTCAAGGCCATGATTCATGCAAAGTCACAAGGTGAGCAAACATAATGTCAAATAACTAATTATTTCATAATCTAATTAAGACATCACATGACTCCATGTGATTTCATTGTTACTCGTAGATGTATGAGATAGTCTTGAAAGTTGACTCCATGGACCATATGAGTCGATTTCAATAAGTACTTATCCCTCTTTGATGTCTAGGTAGCAAGTTGAATTCAAAGATGATAGATTTATTGCCTCACTCATATGGAAAAAGATGTATATACTATAATCTCCATTGCCTCAATAATGGGAAGTCATTCTTGTTTAGACTCCATTTAGAGTATGTATACAATATACATTAGATACGCAAAATATACAAATTACAATATAGCTAGCAACCTTGCAGCTATATCGTGAAGCTTGGAGTGTAGGCACTTCATAATAAGCTATGGCAGACACTTGACAATGGACTTTAAAGGTTGAACTCGGCTCCAACAGGGCAGTAAGCTCTGAGCTCTTTCAATGTTTTTGGACAAGATTCAATAAGAAAAATGATTCCTTTGCACATATGAACTAGAGAAATGCTTAGAAATAGTGTATACGTAGTCTCATATTCCAAAAAAAAAAAAAAAAAAAAAAAAAAAAAAAATCCTGCCATAGTCCCGTCAGATACATGTTATTGACACAAGGGTTACTAAAGTGATAGTTGATGTCAAGAAAAATGTTCCAGACGCACGAGGTTACAACTATGGTGATCACTACATAGTACATTTAAATCGTCGATTTTTAAATAAAAATTGTTTTTCAAATCTTGAAAACATTATAAACGATTTTTAACGATTTTTATTGAGGTTTTTTCTGAAAAACATCGAGTTCACAAAAATACCTAAGCAATAGCTTTTTTCGAAAATGCTTCAGTCAAACCCATGCGCTAACATTTTCTGGTGTTCTCTTGCACATTCATCTTGAGAGCTTGCATTATGAATTCCACTGTTCATTTTCATGTATCATGTACCTTCATTGTTTACATTTTTGCCTTGACTCTTGACTCTTTTATTTAAAATGCATTTGAAAGTTGAGATTTGAAAATTGAAACTAATGTGGTGATTATAGACTATTAGGTGATTTTATATGTTATTCATGTCAAGTATGTCAAAAAGGTGTTAAATATGCATTGGTACATAGCTTTATGTTTCAGAAAAAAAAAATCTTTCACAGTGAATAAAACCCCGATTTTTATTTTGGATTTTATAAACCCCTACGATTTAAATAGTTTAATCTCGTTTTGAAACCTCTTGTTGTATGATTGTGTGTGTACACTATATATGCATTACACATGTGTCATACATGTATTGTGTGTACATTATATGTATTATGCATATTGCGACGTGCAATCATCAATGTGGTAATGTGCGTGATCTATTTATGTATCGGACTAACATCCATAGTATGGGCTGCATGCTCTAGAGAGAGTCGAGACTATGGGCTGTGTGCTTTTGTTGAAGTCAAGTTACATATGCCATAATGCAATTTGCATATGCATATGCATATGCCAGAATTCACATTGCACATTGCAATTTGCATATACATGTACCATATGCCATAATGCACATTGCATTATGCGTATGCCATAATGCACATTGCATTGCATATTTGCATATGCATATGCCATATGCCATAATGCACATTGCATCATGCATATGCCATAATGCACATTGCATTATGCATATGTCATAATGCACATTGCACATTGCATCATGCATATGCCATAATGCACATTGCATTATGCATATGTCATAATGCACATTGCACATTGCATATGCATATGTACATTGCATTATGCATATGCCAATATGCACATTGCACATTGCACATTGATGATTGCCCATATGCATATGTGTCTATGCCATAAACAAGTCATATGTTAAAGAATTATTGACTTATTGAATTATTATTTCTTTTTACTTGTAAATGTCAAAGAAACCGGACAAGAATGGGACCATATTGAGAAGGTGAAGACCTTGACCAAAGGTCAACATAGATGCAAATGCAAATTTTGTGGTCACGTATGGGATGGAGGCACTAACAGAATAAGGGAACATATCCTTGGTTTGAAAGGATATGGTGTTAGTAGATGTGATAATGCTCACCAAGAGGTTAAAGATGTCGAGCAAAGGGGGGTAATGGAAGTGGTGATGCATCTTATGTACATATGAAGTCCACTGATGATTCAATTATGAATGGCCAGCCAATGTGAAAATGACACATATGAAACTGATAATCAAAATTATATGCATGCATGTGGATCATGTGAAACCTTTGGAGGGAATGCAAGCAAAAGAAAAAGAGGATCTAAGGGAGCTTTGCAAAAGGCCTCGAAGTCCAAAGCAAGTTCGGATGCAGATAAAGCCTTTCATAGTTCCTTTGTTTTTGTTGGTTTTTTGCTGCTAAGGATGTACCGTTTCGGAAAGTAAGAAATCCTTACTTCCAAGAATTTGTGACTTCCATTGGAATGGCTTGCCCTTCATACAAAGTTCTTTCATATAATCATTTGTGTGATTGGCATTTGAAAAAGGAGTTCAAATGTATTGAAAGTGATTTGTTCAAATTGCATGAGAAGTGGAAAACATATGGCTGCACTATATGTTGTGATGGTTAGTTCGATACCAGAAATCAAACAATCATTGATGTTATGGTCTCATGCATTTATGAAACTATGTTTCTAAAATCAATTGACACCTCTGGTCAAATCAAAACAGGTGAGTATATTTTTGAGATTCTCGAGGATGCCATTATGGATGTTGGACCACAAGATGTGGTCCAAGTATGTATGGATAATGCAGCTACTTGTTGGAGAGTTGGATGTTTGGTTGAAGAGCAATGGCCACACATTTTTTATACTCATTGCTCTATCTACACACACACACACACATGTGTCTCTGTGTGTTTGCATGTTTGTATGTATGTACGTACGTACATGTATAACAGTTTATGTATGGGTGTGTATGATTGTATATATATGTATGTATATACGTATGTATGTATGTACTTATGTATGTATGTATATGTATAACAGTTTATGTATATATGTATATATATATACACACAATTTTACTGGAGGGATATACGATAATTCAGTC
The DNA here is from genome assembly GCA_020310875.1 of Ceratopteris richardii. Taxonomy (NCBI): domain Eukaryota; kingdom Viridiplantae; phylum Streptophyta; class Polypodiopsida; order Polypodiales; family Pteridaceae; genus Ceratopteris; species Ceratopteris richardii. Next base: position 143,742,462 of record CM035407.1, read on the forward strand.
TTGAAGGGAGATATGACAAATTAGACTTTTTTCAATGATCACATAGGACACATTTGTACATGGCATGAATCTTCAAAAATTAGGACTGAGATCAATGGAGAACAGGAGGCATCATGATTCAAGCTTTAAGTGGGCTGTATGGTACATAATGCTATAAATACTTTTTGAAAGTTTGCTACATGTAGTGTACAAAAATAAGCTTAAGAGGAATATGGATATCTGTCAATTTCTTTGAATCAACCCTCTGAATATGGCACACTGATCTAGTATATTTTGTTTGGCTCTGGGATTTTGATGGGAGAGTGCTGAGTTCCAAGTATAGTATGGTATAGTAAATCCATCGATTTCTTGAGCATATTTTGCAGACAATGAAAGAAC
>CM035407.1:143747839-143937839 GCA_020310875.1 Ceratopteris richardii
CATTGAAATCCATATAACATTCTATTATCCCATAAATTATAACATGCCTCCCAGTTGACAAGCAACAAACTTCAATTGCTAAGAATAAATAGACATGGATGACCAGTCACATGTTCCATCATTGAACAATCATAAGCATGTTCCATGTAAAAACACATGCATGGAAATGGAAAACTGGAATTCAATGTGACTGTGAATGATATGCAGAAATCAAATGATCATAATGTGGAGTTAATGATGCTTATGAATCCATTGAGATTCTTCAAGTGAATGATTTTTATATTTAACTCAATATCTATGATATTGCTTGCTTATGCTTGTAGTAGTAACATCATAATCAAGTATTTTCTTTGGAACTAAAATTTCAGCATTCTCTTCAAGTAAATAAGGATCATCTAGAATAGGAGTGAGTGACAATGTTCTTTTAAATTGTTTCAATAAACTAATAAGAAAAGAATTATGTATATTCCAATGAGAAGGTATATCTAGTTTAAAAGCATTCTCATTAATTTTTTGGATAATACGAAAAGGTCTATAATAACGTAGTGCAAGTTTAACCTTAGGAGGTTGTGAAATATTTATTCAAACATCTTTTAATTATTCGTAACCATACAAAGTCATTTTCATTAAATTGTTAAGCTACTCGTTTCTTATTAATATTACACATGTAACATTCTTGATTCTTTTTAATGTGTTCATGAACCTCATGTAGTATATAAATATGATCTTGTGCAAAAGAATCACCCATAGGTATATCAATTTGAGTGAGTCTTAGGAGTGGAAAGCTTTTTAGCATAAACAATTTCATACGGTGCATGTCGAGTAGTGATATGTGTTGTGTTATTATACGTAAATTGTAATAAAGGAAGTTTCTCATTTCAATTACTTGGATTATCTAAAGAATAACAACATAATAAAACTAAAATAGTACTATTCGTAGCTTCACTTTGCCCATTACTTTCAGGATGAAATGCAGAGCTGAATTCTATTTTGGAACCTAAATTTTGAAATAATGTAACCCAAAAGTAATTACAGAAAAAGAACATCTTGATATGAAAGAATGACTTTTGGAAAACCATGATGTGGAGAAATACATACAATAAATAATTTGGCATTTTGAGATGCAAAAAGAGTCTTTTTACAAGGAATGAAATATGCTTGTTTATTAAACCTATCAACAATTGTTCAAATCATATCATTATGAGATGAAGTTGTAGGAAGTCTAGCAATAAAATCCATAGAAATTTGTTCCCATGGTCCATTAGGTATGGGAAGTGGCTTTATAATCCAAATGCTTTATCATGATGTCATTTCAAACGTTGACACACAATGCAATGGGAAACATACTATGTAATATCCTTTTCTATATGTGGCCAAAATAAGAACTCTTTACATGTAGAAATAGTACTTTGGATGCCCCTATGATCCATATATGGTGGTTCATGCATCTCTTTCATAACAAATTCTTTAAAAGCTTGTGTGATGCATAACTTGTATTGGAAATATAAAAATCCATCATGAAAAGTGTAATGACCCTCACTAAATGTTGTAGAATTATTGAAAGCATTCCATGTTTGTGAAAAATATAAATCAGATGCACAAGTAGGAATCATGTCATGAAATGAATGAATATGAACAACATAAATATTATTGATTGAAACAATATTTGTTTGTGGGGATGGGAAGTGACTAAGGGCATCAACTATAACATTAGCTTTGTTAGGTTGATATTGAGTTATAGGCTCAAAATTTTGTATGAATGAAGCTCATTTAATGTGTCTATTAAAAATCGATGGTTGATTTAATAAATGCTTAATAGCTTGTTGGTCTGTATTGATTAGAACTTCAGAACCCATGAGGTAATGTTTCCAAAATTTTAAAGCATGCACAATAGCTAAAAGTTCCTTATTATATGTACTATAATTCTTTTCAGAAGATTTAAGTTTCCTACTTTCAAATGCAATAGGATGGTCATTTTGCATTAATACAACACCTATACCTAAACCACTAATATTTGTAACTCATGGAAAGGTTGTGTAAAATTTGGTAATTGCAAAACAGGTATATGAGAAAGTGCATGTTTAAGTTTTTCAAAAGATTGTTGTTGTGCTAATCCCTATGCAAATTTTAACCTTTTCTTCAATGATAATGTGAGTGGAAATGCTAAATAAGAAAAACCTTTTACAAACTTAAAAAAAAAAATAGCTAATCCTAGAAAAGAGCATACATCATTCACAGATTGAGGTACATGCCATTCTTCAATTACTTTAATTTTTTTAATCTACATAAGCGCATTGAATAGAAACAATATGACCTAAATACTCTAATTCTTTTTGGAAGTAATAACTCTTTTCAAGATTGGCATAAAGTTTATTTTTGCGTAACAAATTAAAGACAATTACTAAATGATTTTCATGGTTATTATTATTCTCGCTATAGATAAGTATACCATCAAAGAAAACAAGAACAAAAGCTTGGTAATCAAGGAAAATGCTATTCATCATATGAGCAAATGTAGTAGGTGCATTGGTGAGTCCAAAAGGCATTACTATGAATTCAAAATGATCAATTTGAGTTCTAAAGGCAATCTTGTAAATGTCATTTTGTGTCATTCTTATCTGGTGATACTGAGATTTAAGATCAATTTTATTAAAGGCAAGTGCTCCACGAAGTTTATCTATTCTTTTGTCTCGTTCTGAGCATGTTGGAGTTCGTGCCGCAAAAGCTTCAAATAAACTCAATCGATACCCCCAAGTAGGGATAATGTACCAAAAACCTCGATATTATGGATAGGGTAAATGGCCTTATAGAGAATCAAAACCTAGGATTGCATCGGATGATCGAAATGGATGCCGAATCGCAAACGAACACCGAATCGCGAACGGGCACCGTGAATCACGATCAAACCTCGATACGTATACCTTCGCAGATGTGCCTTGGCTCTGATACCATTGTTGATTGGATCTTGCAGATGCATGTACGATAAGGATAGTATAGAAACAAAGTCTCATAAAAGCATAAACATAATAGAAAGAGACAAGAGACTAGATACTAAATTGGGTACAATCCCCTCCTCCACATACTTTGATGGATGAGTCTATTAGAGTATGTGTATTCATAGGTATTTCTTATTACGTCCTGAATAGAAGATACATGAGGGCGGCGCTTCAAAAAGCATGCATTTATGAAAAGTTTCTTTATTTACAAAATCATTGCTTTCTAAAGGATCTACTATTTTTACAAGAACATCACTTTCTAAAGCAATCTCTTATTTTTACAAAAAATATCTAAAATACTATCTTTTAACTATCTTTAAAAATATCTGAATAAGTCCATGCGTGTTCACACCCTCATGAATCTTCACCTCCTAACTCAAAAAACAATCACATTAAAAACCTCAAGACATTAAAATCCATATAACATTCCATTATTCCATAAATTATAACATATAAAGATTATGCATGAAGTGTATTATGGTGTAAATAAGATGTGTAATTTGATATGGAGATCAAAGTGAAAATAAGAATGATCAAAACTATTATGGTATTAGGAAAGTATTCTTGTGTTTGAATTCATGTCAACCTATAAGATAGTCCGTACTTTCATGACCACAATGAGAAAAAACAAATGAGTTTCTTTAGGACTTACTAATTTTGTGCCCCTTTGTATGTAACCATTTAGTGATAAATTCCTAGCTCTAGAAAGTGATTGCCAAACTTTGTGGCATCAATTCTCATGTCTTTTGATATGTAATTAGTGTTGATGTAGGCTCCATGCTTATCAAACATCTAGACTCAACCACCTCATAGCTCTCACATTGCAAAGATTTAATCCTAGAATTGAGGTCTCCTATGATGACTTTTTCCAGATGGTGAAGCCAATAATATCCTATGACAATGCATCTTGTGGTGAAGGTCCATGGTTTCAAGTCTAGTCTGATATGTTACCTCCCAAGGGAATGTCATTTGTGAATGTCTTAAGGAAAGTACATATCATATTGTATACATCTTGAATCTCCTTGGTGTGCTCTCCCCCCCCCCCCCCCCCCCCCCCCCCCCCACATGCTTCAAGTTGAAGCTAAGCATGATGGGACGAACTATCATGTGTGTTTACATGATGAATCATGTTCCTGTTGCAAAGCAACTATTGAACATAGTGGAAGATGTTGAAAAATGAGCCAATGATTCTTCTACTATGTAGCTTGGTATCATAGATTCATGTTCTTCTTCAAGTACAATGACTATGCCTTCTACAATTACACAAGAACAAGGTAGATAAGTTGGAAACAATGCTCAAGCTCATCTATTGATTGCTCTTTTTGTGAAGTGACATATTTTTCCACACATCTGATAAAAGATGCAAAAAGAAAAAAAGGAAGGCTATGGGGACTTACAAGGAAGGGGGGTAACTTATGTATCAAGCACTATGAGAAGCTGCACATGTATTAAATACCAACTGGACATTGGATGATGAACCTATTAAAGATCATATATTCCAACCTACTGTGGATATTATGGATACATGATGTGGCTCCAACTCCATTAATTCCATTAAGATCTAAGTTTCACAACATAGAGCTTCCACTTAAAGTCAAATTCATGACATCATCAACAAGAGTGTCTGTAGACGTTAACAAAGTGGTGACTCCTCAAAAATCACTTGAAGGTATGCCAATAGTATCCTTGTAGTCCAAAGAGGAATTCCAAGTAAAACATGAGAAGATTGAGAAACAAATGGTTGCAACATTATTATGGATAGATTCTTTGCTATTATGAAATATTGCTTTGAAAGCCGATAAAAAAGAACTAACAACAAAGTATCTGTGAAGGCAAACCACACATCATTGGAAGTGGAGAAAAGAGTAACAAGGAGATGTGGACTATTAGAAACTCAACGAAAGATAACGATGAATGATGTGAAGGAGCTATGGGCAAGAAACAATGAGCTCATGCAATCACTAGCATCTGATCGACCTATCAATCTAATTAATGAACAAGCGGATCAGATTAGTGAACTTAAAGCTTAGATAGAAAAGCATAAAGCACAAATTGAAGATCAAATACCCACAAGGGTAGTTTTGAAAGATATCTAGTTGAAGAAGTAGTATTGAATCAAAAGATTTATAAGTTGAATGATCAATATGTGCAACAATGCCACGAAGGTGTAGACCAACTAAAGATAGTGATCGAAGAAAGAATGAAGACCAACCAAGATTTAGAGGAGGCACTAACTCAATTGAAGACACAAGAGGAGATAATCCAAACATTGGTAGCTCAAATAATAGAACTTAATACTCCTAAAAATGCAGATGATGTCCCAATGGATTCCACAATATTGCCCATTCACATGGAGCCTACTTCAGAGAAAGAGTTATGTTTGCTTTCTCCACCCGTTTATTCGTCACTTGTACAGAGGAAAGAATTCTTAGATGTGCCTAAAAATACCTTTACAATATCATGAGAGTGGCTCGTCCAATCTAAATTCTTGGTTAGTGGCATGTGAGCTCCATTATTATTCTTATAATAGAGTAGCCCCTAATGAACCTATCAAAATTGAGAAATGGAATGAATTTCTTATTGTTGAGCCCATCAAAGTCATATTGGTCAGAGTCAACATGGTCAAAGTCAAAATAGTCAAAGTCAAAGTGGTCTATGGTCAACATGGTTAAAGTCAAAGGGTTCAAAGTTCAGTTGTCAAGGTGCACAGGTAGTGCACAATCAATTGTTCACAAAGCTTATGCTTTGCAAAAAGTTGGATGTAGGTTGCAAATTATCTTTCTATAATTTCTCTAAGGTTCAAAGGATTTTTAAAGTATCTAGAAGGTTCAGGTGAGCCCTTCCTTAGGTACACATTTGAAGAAAGGCAAAATGTGAAGTCATGTGAAGAGGAAGCATATGCAAAAGTGAAAGTATGGTGCCCCATTTAAATTTTTTGTTATTGTCCTAAAGTCACTACAGGACGAAACATGGATTCGTTGGTTGTACACACTTTTAGACAAACTTGGGACATAAAAGTGAGCTCCAAGATATTCTATCAGTTAGGAGCATACATATGAACCAACACTAGCAAGGGAGCATAGTCTACACTAAGAGAGAGAAGAGTAAGAGACATTCAAAGAGTGTGTGACGAAGAGAAGGAAGTGCAAGGTGTGCAAGAAGTGTAATTTAGGTGTGTGGATAGGAGTGCTAAGCAAGACAATCAAGGGTCACAAGGTCCCATTGAAGTTGTGTGTGCGTTGATAGAAGGTGTCCATCCCTCCTCCCCTATTGGAAGCTTGAGTGCAAAGTGTGCACAAGTGCAAGCTCTTGGAGTGCTTTTGGTGTCTGTATTTCTCTTCTTATCCTTCTTCCTTCTCCTACAAACACTCAAGTCCCTTTCTGCACGAGAATCCCCCAACACTTATGAAGCACTCATTGGCTATCAAACAACAAGAATAGGTGAAATAAAACACATATATAAGATGCCAAAACCATTCTATTGGGGATGATAGAGTTCAAAAGGGGAGCACATGGGAGCGGGTAGTGGCGCCAGGTTAACACATGTTACAAATGATAAGGGAAATTGATGATAAGAAGAATAAAATAAAACACATGAAATAACGACCATGCACCAAGATGTAAGTGAACTATTTGTAAGAGGACTTTGAAGTGTATGTTAAATTTGGGAACTTTCAAAAGACTAAACTCATTGATCATAACCATTTGACCAAAGGAATGGAGTCAAAGAACAAGGATGAAGACTTGAACTAAAGAAAGGGGAAATTTCAAAAGATAAAATATATGATTAGTTAATACCCTTTCCAATGAGTACTTCAAGAATACTTATAATAAAAATATTCACTATTCTTATTCCTCAAGATGTAGTAAAAGCATACCCATTAGAAAATGTATCAAGGACGATAGATACTAGGAGGGGAGGAGTGTTGCAACATTGGAAGTACAAAAGCCAAAAAAGAGTTGCAAAGAAGTGGGCCTCAAATTATTCATAAAGAACCACCTTTATTATTTGGTGATCCATATGCAAAGCCTTATAACTATGCACTAAGATGAGTCCTCTAGTGTTACACTCCCAAATCTCTAACATAGTTAACTAACCCATAGGCATTGAGTAGACATTTTGAGTTCCCATCCAAATGTGTGAATGGACATGAGTGTGGCCACTTGTATATAAGTGAGTTTCAAGAATCTTGTTATTTGTAAGAGAGAACTGGCTTGAATAAGATCATTCCGATAACTTCTCCTTCTTGACCTTTGTGAGCTTATGTGCATGCCTATGTCTTTGAATGTGTACTAAGTTATATTTTCTATCTCTTCCCCATATTTTTCCACTATTTTCTTGGTTTTGTGAGGTGGATATGTTCACGAGACCTTTCATCTCCAATTCTTCTCCAATGCTTGGTGGACCTCTGTAGCATTCAACCTCTTAAGAATGGATTTGTTGAGGGAGTGTTGAAGAAATGGTTTCATTTCTATTCTAGCATTTCATTTATATTCTAGCATTTCATTTCTAGTTCATTTATATGAGTGCATCTCCATTTTGTATTATTCTAGTTGTGTTTGGGAGACTTTTTATTTAGCTTCCTTTTGTATTCATTCTCCTTCAAGGAGAATTATTCCACATTGTATGTGCTTTGAGACTCAAAATATATACAAGGAGGGCCTCTCTTCACTTTGTAGTTGGTTAGAAGCTTGAGATCTCACTTCATTCTCTTGGAAAGCTCATTTTAATCCACATGTGAGTTTTCCCATTTCATGGTCTACTCACTCTTTTGCTTCTCACACTCTTTTATTTTGTGAGTATATTATATGTCACTCTATATGCCCATAACACACGATGAAGTTGCATATCCCAATCAGTTCTTTTAAAATTCAACAATTTTGATCAGACAATATAGAACAATATATTTGTACTTATCACTTATCCATTATGGAGCTAACTTTCTATGTCTTACCATAAAATAATTAGTCAGACAGTCTATGATATAATTAAGAAAAATGAATTTCTCTGTCACTTACCAATTCAATTGGTAAGCCAAATCTTGTAATCACATTTTCATACAAGAACTTAGTTGAGGGTTGAGCATGATTTTTAGACGTAGCCTTAACTTCAACCCACTTTCTTAAGTATTCTATTGCTACTATAATGTATTTTGCATGAGCAACTCTTAGTAGGTGGATGAGTAGGTCCAATACAATCCAAACCCAATTTGCTAAAAATGCATTCTCAAGTACCTCAAAGAAACAATTAATGAAGGCCTATTCTATTCATATACATCTGATGTAGACATGAAGATTTTCTCTGATGCAGATTGGGCAAGATCAAGAGATGATAGGAGAAGAACTTCAAGTTATCTTGCTTTAGCAGGCTCAAAGATCATCTATTGGTTGGAAGCAATCTACTGTTGCTCGCTCATCTACAGAGATTGAATATAGAGGATTACATTATACTCACAATTAGGAGTAAAATCATATACTCCTCACATATTTTGTGATAACATGAGTTCTTTGCATCTTGCACCTAATCCCATTTATCATGCTGGGACCAAACACACTAAGGTCCATTATCACTATGTTAGGGAGAAGATTACAAGCAAGGAAATTGAGCTTTCATGTCTGAGCTCACTAAATTGAGTTTAGTTACATTACCTTGGTATTGCAAATAAAGACAATTTTTTTCCTAGTCTTGAGCTCCTTTCAGTTGCCTCATAAATGGTCTTCCCAATATAATCTCATATGAGGTTAAATGTGGAAATTCCACTATTGTAAAAGTGCGTTCCATTTCAATGCCACAAGTTTGGATTATCACTCTATCCCACATTCCTAAGAGTTTTTCAATACGACCATTTGCCAATTGTAACCTCATTCTACTAGCCCTGAGTCTAGAAGCACCCCATTCTTGTATTTTTTTTATAGGAACTTCCAACTTTTTTTCACCTTCTATCTTTTATTGCATTGAATGAACTTTAGTTTGAGCCCTTGTCAACCTCTTAATAGACATGATTTCATCCTGTTTGCTATTAGAACTAGACAAAATGTTTACAACCTTTAGTGGAATTTGGTTATGAGAAACTTTCTTATTAGGGGTTTTTGGACAAATATGAGAACGATGTGTATAATTATGTTGCACAATGTCAAGAATTTTAACATAATGATTCTTAAAAAGAAGCAACCTCGTTTTGGTTTCATGCTAATCCAAAATGGAGTGTAAACATAGTTGACAATTTGGAAGGAAAACTTCAAGGAAATGAAGGAGAAGTGAATGTAAATGAAAGACACATAAAGGACATGTATAAGAATTTGTTTTGGTGAAGCTTACTAGTAAATGAGCTCCATTTACCTTTGGCCTTTTGACTAGCTAAGAAAACTTGATCTACAACATGCATAATTGAAATGTTCTTCTCGAATTGATCCATTTGCATAAAACAAATACTGAATCCTCAAATGTTAAGGAATTTGGATTGGATTTCATCAACCAAAAGTAGAAGCAAAACTCTGATATGAATATGGAAGAACACTAAGAACAATCTGCACAAGTGAACTATTTGGTAAGATTTCATCAACATTTATTTTAAACCATTGATCTTTTCCCAAAAAATTTCCATTGAATCTCCCTCATTCATATGCCCAATCTCCAATTGTTCTTGGAGGTCAGCAACATGAGCCTCATTTCTTGCATGGTATGATGTTGTAAGAGTATCCCAAGCATCTTTTGCTATCTTGCAGGAGCAAATGTGGGGGGCATAGTGGCATGTTTGAAAGATAAAGCTATCAATGCATATGTCTGTGAATCTCTTCCATCCCAACAAAGTTTCTCTATAGTAGGTGCAATAGGAACCACAATATGACCAAGAAATTTAAGATCATTACCTTCAACACCATTTGCATCACCTTCAATCACTATACTTGAAGGTGTAGTGGGATGTTTTTCAACACTTTGCACAATATTCCACAATTTGTTTTCTACCAATACATGATGCATCATGTATGCACACAATGTGTAATTAGTACCATCCAACTTATCCTCAACAACCAACATATGGAGTACATCATTACCTTTACCCATGGCTATTTTCTAAATATCTTGATGTGGAAAATTTAATGTACCTCAAAAATTTGAACATACATACCCAAATGAGCTCTGTTAGATCTATAGGACACTTCGAGCTCCTTGTATTGGCAAACCAAAAATTGTGTATATGCTTCACACAAGAGGGACATAATATTATGCACATTCACTGTGATAATGCATCTAGAGGCCAAAATAAGGCTTGGAGTATGCTGTGGTAGAAATTATACCCTTGATGTAGAAAATCTAGATCTAGATGCCACACACAATACTCCGCATAGAGCCTATAGAATACACATTTAACACAATACACAGAGAGCACGCACACATATTTCTTGGGTGTTACAAATGCAGTCAAACTTATAGTCTGTGGCTAACCAAACCACTATATGTTTTATTAAAGAACATATACAAAAGTTTCGGAAGACCATCTGACGTTTCACATGGACACTAAGGATAACATTAATTGTAGGAAAATTTTGGATGAAAAAAAACGAAGTTTCATTAGATTTTGCAAATGAATTCCTAAATTTGAAAGTAAATGGAAAAACTATGAGAAATTTCTTTGTAAGTATTTTTGTGTAGGAATTTAATCAAGAAAGTACATGAACCAAAAATGGAGTATTTTGTATTCGAAATTGAAGAGTGCCAAGAGAATCAAAGTAAAAAAGAGATGCAACAATAGGAGAAGATGAGAAATAATTGTCAAAGAAGTATTTGATCAAGAAAGAACATGAAGCAAATATGAATACCTAAAACAAACATTCAAAGGAATACTCAAATAGATAAGAGGATATCAAAACAATTAGATAGTAGGAAGTTGGATGCAAAGAAATATAAACAAGTATGTATACTTAAACAAAAGAAAGAAGAGACAAAAGTAAAAGACGCAGATAGACAAAAAATTCCGGTGTCAAATCAAATCCATAATGTTGAAAATATTCAAAGAAACCAAAAGAAGCTGATTTGGAGAGAAAATGAGTCAACTCAAGAAAAAAGAATAGAACTTCATATATACGAACATGACATAATTAGGAACAAAATTACTAGATCCTCATTATTAGAAAACCACTTAAGTAGAATGCTTAAGACATTCTGATGCACCATTTAGAAAATTTCATACCCAAAGTATGCATGAATAGGGCTATATTACAAGGTCGCGCATGCACTAGGCACGAATATGTTTTACACCCATGCACAACACCTAGCTCTTTTAATAATAGGGAGAGAGCTAAGAGGGGAAAAAAGTTGTCATAATGTTTAACTTGAGAAATATTTTCAATATTTCCACACACACACACACACACACACACACACACACACACACACACACACACACACACACACACACACACACATATATATATATATATATATATATATATATATATATGTATGTATGTATGTATGTATGTATGTATGTATGTATGTATGTATGTATGTATGTATGTATGTATGTATGTATGTATGTATGTATGTATGTATGTATGTATGTATGTATGTATGTATGTATGTATGTATGTATGTATGTATGTATGTATGTATGTATATATATATATATATATATATATATATATATAGATACATACATACATACATACATACATACATACATACATACATACATACATACATACATACATACATACATACATACATATATACATATATATATATATATATATATATATATATATATATATATATATATATATATATATATATATATATATATATATATATATATATATATATATATATATATAATTGTATGTATGTATGTATGTATATATATATATATATATATATATATATATATATATATATATATATATATATATATATATATATATATATATATATATATATATATATATATATATATATATATATATATATATATATATATATATTGAGAATCAATAAAAACATCTTGAAAAAATATAAAGAGAAGAAATAAAGAAAAATAAAGAGAGGAAAATAGAAGAAAAAAAAGTTAAAAAAATAATTGAAAATAGAATAAAAAAGATGAAAAATAAATAAAAATAGAGAAAACTTTGAAAAGAATTCCTTCATGAAGAAGTCATGAAAAGAAGAAAATTCTTGGACTTGATACATGTGTGTGTCTCACAACTTGATTCTTTGAATACCATGCACAATGCAAATTGCTAGGATGGTTGTGTGAGTGGGAATCTCTTCAGAAGTGGGAACTTTATTTTTTTGGCCAATAAGGATCACTACTTTATGAGTATTGATTTGAAAAGATGTTTGTGTTTGAGTTGTTGTGAACACATTTCTCTTATGTGTGATGTATTTTTAAATAATTGAGTTTTGAGTTATACTAATGTGGGTGTAGGGAATTTTCTTTTATTTGTTATAGAAAATGACTCAAGGATTACATGTTGCAAAGTTGGAGGTCGACAATGTTTTCCCCTCTAAACAATGTTTTCCCCTCTAAACAATGTTTTCCCCTCTAAACAATGTTTTCCCCTCTAAACAATGTTTTCCCCTCTAAGGGACATTGATTTTTGGAGAATGAATGGGTGCAAGAGGAAATTGTGGATTTGGAAGCAGAGGAAGGAGTATAAAGAACTTTAACAGAGAAAGAAAAGGTATGTACAAAGTTGAAAGAGTGTTACCAAGAATTAATCAAGCATATTTTCATAGGCAAGGAAGGAAATTTTAGATACAATATGCTATCATAGGATTTTGCAATTTTTCAAAAATAAAAAATAATGTATGAGAGGTGGAGACCGATAGGGTTACATGGATCACTTAAAGTACCTATTTATTTCATACACTTTGGAACATGTGAGCAGGTGATGAGCTTATTGCAAGAGGTTAAAAGAATGAATTTCAACCATATTTTAGATGCAAAGTGGATAATTGGGAAGGAGAAATAGTGGAAACCACCATAAAGCCAAAGCATGTAAAGGCAACCTTGTAGATTTTTTCCTGTGGGAACTAAAGTGAATGTAGTTGTGTGAAGAAAAAAGCACGATCCAAGAAGGAAGCTAAAAAAACATTGGATGTCTAAAAAGTTTATGAATGGTGCAGAATTTCTTATAAAGATCATTTATCATGTTTTGGGAATTGAGGGGGAGTTATAGTTGGCACCATATGCTAAGGTTTTCCAAAAATTAATGTTAGTATTAAAAATCCCAACCAAGAAGGTTATACGGAAAGAAGAATAAAAGAGACAAAAAGCCAACAACCTTTAAAAAAGAAAAATAGATCCAAGGAAAATAGTGCTAGAAGAAGAAGAGGCTACAAAGCAAGAAATAAAAGTAGAAAAATAGAAATTTCAACCTGATAAAGAGCCTCATCCACCTTAGCAGTTACAAGAAAGGTATATAGTTATCTTATGCAAAACAATGACAAAAGAACTTTTTATGAGGCTCAATGTCAGAAAATATTAGAAGATTTTTCTAATAAAGCTACGAATTGGAATAAAGAGGAAATGGAACACTATGAAGATCCTCATCATTATACAATGGAAGCAAAAACCGAACTGATTTCGATTAAAAAGGAAGCCACTTTATTGGAATTATTTAGAGAATTGTAGTGTCCACAAGAAAAGAGGACCATAGTGGTTGCAGTAATTAGTAAACCAAGGAAGCAACCTAAGTTGAAGCAAAAAGTGGGAGAAGATAATAAGAGGAAAAATAAATCAAAGAAAGATAAAAAAACAAGAAGTTGCAAGAATAGACTAAAACATAGTAGGAGGTTGAATGTTGGTTCTGAGAGTAGATGAGGAATAGGATGTCCAAATAGATATACTTTATGAAGAAGATTATGCTGAGGATGTCATGAAGTCACGATCTAGAGATGATGGAAAGAAAGAGGAAGATAGTGGTGTTGAATCCTTCTTAATGAAGAGTTTGAATTTCTCTAAACCAAATACTCCAAATAAGAAGTGGAGTCAGCAAAGTCAGGACGCACTAATTGAAAAAGAAGATAAGAAGGAAGATGATCAAGACCCAAGAGATTTAGAGTAAAAGATGATTGAAGCTGAAGATGGGAAAAGAATGATTAGGATGAATATTGACATAATAGTAAAGCAGAAAAGGTTGAGATAGAAGAACCGGATGAAGATGGCAAAGTCATGTCAAAACATGTTGGAGAGGAAGACTACAAAGGGAGAGGGGACAAAATGGACACTGATGAAGAAGAGAACATGAAATAGTTCTATGAAGTCCCATAAAAGAGCAAAGTAATTTTGGAACCTTATGTGGATAATGAAGATAATGTTGATATATTTAGGTAATGATGTGTGTGAACACATTAGGACCACCGAGGCACTTTTTTCCCTCTTTAGGAGGTTTTTTTCCCCCGGCTTGTATATACGTCTATTTCCCTAATCGGCTACTTATCTTTGTACATTCTCTAATAATACATTCGATATTGTGTGTTGTGCTCCAAGCTTCTTCTTCTTCCTTGTGCTGTTCGTGTGCTTCCGCAGACGTCTAACTCCAACAATTGGTATTAGAGTAGGTCGCCGCTTCATCTAGGGCATCGTCGACACTCCTCCGATTGCAGTCTCAGAATCGCAGGAATTTTGGTGAGCATACTCACGGTGTTTCAAGATCAAAACAGCTTTGTTGTGTAGTGCCGAAATCGTGATTTGAGCTCGTTTCGGCCTCCGAACACACTATCGCAATGCTTGTGTAGGCTATTTTGTCTTTTTGTGCCAAAGGTATATACCAGTTTCGGTTTGCTAGTATAAGCGTCTTGAAGTCTGCTACAGGTTTAGGAGAATTCGTTTCGGCAATCAATTTTCTGCATCAAGGTATTTTAGTCACCGGCCATGGCTGAAAGCAGTGATGTATTTCGTATGTTGGCTGTTGAGGATAAGTTGGATGGTACCAACTACCCATTGTGGGCTTATATGATGCGACATGTATTAGTTGCAAAAGGACTGTGGAACATTGTGTAGGGTGTTGAAAAACGTCCTATCACACCTGCAACAATTATGACTGCAGGTACTGAAGCTGATGCAAAAGGTGTTGAAGATGATGATATTCTGCATATTCCTGCTCGTGCTGTGGTTTCTGATGCACCTACTGCAAAGCAGATTCGTTGGGATGGTAGATATGATCAGGCACATGCATTGATAGCTTTGTCTGTCAAACGTGCCATTATTCCTTACATTCGCTCTTGCAGAACAATTAAGGATGCTCGGGATACACTCACCACATTGTACCAAGCTAGGAATGAGGCTCGTGTTGCTTACCTCCGAAAACAGTTGGAGAGAGCACATGAATGAAGGTGATTCTCTGGACAATTTTCTAACAAAGATCAAAGACTTGAAGGAACAATTGATTTCTGCTGATGAGGTTACACCAGATAGCTCACTTGTGCAGATTGTTCTGAATGGTCTTCCTGATTCATATCAGAGTTTTGGTTTTACTCTTCGGTTGATGATGAAAGGCAATCCAAATGCCTTGTCATTTGAGGAGTTAGTCTCTGTTATGCTGCAGGAAGATCAGTCTAGGCAGAATAGGTCCACTATGCCTGTTGCAGATCAAGCTTTCCTGGCTAGTGAGAAGGTCAAAGGAAAATGGAGCTCTTCAACCAGTAAGCAGAAATCTGCTAATTCTACACAATCGAAGAGGGAAGACAAAGATGAAAAGAAATAAAAAAAGCGGAAATTGATTTGCAAGTATTGTAAAGGAAATGATCATATCATAAAGAACTATTCAAAACTGGCTACTAAAGAGGAAAAGAAGAAAGAGGCTAGAATGGTTGTTACAGAGGCCTTTACACCAAAAACAGAGTCTGCTAATCTTGTGCAAGAAGAAGAATGGGCGTTTACTATTGTTTACAATTTGGACCCATCTTCTCATGAGCAGTGCATGTCTACAGTAGACTCAGATGTTTGGTACTTTGACAGTGGGGCGAGCAAACATATTACCTCGCAGCACAGTTCCTTCTCTTCACTCGAGCCTGTCCCTATAGGGAATGTTGTTACATGCGCCAACAACTCCTCTTATCCTGTTATGGGAGTTGGTAAGATCATTTTGACTACTGTTGATGGTAGTTCTTTCACTTTTTCAGATGCTTTATTTGTGCCAGGGATCAAGAAGAATCTGTTATCAGTTTTTGCATTAGCCAAGATTGGGCTTGGTTGTGAAATTTGTTGATGATAGATGTGCAGTTCATGATCTGTCAAATGGCGATGTTATTATTGCTTCTGGCATTTTATGTCATGGGCTATATAAGCTCATAGACGATGAAAGATCTGTAAATGATTTGGCATGTGCACTACATGATTCTCATGCTATGTCAGATGCAAAGCTTTGGCATGCACGCTTTGGTCATTTGGATTTTGCTAGTTTGCTACGCCTGCAGAAATTTGAAATGGTGTCCTCTTTGCCCAAACTTGAGGCACTTGGTAAACATGTATGTGAAGGCTGTATTTTGGGCAAAATGCAGCATTCTTCCTTTCCAAAAGATGGTTCAATTTGGGCTACTCAGAAATTACAGCTTGTACATAGTGATGTCTGTGGTCCTATGCAGACACCCTCTTTTGGAAATCATCTCTACCTCGTGACTTTCATTGATGACTTTTCCAAGCATGCATGGGTATTTCCATTGAAAGCAAAGTCCGAAGTGTTTATGTGCTTCAAACAATTTTTGGTTCTGGCTGAAAATCTGTCAGCATGTAAAATGGGCAACCTCCGTTTTGATTGAGGGGGACAATATATGTCTTCTGACTTTAATGCATTTCTGGCTGAATGTGGGATAAAACACCAGTGTACAGTGCCATATACACCTCAACTGAATGGAGTTGTTGAACAGAAGAACATGTCACTCATGGAGATGGTGAGGTGTATGGTCAAAAGATAGGCCTTACCACATAGTTTTTGGCTTGAGGCTGTTATGTGTGCAACATATGTACTTAACAGGTGTCCCACTAAAGCACTACAGTCTATCACTCCATATGAGACTTGGCATGATCGCAAGCCTTCTGTTGCTCATCTGCGTGTTTTTGGTTGTCTAGCATATGCATTAGTGTCTCAACAACATCGCAGAAAATTGGATGATAAAGCAGTAAAATGTATTTTTGTTGGGTATAGTTCTGAAAGTAAAGGCTATCGTCTATATCATCCACAGAATAAATGCATTTTGGTTAGCCGTGATGTTGTTTTTGTGGAAGATGCTATTCAACCATTGCTTTCATGTACTAAGGAGACATATGTTAGCTCCAAAGACATGTATGATACGTTGCTACCTCTTTTTAAAGGTGGACAGTCTAGTGCTGGTCCTAATGAGGCAACTTCTCAGCCTTTGCAAGTTTCATGTGATGATGCAGTTCATTCCATTTTTGATGCAGATTTACATGACGCACTTGTTGATGAGAGAACTGATATTGAGCAAGCAAAAACTATGCCAAAATGGTTGGTGCAGACTTTGCATGACAACAAATTGGATGCACCTCTGTCATATCGTACTCATTCAGGCTCTCATAGTGCCTCTTTTGCATCAGATTGCTATGCTATGGCTGCATCTAGTCTCTGTGATGAGAATGATCTTGTTTCATTTGATGAAGCATAAAATTCAGAAAATTGGATGGCTGCTATGCAATCTGAATATGATGCTATAATGAAGAACAGTACTTGGTCTTTATGTCTTGCCTTGTGACAAGAAGGCCATTGGCACTAAGTGGGTTTACAAGCTAAAGCATAAGCCTGATGGAACAATTGACAGGTATAAGGTTAGACTTGTTGCAAAGGTTTATGCGCAGGAAAAAGGCATTGATTTTGAAGAAACCTTTGCACCTACATGCCATATGACTACTGTTCAGAGCATCTGTGCACTTGCAGCTTATCATGGTTGGAATGTACATCAGTTGGATATCAAAACATCATTTTTGAATGGCGACTTGCATGAAGAAGTGTATGTTTTTCAGCCCCATGGCTTTGTGCATAAAGGGCATGAGAACTAGGTGTGCAGGTTAAAGAAGGCATTATATGGTTTAAAGCAAGCAACATGTGCTTGGTATGAAAAAATACATGCCTATCTGATTGCACATGGTTTTGAGAATAGTCCAATTGAAAGCACCTTATATGTTAAGCGTGCTAATGATGTACTTCTGATCATTGTGGTTTATGTTGATGACATGCTGCTCACTTGTCCTCATGAGAGGCATATTGCTGATTTTAAGGCTGATTTACATGCCTCATTTGAGATGTCTAATTTGGGGCATTTGCATCACTATTTGGGCATTCAGTTTATGCACGTTGATGGTGGAATGGCTTTGTGTCAAATGAAATATATTGACACATTATTGCAGCATTTTGGTCTTGAGGACTGTAAACCTATTGCCACTCTTATGGAAACAGGTTTACGACTGAGTCTTCATGATGCTGGAGATGCATTTGATGCTGTTCTCTATCAATAGGTTGTTGGATGCTTGATTTACTTATGCATTACTCGACCAAATATTCAGTTTGTTGTCTCACAGATGAGCAAGTTTATGCATTGCCTAGGAGTCAAGCATTGGCAGGCAGTTAAGTGCATCTTTCGCTACTTGAGTGGTACCCGACTACTTGGTTTGTTTTATCCCAAGGGGGGATCACTACTGCCAGATTTGCATGCTTTTTTTGGCTCTGATTGGGCTGGTTGCTATGACACTCGTGTGTCCACTAGTGGTTTTTGCTTCATGTTTGGTAGCTCATGCATATCTTGGCTGAGCAAGAAGCAGCCTACTGTAGCCACTTCCAATTGTGAGGCTAAGTATAGGATAACTTTCACAACGATTGTTGAGTGTGTGTGACTCAGACGCCTTATGGCTGATTTGGGTGTTGGTCAGTCTTCTGCCACCACCATCTTCATTGACACTCAAAGCACATTGGCAGTTGCGAGGAACCTTGTGTTCCATGCTCGCACTAAGCACATTGAGGTGCATTATCATTATGTTAGGGAGAGGTTCTCTGTTGGGGAGATCAACTTGGCATATGTGCCCACGCAGGAGAACATTGCATACCTTTTCACGAAGGCTCTGCCCAGGGAGAAGTTTGAAGCTTTCTGCAAAGCAGATAGCTTGGCACTTCCTTATACATGAGTGCCAACTCCTTGTTCACCGCATCACTCCTAGGGGGGATTTGTTGATATATTTAGGTAGTGATGTGTGTGAACACACTAGGATCACCGGGGCACTTTTTTCCCTCTTTAGGAGGTTTTTCCCCCCGCTTGTATATATGCCTATTGCCCTAATGGGCTACTTATATTTATACATTCTCTAGTAGTGCATTCAGTATTGTGTGTTGTGCTCCAAGATTCTTCTTCTTCCTTGTGTTGTTCGTGTGCTTCCACAGACGTCTAACTCCAACAGATAAAGAGGATGACGAAACAAATGAAGCAGAGCATGGTGCTGATATATTTTGGTAATGATGTGTGTCAACACACTAAGGAGTGTTAGGAAACACTCTTCCTTCTCAAAAGATGGCTCAATTAGTGATGCACATAAATTAAAGCTTGTTCATAGTAATGTCTATGGTCCTATGCGGATAATTTCATTTGGGAATTACCTATACTTTGTGAGTTTCATTGATGAATTTTCTGGTATGCATGTGTCTATCGGTTGAAAGTAAAGTACGGAGTGTTTGTGTGCTTTAAATAGTTCCTATTTATGGCTAAAAATTTGTGAGAATGTAAAATAGGCAACCTCTATTCTAATCAAGCGAGGGAGTATATGGCTTTTGAGTTTAATGCATTTTTGGCTGAGTGTGGGATAAACATCAATTTACAATGTCCTGCACACTTCAAAAAAATGGAGTGGTTGTGTGGAAGAACAAGTCAAATAGAGAACAATATCAAATGTACTTCCAACATCATGAAGACTCAACCGTGAACCTATCTCCGTGGAAGTGGCAACAAGTTTGCAATTGTCAAGGTCAAAATGTGCAATAATGTGTCAATATATTTTGTTTGACACAAAGATGTTCCCCCATCAACTTTCATAAACTAAATTCCCAAATAATGATGCAGATGCCTAAAATCTCACATATCAAAAGAGGCATTCAAATTAGCCTAAAATTCAGCAATATGATTGTTCTCAAAACCATGGTCTTTTCAATACCAACCACTTGGTGCTTGCTTCAATCCATATAATGCATTTTTCAACTTGCACACTTTTTTTCATGTTTTTTTTTTGCATGATGCCATGGTTTTGAAATACATACACTTCTTCATGTAAATCACCGTTCAAAAATGTAGATTTAATGTCCAACTTATGCACATTCCAACCTTGATGAAGTCCAAATGCACAAATGGTACGAACAGTGGTCATTTATCATGTGAGAACAAACGTTTCATATAAATCAATGCCTTTCTATTGTACATAACCTTTGGCAACAAGCCTAGCCTTATACACATCAACTGTTCCATCACGCTTACATTTCAACTTGTATACCCATTTAGTGCCAATGGCCTTTTTTCCTAGATTCAAATAACATAAAGAAAAAGTACCATTGTTAATAATAACATCATATTATGATTGCATATGATTCATCCTTTTTTTAAAAAACATATGTGCTTTATCATAAGAAACAGGCTCATTCTCATCCTGAAGAATATATATTGTCACTGCATAACAATATGATGCAAAGAAGACACTATGAGAACCTAAAAAAGTATAATATGACAAAGATGCATCTAATTTTCTATCTCTTAAGGTCAAAACTATCTAGTTATGCATAATTTTTTCCTCTTCTATGTCAGCTCTCTTATCAATAAGTGAATCATGTAGATTTGAATAAAGATGGAATGATTTGCATCATCATTTGAAAGTTGTAAAGGTTGAGAATATGCCTCACTAGGACCAACAATTGACTGTCCACTTGTAAAAAGAGGTAGCAAAAGTCATACACATCCTTTGAGCTAGTCTCCTTGATGCATTAAATTAAGGTTTGAATCATGTATTCCAAAAAAACAACATCACGAATAACCAGAAATATGTTTAGTCTATTTGTGATACAAATGGTAGCCTTTTCTTTCAATATTCTACCTAGCAAAAATACATTTCGTAGCCTTATCATCCAAATTTTTGTGTTGTTGTTCAAGTATTAATGCATATGCCAAACAACCAAAACATGAAGATAAGAAATATTTGGCTTGCTGCCATGCCAAACCTCATATGGGGTGATAGATTGCAATGCTTTGGTGGGAATTCTTAAGTACGTATGTTATACACATAATAGCCTCAAGCTAGAAGCTATGTAGTAGAGTCTGACTTTTGACCATACACCTTGTCATTTTCCATGAGAGACCTATTCTTTCTCTTAGCAAATACATTATTTTTAGGTGTATATGACATTGTGCATTGATGTTCTACTCCACACTCAGCTAGAAACGCATTAAATACAGACGACATATACTCCCCCCTTGATCAGAATAAACAGTGCCCATTTTACATACTAAAAAAATTTCAGCCATAACCAGAAATTGTTTAAAGCACATAAAAACTTTGGAGTTTGTTTCCAATGGATAAATCCATGCATGCCTAGAAAATTCATCAATGAAAGGCACAAATTATAGTAATTCCCAAGTGAAGGTAGTTGCATAAGATCACATACATCACTATGAACAAGCTACAATTTATGTGTAGCTCTCATTGAACCATCTTTTGGGAAGGAAGAAAGCTACATCTTACCCAAAAGAGCACATTCATAGAAATATTTGAAGGGTTCCTCAAGTTTGGGTAGAAACAACAACATTTTGAATTTCTACAAGCAAAGCAAACTAGCGAAATTCAGGTGACCAAAGCATGCACACCAAAGATTTGCAGATGAAATATCCTGAGAAGCAAGAACTCCAGAAGTTGAATCATTCTCAATTTTTTATTGATCTATGATCTTATACAAACCACGACATAAAATTTCAAACATGATGATAACATCACCATTAAAGAGATCATGAATTGTACATCTATCATCAACACATTTCACAATCAAGTCAATCTTTGCTAGTGCTGAAACTGATCACAATTTTTTCTTGATCCTTGGAACATAAAAGGAATGTGAAAATGTGAAAGAATACATCAACATTAGTCAAAATGATCTTTCCAACTCCCATGAAATGATAACATAAATTTTTAGCATGTGTGATAGTATTCCGTCTAGGAACAGGCTCCACGGAAGTGAATAAGCTATGCCATGAGGTAATCTTTTGGTTGTACCACTATCAAATTATCAAACAACTGATTCTACTACAAACATACATGGCTCATGAGAAGATGGTTCATGGTTGGAATGATTAGTTCACCCAATTTTAGATGTAGAGGCCTTTGCAACAACCATTCTAACCTCTTTCTTTCCTACCTCTTTTGCAACCAATTTAAGACACCTCTTAATGACATGATAACTTTCCTTAATATCTTGCAAAATTGTATCTCTTTTTTTTAATCTTATTGTCATCTCTGTCTTCCTTCTTTGATTGTGCAACATAAGAACATTTTTTGCTTACTAGTAATAAAGCTCCAGTTACCTGTGGCCTTCTAATTAGCTAAGAAAGCTTGATCTACAACATGCATAATTGAAATGTTCTTCCCCAACTGATCTATCTATAATAAAACAAATACTAAATCCTCAAATGTTAAGGAATTCAGATGGGCTATCATCATCAACCAAAAGTTGAAGCAAAAATTTGATAATATTATGGAAGAACATTAAGAACAATCTGCAAAAGTGAACTATTTGGTAAGATTTCATCAACATCTCTTTCAAACCATTGATCTTTGTCAAAAAAATTTCCATTGAATCTCCTTCATTCATATGCTCACTCTCCAATTGTTTTTAGAGGTCAACAACATGAGCCTCATTTCTTCCATGGTATGATGTTGTAAGAGTATTCCAAGCATCTTTTGCTATCTTGCAGGGATGAATGTGGGGATCGTGGCATGTTTGATAGATAAAGCTATCAATGCATATGTTTGTGCCTCTCTGCCATCCCAACAAAGTTTCTCTATAGTAGGTGTGATAGGAACCGCAATATGACCAAGAAATTTAAGATTATCATCTTTAACACCATCTACATCACCTTCAATCACCATATTTGAAGGTGTAGCGGGATGTTTTTCAACACCTTGCACAATATTCCACAATTCTTTTTCTACCAATACATGATGCATCATGTATGCATACAATGGGTAATTAGTAACATCCAAGTTATCCTCAAGAACCAACATATGGAATACATCATTACTTTCACCCATGGCTACTCTCTAAATATCGTGATGTGGAAAATTGAATGTACCTCAAAAGTTTGAACATAAATACCCAAATGAGCTTTGTTAGACCTATAGGAGACTTCGAGCTCCTTGTATTGGAAAACCAAAAATTGTGTATATGTTTGGCACAGAAGGGACATAATATTTTGCACATTCAGTGTGATAGTGCATCTAGAGGCCAAAATAAGGCTTGGAGTGTGCTCATCAACTTTTGTGTGATTGAGGCTAGGATCAAAGGGGTGTTGAGGAAGTCCTAAAGAAAGCAATGAAATGCTCTGATACCAACAGTTGTAGATTTGCGGTCAATGGAAGCACATGAACAATAGAAGGAAGAAGAAGTAGAAGATTTGAGAACAAGAAGATACTAAATGTATTAGCAAGTAAAAGTACAAAGATAAGTGACCCATTAGGGTTATAGGGGTATATACAAGCCAAGCAAAAAACACCTCCTAATGAGGGAGAAAAGTTCCCCAAGGTCCCACGTGTGTCCACACACATCACTACAAATGCAGAGATGTGGAACTCAAAAGTTTCATAAAAAACTATGTTTATTATGTCATGATCCCTATGCAAAACCTTATAATTTTGCACTAAGAGGAGTCCTCTAGAGTCACACTCCCAACTCTGTAACATAATTACCTAACTCATAGACTTTGGGTAGAATTTTTCAATGGTCATCCAAATGTGTAAATGGACATGAGTGTGCCCACTTGTATATAAGTGAGTCTCACTTGTTTGGAATCTTTGTTGGAAGAATATTTTGATAAAAAGAAAAAAGAAATATTTTGTAATTTTGTAATGTAGAAGATCTTGATTGATGTAAAAATGAGGAAGAGTCTTCCTCATGATAGGATGTAACTTATGTACTTTTTTGTAGAATTTTTAGAGCTCTCAAGTGAGTAGAAATTTAGGATAGAAGTTTAGAGGACCTAATTTCAAGTGTGAAAAGGGACACTTGAAATAGTATTTAAGTCAATTATAACTCATTTTTGAAACAACACATAATACTAAATGTATTACCAAGTAAATGTACAAAGATAAGTGACAATTAGGGTTATAGGCATATATACAAGCCGGGTGAAAAAAACCTCCAAAAAAGCTGAAAAAGTATACTGGCAGTCCTAGTGTGTTCACACATCACTATGAAAATATATCAACAAATCCCCCCTGGGAGTGATGCAGTGACTAAGGAGTTGGCACTCATGTATAAGGAAGTGCCAAGCTATTTTGAATCAATCCACACTAGAAAGTAATCCCAAACCTTTGTGGAAAGCTTCAAAATTCTCCCTATGCAAAGCTTTTGTGAAAAGGTCTGCAACATTCTCGTGTGTGGGCACATATGCCAAACTGATCTCTCGAGCAGAGAACCTATCCCTGACATAATGATAGTGCACCTTAATGTGCTTAGTGCGAGCATGGAACACAAGGTTCTCACAATTGTCAATGCGATGGTGGTGGTAGAAGACTAACCAACATCCAAATCAACCATAAGGCATCTGAGCCACACACACTCAACAATCACTGTGAAAGCTGCCCTATACTCAGCCTCACAACTAGAAGTGGCCATAGTGGACTGCTTCTTTCTCATCCAAGATATGCATGTGCTAGCAAGCATGAAGCAAAAACCCCTAGTGGACACTCAAGGTTCATATCAACTAGCCTAGTCAAAGTTAGAAAAATCATGTGAATCTAGCAGCAGTGATCCCCCCTTGGGATAAAACAATCCAAGTAGTCGGGTACCACTCAAGTAGCAAAACATGTGCTTAACTGCCTTCCAATACTTGACATCTGGGCAATGCATAAACTTGCTCATTTGTGAGATAACAAACTGAATATTAGGCTAAGTTATGCATAAGTAAATCAAGCATCCAATAGCCTACTCATTGAGAACAACATCAAATGCATCTCCAACATCATGAAGACTCAATTGTAAGCCTGTTTCCATAGGAGTGGCAATAGGTTTGTAGTATTCAAGACCAAAATGCTACAATAATGTGTCAATATATTTTGTTTGACAC
The DNA here is from genome assembly GCA_020310875.1 of Ceratopteris richardii. Taxonomy (NCBI): domain Eukaryota; kingdom Viridiplantae; phylum Streptophyta; class Polypodiopsida; order Polypodiales; family Pteridaceae; genus Ceratopteris; species Ceratopteris richardii. Next base: position 143,773,154 of record CM035407.1, read on the forward strand.
AAAGCTATTCCACCATCAACTTGCATAAATTGAATGCCCAAATAATCATATGAATGCCCCAAATCTGACATCTCAAATGAGGCATGCAAATCAGACTTAAAATCAGCAATATGCTTCTCATTAGGACGAGTGAGCAACATGTCATCAAAATAGACAACAATCATCAAAATCACATAATTTGCATGCTTAACACATAAGGTGCTCTTAGTTGGACTGTTCTCAAAACCATGTGCAATCAAGAGAATGTATCTTTTCATACCAAGCACGTGGTGCTTGCTTCAAACCATATAATGCCTTTTTCAACCTACACACTTTGTTTGCATCCGCTTTCTGCACAAAACCATGGGGGTAAAAAACATGCACTTCTTCATGTTAGTCACCATTAAAAAATGAGGCTTTAATGTACAATTGATGTACATTCCAACCATGATGAGCTATAAGTGCACAAATGCTATGAACAATAGTCATTTGGCATGTGAGAGCAAAGATCTCATCAAAATCAATGCCTCTTTCTTGAGCATAACCTTTAGGAACAAGCCTAGCCTTTTACTTTTCAACTGTTCCATCAAGCTTATGCTTCACCTTGTATACCCACTTAGTGCCAATGGTCTTCTTGCCAAGAGGCAAATCACACAAAGAGCATATAACGTCTGATTTTCTAAATTTTGTGCTTCATCAAATGAAACTGGGTCATTCTCATCACAAAGACTAGAGTCAGCCATAGCATAACAATCTGACGCAAAGGAAGCACTACAAAGCCTGAAGTACGATATGATAGAGGTGCATTTAATATGCTATTTTGCAAAGTTAGCACCAATGATTTTGGCATAGTTTTTGCCTCCTCTATATCAACCCTCTCATCAACAAGTGCATCATGTAAATTTGCATAAAAAATGGAAGGATTTGCATCATCATATGAAACTTGTAGCAATAGAGAAGTTGCCTCATTCGGACCAGCACTTGACTGTCCACCTATAAAAGAGTTAGTAATGTGTCATACACATCTCTAGAGCTAACAAAAGTCTCTTTGCTACATGAAAATAATGGTTGAATTGCATCTTCCACTGAAACAACATCACAACTAATGAAAATGCATTTAGTCTATGGATGATATAGAGGATAGCCTTTCTTTCAGAATTGTACCCAACAAAAATACATTTCACTATTTTATCATCCAATTTCTTGCTTTGTTTTCCAGGCACTGATGCATATGCCAAACAACCAAAAACATGCAGATGAGCAACAAATGGCATGCGACCATGCCAAGGCTCATATGGAGTGATAGACTACAGTGCTTTGGTGGGACAATGTTAAGTACATATGCTGCACACACAACAAACTCAAGCTAGAAGCCAGACTTTTGACCATACACCTTGCCATCTCCATGCCCTCTTTAGGATGTTTTCTTTCTCGAGCTTGTATATATGCATATAATCTTGACAAGTTACTTATCTTTGTACATTCTCTTGGTAATACATTCAATATTGTGTGTTGTGCTCCAAGCTTCTTGTTCTTCCTTGTGTTGTTTGTGTGCTTCCACATACCTCACACTCCAAAAAATCCATGGATATTTCACCACCTACTGCACCTCCCCCATCCTCCACACTTCCATCTTCTTGAGTTCCCCTGTCCACCAACATAAGCACCACTCATTGACTCTCTTTCCCTGGTATTCAGTGTTGGAACATTAGGCTTTCATTATTCTTGAGATGGATATGCTCTACATCAAAACCATCATTTGGATGGTTCCATAGAATACTCTTTGAAAAGTGTTTATTTGCATTCATTTATTGTATTGAGTGATTAATCACATATGATCACTTTCTTATGTAAGTTGCAGAGCATTTACCTTTGTAAAAGGGAAACTTAAAAGGTCCAAAATCCATGAGTTAGAAGTGGTTGAGATTGATTCTCAATCGATCAATCAAGAAATAGATATGACTTCATTTTTCTCTTTTTCTAGATTGTAGGAAAAGATTATAATCAATCTAAACTACCAAACCCTCTAGTATCAACTTATATAAAGACTCCAAATAATTTTTACATTAAAGGAGAGTGTTGATTTGAAGCAATACATATACTCTTTGATCATTGCTTTGTGCCATTTCAATTCTCTGCTCCTTCCTTAGACTCAGTCAACTTGTAGAGATTGCTGCTCTCTCTATAGAGCTTCAAGTCACGTGTTTAAGCATTCACTAGAAAGTATCACTTTCTACTTTTTGTCTACCAATTTTCAAGCTCTTTTGCACAAAAGAAGCAGAGATATCTCAATTTTATAGTCTCATAGTCATCTTTTGCACATCCCTGCAAAATCAAGATGACATCCAATCAGTATTAAGGTGATTGCTCCTTCATTGGTTGTTATAAATTAGGGATTTTATGCATTTTAGAAATTTGACCCTATGTATGAAACTCCATTAAGAGGAGATTTTCCAATTGTAACTATGCTTGCTGCTCTCAGTGTTTGAAGTCATAACTTCCATCCATTTTTAGAAGGTCTTTGTGAGCTAGTCAAGGTGCAAGTTATCTGTTTTGCATCAACTTGTTCTTGTTGATGTTACAAAGTATCTATTGGATTTTATTGCACTAAACACAAGCCTAAAAGGTTTACATCTCGTATCCAAAGAGCTAGGTCTGGTCCTATGTTGGTTTGCTGGACCAGCTTCAACACTTGACAACTCAACATTCCAAGCCTCTCCAAGCTTCTCCAACTTCTTTCAATGGTAGCTAAGAAACTTCAAGATGGGAGATGGATTTCCATCAATGATTGATAAACTTGATAAACATAATTATGCTGATTGGAAAATCATAATGGAGGATTATTTGCAGGGAAGAAATGTATATGGGATTGTATCATGTGATGAAGCAATGCCCACTCCAAGATCCAAAAGGGGACCTACTCAAGAGGAAACAAATAAGCTCGCACTTTGGTGTGCAAAGGATGCTCAAGAAAGATCATACATAATAAACTCTATCTCTAATTTTCTATTACCACATATTAGAGGATGCAAGACATCTCAATAGATTTGGGATGTCCTAGAGACTTTCTTTTCTACTAGTACAAAAGCAAGGAAGAACCATCTTTGGAATGAGTTCAACCAAATGAAAAAGACTCCAAAACTAACGATCATTGAGTTTGTTACAAAGGTCAACAAGGTTCCTCATCAATTGGCATCCATTGAAGAGATGGTTGAAGAAGAAGCCATAATGAGGAAAATTCTCAGGATTAGAGGTGAGAAGCAATGGAAGTCTTTCACCATAGCTTATGATATATATGCAAATAAGAAGGAAAAGAAGGTGAAAGGCAAGAGGAAGGAAGAAGATGAAGAGGAGACTTCCCAAGACAACTTTGCAAGCAAGAGAAAGTGGAAAGGGAAGAAGAAAGGACCAAAGCATGACAAAACCAAAGGCTAATATGCTTAACCTTGTGCCATCTGTGGTACGACCAACCACACCACTCAAAATTTCTAGTTCAATGGGAAGATCCAAAAAGGAAGTGGAACATGTGGATATGGCAGCAATAGAGGCAGAGATGGACACAACTTCAACAATAACAATAGAGGCCATAATAGAAGAGACAACAAAAATTATTCTGAAGATGAACAACATGAAGAATCATTGCTTTTGATGAATCTAAGCCATAAGGAAGGTAAAGAAGATGATCATTTATTCTACATAGATTCACGATGTTCAAATCATGTTGCAGGCAACATAGCCCTCTGATCTGACTTGGAAAGTCCAAACCATAGACATGAAGTACAAACAGGGGATGACACAAAGCATAGTGTGGAGAAGATTGTTAATTTCAAAGCTTTCAATGGTAGGACAAACATTATGAGCAAGGTACTCTATGTTCCCAATATTAGAAAAAACCTAGTAAGTGTTGGTCAGATAATTGAGAAAGGCTTGCAAGTTAGGTTCACCCAACACGGAGCCTTTGCGGAAGTTCCATGTCAAGGCTTCAAGAAGATAGAAAGAGGTGAGAAGCATGGTAGGCTCTTTACTTTTGAAGTAGGAGAAACAAAAAATAGCTCTATTTAACTTTGGGTCTCAAAACCTAAGTGAGCTTGAAGTGTGGCATAAGAGGCTAACTGGTGTGAATGAAAGAACCTTGAAGGATATATGCAGGGATCAAAGTGCTCTTGGATTGCCAAACATCAAAGCAACACATGATCAACAGATGTGATGCACATCACATTGGGAAGGCACAAAAACAACCATTCAACCACAAAGGCTACATGCACAACAACTTATTGGAGTTAGTACATGTAGATGTATGGGGGCCAAGTCAAGAACCTTCATCAGTAGGATCAAGGTATTATGTCTCATTTATTGATGACCATAGTAGGTGGACTACTTTGTACTTTATCAAGAGTAAGAATGAAGTGTTTGATTGCTTCAAAATGTATCTAGCACATGTTTGAGTAAAAACTCATTAGTAGAATGTCAGTGGGTCAACATACTGATGTTGGATACCACACTAGTATCTTGTGGTTGGATGATGTTTAGATTTACTTTATGAATCTTTTTGAGAATCGAGTTCCTTTCTCTTAAAGATAGAATAATAAATGCTCCAATACCTTGTTGAAAAAAATCATTAAGAAGTTAAAGTCTTGAGTTAAAGTCTTGGGTCATGAAGGATTTGACTCATAGTAAGTTTATATCTTAGAAGTTTGAATTAGTTATACATATTTTAGTTATTTCCTTCAGCTTTCCAAATCTTTTGGAAATGACTCAGATATGGTATCTAATTCCTTTTGCAAAAGTCTAGGGTTAGCCGAATGGAACTAGATAACTAAATTAGGCATCCTATATAGATGTTCTGTATAAGAACTTATTCAATCTTCAAAAGATGACAAGTCCAAAATTGACTTATTCATTTGGATTTGATTCCAGTTACTAGCATACCTCTTATGATTTTCTAGAGTTCAGTATAATCTAGAACACTGAAGTTAGGAATTGCTCATCCGATTGACAATTCCCAAGAATGTTCAGCTAAAGTCTTTGAGAAAAGTGTCCTAATATTGGATGATTTTCATTTTAAATTTGACTTGGTCAATATATATTAAGGTTGAAACAAAGTAAATGGAAAACTTTCTTCTACAGTTTACATAGGATTTTAAACCCCTTAGGACAAAGTAGTCCTTAAGTTAGGTGAAGAAATCAAGTAACTGTTGGTTGGGAGTTAACCATTGTACAAACATCCAAGTCAGATGTTTGGATCCACCAAACTTCAAGTTTTCCAAATCAAATTCAAGAGAATCAAGAGTTCTCAAAATTCTTGATTGGGATATAAATCCCATCCTAGCTAGTCATACTATTGATGAGTGTAGAAAGCTTGCTAAACGCAATGAAAAGAAGAAGGAATCGGGCATGTCTATTGCTGAAAATTCAGCAAATGCAAAGAATGATGAAGCTAACATGGCTCAAGATTTTTGGGCATGTGTTGTTACATATCATTATGATGCTTCTTTACATTCTAAATGTATGGTTGTGAGTGAGGCTGATTCGGATTGGTTCTTTGATAGTGGTGCTTCAAAGCACATAACATCATGCAAAAGATTTTTTGCCTCTTTGAAAGACGCACCTAAAGGAGGACATGTGGTGTGTGCAAACAATGCCTCTTATCCTATCATTGGAGTAGGAGAAATTGAGCTTACAGCTTCAAATGGAGGTGTGATTCTCTTGAAAAATGCATTGTATGTGCCCGATATCAAGAAGAACTTAATTTCAGTTCCGTTGATTGCCAAAGGTGGACTTCATGTACACTTTGTTGATGATAAGTGTATGGTTCATGATTTCAGCAATGGCGATGTTATTGTGATGTCCGGTACATTATGTGATGGTTTGTATCGCATGGATACATACAAGAGGGCTGCCTCGAATGCCTTGGTTGCTCATACTTCTTCCATGGCTGAAATGGAGCTTTGGCATGCTTGTTTTGGTCACTTAAACTTCAATAGTTTGCTTTACTTGCAAAAGAAGGACATGGTTATTGGCTTGCCTACACTTGAGTCCATTGAAAAGCATGCATGTGAAGGTTGCATTCTTGGAAAAATGCATCGTGCTTCTTTTCCAAAAGATAGTCACACACACACTATAAGAAAATTGCAACTTGTTCATAGTGATGTATGTGGTCCGGTCAAGACTCTATCTTTTGGGAAGCATGTATATTTTGTTACCTTCATTGATGATGCTACTCGCCATACATGGGTGTATCCTATGAAAGCAAAGAATGAGGTATTTTCTTGCTTCAAAGAATTTTTAGCTATGGCTGAAAATTTTTCTTCACAAAAGCTTTTGACTCTACGCACGGATCGTGGTGGTGAGTACATGTCACATGAGTTTAATGCTTTTCTTCGTGAAAGAGGTATTTCACACCAATGTACGGTGCCATATACACCTCAACAAAATGGTGTTGCCGAGCGTAAAAATAGAACTTTACTTGAAATGGCACGATGTATGGTTAAAGGAAAGCATCTTCCTCATAAGTTTTGGATGGAAGCGGTCATGTGTGCAAAATATGTGTTGAATCACTGCCCTACAAAAGCATTGAGAGTCATCACTCCTTATGAGGCTTGGAATGGTCATAAGCCTATGGTTAGTCATATGCGTGTGTTTGGTTGTTTGACATATGCTCTTGTGCAATCACAACAACGTCACAAACTTGATGACAAGGCAAAGAAATGTATATTTGTTGGTTATAGGGCTGAAAGTAAGGGATATCGGTTGTACCATCCATTGACGAACACAATTATTGTGAGTCGAGATGTGGTATTTGCTGAAAATTCAGTTTTCCCTCTACTTGAATGCAAAAAACTGCCAACAGTTAGCTCACAAGATGTGTTCGATACACTCATGCCTTTGTTCCAAAATGGTGCGCTTGACTATGGCCATGTAGACCAGCCAACTGAGGTTCAAAAGGCTGAAAAATTCCAGCCAAATAGGGCTGAAAATCCAGAGAATTTCCAGCCAAACATGGCTGAAAAAATTCAGCCAAAAATTGCCAAAACTGTTGGAAATTTTCAGCCACATATGGCTGAACATTTGCATCAAAATATGGCTGAAACTGAGCATGAAATTCAGCCCACGCGTGATGTACATATTGAGGATGTTTTACATAATGAACGTATGTCTATCAAGAGTGCACAATCTATGCCAAAGTGGCTGAAACAAACTTTGCAGGACAACAAATTGAGTGCACCTTTACTTGGTAGAACAAGATCAAGCTCTCACCATGCATCAACTAATTTTGTGGATTATTCTCTCATTGCTACAGCATGTAATGAAGAGCCACTTTCTTTTGAAGATGCATGTGATGATCCACAATGGACGAGTGCTATGCAATCAGAAATGGATTCCATACATAGGAATGGTACTTGGGAGTTATGTGAATTGCCAAAAGGAAAGAATGCCATTGGTACAAAGTGGGTTTACAAGATTAAGAGAAAATCTGATGGTAGCATTGATCGCTGCAAAGATAGATTGGTTGCCAAAGGATATGCGCAACAATATGGCATTGACTATGAGGAAACTTTTGCACCTACTTCACGCATGACTACCATTCGTACCGTGGTTGCATTGGCTGCCCATCGAGGTTGGAAAGTGCATCAATTGGACATAAAAACAGCCTTCTTGAATGGAGATTTGCAAGAGGAGGTCTATGTGAAGCAACCTCCTGGATTTGCTATGAAAGGGAAAGAGCATATGGTTTGTCGCTTGCATAAAGCTTTGTATGGTCTCAAGCAAGCTCCACGTGCATGGTATGACAAAATACATAAGCACTTGATTGCTCTTGGCTTCACATGTAGTCCGATTGAAAGCACACTCTATGTACGCAAAAATGGGGCTGATCTTATAGTGCTTGTTCTTTATGTCGATGACATACTCTTGACTGGGTCATGTGATGCAAAACTTGACATTCTTATGGCTGATTTGCAGCATACTTTTGATGTCACTTATCTTGGTCTTTTGAGTTACTATCTTGGCATCCAGTTTGTATCCGTTGAGGGGGGAATTGTTATGCATCAAGCAAAGTATGCTGAAAAACTACTTCAGCGTTTTGATTTTGAGGATTGTAAGCCAGTTTCCACACCAGTTGAGACAGGATTCACGTTCTCAGCTGAGGATTCCAGTGATGCATTTGACACTTCTCTTTATCAACAAGCTGTGGGATGTCTTATAGATGCATGCAACACAAGGCCGGATATACAGTATACAGTTTCCCAGTTGAGTCGATTCATGCATAGCCCTGGCACTAAGCATTGGCAAGCGGTGAAACGTGTGTTTAGATATCTTCGAGGCACTTTGAGCTTAGGTCTCTTTTATGGCAGAGATGTTCAGCCATGCTTGCATGCTTTTACAGATAGTGATTGGGCTGGTTGTTATGATACTCGCGTGTCCACTAGTGGTAATTGCTTTTTCCTTGGAGACTCATGCATATCTTGGTTGAGTAAGAAGCAACCTACAGTGGCGACATCAAGTTGTGAAGCTGAGTACAGGGCAGTTTTCACAGCTACAATGGAGTGTATATGGTTGAGACACCTATTGATGGATCTTTGCATGGAGATTGATGCTGCTACGCATATTCTCACTGATAGTCAGAGTGCTTTGGCTGTTGCACGAAACCCAGTGTTTCATGCACGGACCAAACATATTGAGGTGCATTATCACTATGTGAGAGAGCGCCTTCATGCAGGAGATATTGATTTGGTATATGTGCCTACACAAGATAATGTGGCAGACATATTCACCAAAGCTCTTCCACGGGAAAAGTTTGAAGCTTTTCGCAAAGCTTTAGGCTTATTACCTTGTGGGGGATGATCTGTCACTCCCTGTATGTGTTCACATCATTCGCTCCAGGGGGGTTTGTTACACTTATATGTTCCTCGAGTAGCTTTGATGTGAACCTTTTCCCTATACATGGGCACTTTTTACTCTAGTGCTGGCTAGAGGTTTTTTCCCCATGTTACCACATACTTGATACTCTCATATGTGGTGGTACTTTGTACTTAGGGATATTATTCAGCTCTTACTTCAGTTCAGTTCATCGATCAATAGAGAGAGCTATTCCAGCCATCATCTTCTCCGTGTGTATTGCTGCGTTTGTGCTCCTTGTGTGTGCTTCTTGTGTGTCTCTCGCACTTCTACACACACCCAACAATCCCACCACAAAGATGAGACATGTTCTTCTAGTTTTAGAGCATGACCATGTTCTTCTAGTTTAAGAACATGAGGCTCAGGGGTTGCCTACACTTATATATATAACTTTATTTTTGAGGAGGAAAATCTTTCCCAAGGGGGGAAGAATGTAATAAAATATGTCTATGATCAAGGGTCCGGTCGGTTCAGACAGATCTGAAATCGGACACCGTTTGGTCACTCTTGTATGGCCAAAGATCTCGAGACTAAACTTAAGCATAAGTCCATGTTCTCTCTTAAACAAGTGATCCACTTAGCCTAGTGGTTAAGTCTCAAGGTTGTGAAGGAGGAGGTCTTGGGTTCAACCCCATGGGGAACATGGGGAGAGAGTTTTGCCCAAGGAGCTCTAGGGCCTTCTAACTCAAGTTAACGTGAGTTAACTTGAGTCCAGTAAGACTTAACTCAAGAGGTGAGTACACCAACCACTAGTGGACTCTAGTGGAAGGTGCTAAAGCAGTGGTCAAGAACACTCTAGCCACTAGTAGACTGTAGTGGAAGATATGAAAGGAGTGGAGGAGATTGCACATGCACTTGTGGACTCTAGTTACATTTGTGGTTCTCGTTGATTCGAGCAGCTATATATACAGGCATAAGGTTGGGAGGAGAGTCATCTCTCTAGCACGTGGTGGTCGTAATCCTTAGGTTGTTGTAGAAGATAATGGTGGTAGAAGACTAACCAACACCCAAATCAGCCATAAGGCATCTAAGCCACACACACTCAACCGTCGCTATGATAGTTGCTTCTTGCTCAACCAAGATATCCATGAGCTACGAAGCATGAAGCAAAAGCCATTGGTGGACACACGAGTGTCATAACAACCAGCCCAATTAGAGTTAGAAAAAGCATGTAAATATGGTAGTAGTGATTCCCCCTTTGGATAAAAAAATCCAAGTAGCTAGGTACCACGCAAGTTGTGAAAGATGCACTTAATCACCTGCCAATGCTTGATACCTGGGCAATGCATGAACCTGCTCATCTGTGAGACAACAAACTGAATAACTGGCCAAGTAATGCATAAGTAAATCAAGCATCCAAAAACCTGCTGATAAAGAACAACATCAAATGCATCTCTAGCATCATGAAGACTCAATCGTAAACCTATCTCCATAGGAGTGGCAATAGGTTTGTAGTCTTCAAGGCCAAAATGCTGCAATAATGTGTCAATATATTTTGTTTGACACAAAGCTATTCCGCCATCAACTTGCATGAATTGAATGTCCAAATAATGATGCAAATGTCCCAAATATGAAATCTCAAACGAGGCATACAGATCAGTCTTAAAATCAGTAATATGCTTCTCATGAGGAACAATGAGCAACATTTCATCACATACACAACAATGATCAGAAGCACATCATAAGCACACTTAACATATAAGGTACTCTAAGGTGGAGTGCTCTCAAAACCATGTGCAATCAAGAGGCATGTATCTTTTCATACCAAGCACGTGGTGCTTGCATCAAACCACATAAATTAAATGCCTTTTTCAACCTGCACACTTGGTTTTCATGCCCTTTTTGCACAAAGCCACATGGGTAAAAAGCATACACTTCTTCATGCAAATTGAATGTGCTGTTGGGGCTTCACTCACTAATTAGGCATGGATATATGAAGATATATGAAGACATATGATGGAGGAAAGAAGAAGTGAAGAAAAGACTTACAGAAAATCAAGCCTAAGTGAAGGGACAATTTCACTATTGTAAATTAGTGCAAAATTAGAGTCTAGTTTTTCATTTGATCTTCAGAACTTACAAGTTCAAGTCTAGAAGAATGTAAACCATAGGTATATAAGTTAATTTGAGTAAAGAACATATAGGAGAGAACTCAATTTTGTAATCTGAGTGAGTATAGAAAAGTCGTGTAATTTCTGAGAGAGATGGTGAGAGAAAACTTCTGAGTCTGAGAGAGTTTTCCATGGCTGTGAGCAAAATTAGGCCAAGCCATTTTGTACACATCTTCTCTGATAATCAACACATGTTTGTGTAGAAGGATTGAGTCTAATTCCTTTTGTACATTGAGTTCTAAGTCATTTCATATGACTGTGTAAGGTAGTTGACAGTTACGACTTTTCTGGCGCACATTTGACTGATCTTCTGAAGGTCAGATCTCGAAGCATGGTGTAAAGTTTTTGGTAAGTGATAGCTTGTTTGAAAGCTATTATCCTCAACTACATTTGGTCAAAAGATCTTTGAGAAACGGGACGCGTACTCAGAGAAATCAACTTAAGAGTGGAGGTATGTAAAATCGATGAAGTCAATTTCCAGTTTTCAGACATAGTGGAAAGTTTGGTACAAAATCAGAAGATTTTGAAGTTATCACTTGAAAGTTTTGGTTATTATGTGTTGCTTAACATTAGCAAGAACATTCTTTAACAAGAGATCAAAAGATTGTGCAAAGATTGAACTAATACAGGTCAGATTGAAGGATTGAAGAAAAGGCGCAGATTTCTGTGAAGTGAAATTTTGAGTTTCACTAAATTCAGAGATGAAGATTTACAATGTGAGTTTTGCTGAGCTAATGATGGTTATGGAGGGTTTCTAATACCACATTAGTTTGGTTCTTGTGGTGTTTTACACACCAACAAGTGGTATCAGAGCAGATAAGGTCCTCGAGACTAAAGGAATAGCAGATACAAGAAGAATTGAAGAGTTCTTTATCAAAGAAGGAGGAAGCTGAGGTGTTCAACAACCAAAAGTCATCAGAAGATTGTTTCGAAGTTTCTCCCAAGGGTAAAGGTCTACAAAAGGTATCATTCTTTAACCTTACACTTACAGGTTGAAGCAGAAGCAAGGATACCATGGCAGATCATGTGTCCATTGACAAATTGGACAGAGATAACTATCCTGCTTGGGTAATGAGGATGGAGGCCTTACTTATGAGTAAGGACCTAATGGTATATGTGACAGGTGAAGAGGAGAAGCCTAAATTTGAAGATGAAAGTCATCCAAGAAAGGAAGAGCTAGAAGCTTTGAAGTTATGGCAGAAGAGAGATGCAAGTGCAAGAGCTTATATATATAACACTATTACAGATCATTTGTTACCACACATCAGAGGTCTAGAAACAGCTGAAGATATTTGGAATGCTTTGGAAGACCATTTCCAAAACACTACTAAAGCTAGGAAAGCTAGCTTATGGTCAGAGTTTACCACATTCAAGAAAAAGCAAAATCAGAGCATTAGTGATTATGTCACTAAGATGAAGGACTTGGCAGATAGCCTTGGATCCATTGATGAGGATATTGAAGATCATAGGTTGATAGCACAATTACTTGCAGGATTAAGAGGTGATGAGAGATGGAAGCCCTTTGTACTTTCAATAGAACTCTCATTAAATCATTATGTGCCAGAAGTAAATCAATTACTTGGATTGATGCTCACATTTGAGCAAGACTTGAAGTCAGATGGAGACAAAGGTCAAAGTTCTGCAATGTATGTGAAGAATAAAAAGAAAGGAGATAAAGGCAAGGCAAAGGATGAAGAAGAGTCAACAACTCAAGCAAATTATGCAAGAGGAAGAGGTTTTGGCAGAGGTAAAGGTCGAGGAAATGGAAGAGGTAGAGGTAATCAGAACAATAACAAGAAGACATGTTGGATTTGTGGATTGAGCAATCATCTAGCATATGATTGTTGGCACAATCAACAAGGAGCAAGTCAAAATCAGAATAACAATGGCAGAGGAAGAGGTGGAAGGTTTCAGAATCAATTTCAAAGAGGAAGACAGAATTCAAGAGGAAGTTATGGAAGAGGTGGTGGTAGAAATTGGAATCAGAACCAATCTTACAACACCACATATTACAATTATGCAAATGATACACAGAATGACAACCATACAACATTGATGATGAATTCAATTAGTTCATCAGAGAAGGAGGATCTCAAGGTATTCTATATTGATTCTGGTTGTTCAAATCATTTGTCAGGTAATATAGAATTGTTGTCAGAATTGGAAGAAGGAAATTCAAGTCATACAGTACAAACAGGTGACAATACAAAGCATAATGTGCATTCAATTGGAAAAGTGAAGTGCAGGAGTGGAGCTGATTTATTAACAAATGTTTTGTATGTTCCAACAATACCAAAGAATCTGATTAGTGTTGGACAAATAGTGGAGAAAGGTTTTCAAGTCAGATTTACAAATGAAGGGGTATTTGTTGAAGATCCAGAGGATGCATACAAACCCATTGTTTGTGGTAAGAAGGAAGGTAGACTTTTTACTCTCAAAGTACAAGGAAATGTTGGTCAAGCCCTAATCACACATGGTGATGAAGTAATTACAGAGTTAGATCTTTGGCATAAGAGATTGGGACACTTCAATGAAAGAGGAATCAAAACTATGGTGGAGAATCAATCTGTATTGGGACTACCAAATGTGAGGAATCAACATATGATATATAAGTGTGAAGCTTGTCAGATGGGAAAAGCTCATAGACTACCATTTCAGAAGAAAGGTTTCAAGCATGATGGTTTGCTTGAACTCATACATACAGATGTATGGGGACCAACAAAAGAAGGTTCAATAAATGGATCTAGGTATTATGTTTTGTTTATTGATGATGCTACAAGGTGGATAACCCTTTATGTTCTAAAGGAAAGATCAGAAGTTTTTGGAGCCTTCAAACATTTTCATGCTTATGCAGAAAGAGTTACAGGTCAAAACTCAAGAGGCTAAGGTCTGATGGAGGGGGAGAATACTTCTCCCAAGAGTTTAATGACTATCTTTGGAATGCAGGTATCAAGAGAGAGATAACTTGCAGGTACACACCTCAACATAATGGGGTGGCAGAAAGAAGAAATAGAACATTGGTTGAATTTGCAAGAGCAATGTTAAAAGAAAAGAATTGCCCTAATTATCTTTGGGCTGAGGCTGTAAATACAGCCACATACCTTGTGAATAGGCTACCATGTGGAGCTTTGAATGGTATGACTCCTTATGAAGCTTGGTGGGGTAAGAAACCAACACTTGACCATTGTAAAGTGTTTGGGTCAATTGCCTATGCTTATGTGCCATCACAACTCAGACATAAGCTTGAACCAAAGGCAGAAAAATATGTGTTTATTGGGTATGATGAAAAGCAAATGGGTTATAGACTATGGAGTCCTTTGACTAAACATTTTATTGTTTCCAGAGATGTGACTTTTGATGAACAGAAGAGTTGGTATGCAGATAAAGATTGTGACCTTGAAACATTTGAGGAAGAGATAAGAAGGAGTGCAAGAGGTAAGTCACATATGCAGATAGATGGAGATGAAGAACATATGCAAGCAAGCACATCAAGGGTTGGATCATATAGAAGGAATGAAGATGGACCAATATATGATGAAGAAGTACATCCAGATATACATGAAGAGTGTGAACCAAGAAGGTCAACCAGAATGAGGAAGCAACCTACAAGGTATTCCTATGATACTTCTTATTTGACTCAGAAAAATTATGCTTACATGGTTAAGGAAGATGAAGAACCTCAAGGCTATGATGAAGCAAAGGGTAAGAGACAATGGGAAGTAGCAATGAAGGAAGAGTTTGATGCTCTTGAAGAGAACAAAACTTGGGAACTTGTCCCAAAGCCTAATGGTAAGAAAGTGATTGGAAATAAATGGGTTTACAAAGTTAAAAAGCATGCAGATGGAACTATAGCCAGGTACAAAGCCAGATTGGTGGTTAAAGGCTATGCTCAAACATTTGGCATAGATTATGATGAGACATTCAGTCCTGTGGCAAAGATGTCAACCATAAGGACAATCATTGCCATTGCAGCATCAAAAGGATGGACATTGAGTCAATTGGATATTAAGAATGCATTTTTGAATGGATATATATCAGATGAGGTTTACATGGAGCAACCTCAAGGGTTTGCAGATCATAAGTTTCCAAATTATGTTTGCAGGTTGAGAAGAGCTCTTTATGGTTTGAAGCAAGCTCCAAGAGCTTGGAATTATAGACTTGTAAAGTATCTTAATGATCTTGGATATCAAAGTTCAAAGGCAGATGCAAGTTTACTTATCAAAAGAACAGATGAAGGTATGATCTACATTTGTATATATGTAGATGACATTATAATTACAGGTACCTCAAATGAAGGAATCAAGGAGGTGAAGAAGCTACTTGAGAAGGAATTCAAGATAAGTGATCTAGGAAAATTGTCATATTTTCTTGGAATGGAAATCACTTATGCAGAACATGGCATATATGTATCACAAGAAAGGTATCTCTTGAATCTTCTAAAGAAGTTTAACATGGAGAATTGCAGAGAGGCATCTACACCATTAGAAGTCAATCACAAACTCAGTAGATATGATGGTGCAGAATTCAAAGACATGAGGAAGTATCAATCTTTAGTGGGAAGTTTGATTTATGCAACTCTAACAAGGCCTGATCTTAGTTATGCAGTTGGTGTTCTTTCTCAATTTATGCATTGTCCAAAGGATCCACATTGGATTGCAAGTCAAAGAGTCCTTAGATATATCAAAGGGACTTTGAAAGAAGGATTGTATTATCCTTTTACATCAGATATAAGGTTGAGAGCCTATAGTGATTCAGATTGGGCAGGAAGTCAAGATGACAGAAGGTCTACTCATGGCTACATGATATACATTGGAGATAAGCTTGTGAGTTGGTGTTCAAAGAAACAACACACAGTGGCCTTATCATCAACAGAAGCTGAATACAAAGGACTTGTGGAAGCAGCAAAGGAAGTCATATGGATGCAGACATTATTCAAAAGTTTGGGAATTGATCAAGGTATACCCATAATTCATGGAGATAACATGAGTTCATTATATCTTGCAGCAAATCCTGTATTTCATGCAAGGACAAAGCACATAGAAATACAGTATCATTTTCTCAGAGAAAAGGTAATGGAGAAAGAGATTGAAGTGGTGTATACTTCTACAAAAGATCAGATTGCAGATATTATGACAAAAAGCTTGGATGGAGTGAAGACAAATAGGTTCAAGGAGATGGCAGGAATAAAAGAGAAGAAGACTATGTGAAGAAGTCAAATTATGCTAATTAGTGATTGAGGGGGAGCTGTTGGGGCTTCACTCACTAATTAGGCATGGATATATGAAGATATATGAAGACATATGATGGAGGAAAGAAGAAGTGAAGAAAAGACTTACAGAAAATCAAGCCTAAGTGAAGGGACAATTTCACTATTGTAAATTAGTGCAAAATTAGAGTCTAGTTTTTCATTTGATCTTCAGAACTTACGAGTTCAAGTCTAGAAGAATGTAAACCATAGGTATATAAGTTAATTTGAGTAAAGAACATATAGGAGAGAACTCAATTTTGTAATCTGAGTGAGTAGAGAAAAGTCGTGTAATTTCTGAGAGAGATGGTGAGAGAAAACTTCTGAGTCTGAGAGAGTTTTCCATGGCTGTGAGCAAAATTAGGCCAAGCCATTTTGTACACATCTTCTCTGATAATCAACACATGTTTGTGTAGAAGGATTGAGTCTAATTCCTTTTGTACATTGAGTTCTAAGTCATTTCATATGACTGTGTAAGGTAGTTGACAGTTACGACTTTTCTGGCGCACATTTGACTGATCTTCAGAAGGTCATATCTCGAAGCATGGTGTAAAGTTTTTGGTAAGTGATAGCTTGTTTGAAAGCTATTATCCTCAACTACATTTGGTCAAAAGATCTTTGAGAAACGGGACGCGTACTCAGAGAAATCAACTTAAGAGTGGAGGTATGTAAAATCGATGAAGTCAATTTCCAGTTTTCAGACATAGTGGAAAGTTTGGTACAAAATCAGAAGATTTTGAAGTTATCACTTGAAAGTTTTGGTTATTATGTGTTGCTTAACATTAGCAAGAACATTCTTTAACAAGAGATCAAAAGATTGTGCAAAGATTGAACTAATACAGGTCAGATTGAAGGATTGAAGAAAAGGCGGAGATTTCTGTGAAGTGAAATTTTGAGTTTCACTAAATTCAGAGATGAAGATTTACAATGTGAGTTTTGCTGAGCTAATGATGGTTATGGAGGGTTTCTAATACCACATTAGTTTGGTTCTTGTGGTGTTTTACACACCAACATGTGCAACTGATGTACATTCCAACCATGATGAGCTACAAGTGCATAGATGCTATGAATAGTAGTCATTCGGCATGTAGGAGCAAAGGTCTCATCAAAATCAATGCCTCTTTCCTAAGCATAACATTTGCAACAAGCCTAGCCTTATGCCAATCAATTGTTCCATCAGTTTTACACTTCAGCTTGTATACCCACTTAGTGCCAATGGCCTCCTTGCCAGGAGGAAAGTCAAATGAAGACCAAATATCATTTTGGACAATCACTAACACTATTTCATTTAAGAATCTGGTTCTCAAGTTCATATAATGCCACTCTATGGATAAGAAAACCACTATATATATATATATATATATATATATATATATATATATATATATATATATATATATATATATATATATATATATATATATATATATATAATGTGTGTGTATGTATGTATGTATGTATGTATGTATGTATGTATGTATATATAAGAAAGTTACTAGGAAAAATGAATGACTTAGGAGAAGTTATCCATGAGTACTCAAAAGAGAATGATAATGAGGAGCCTACAAATATGCCTAGATGTTGATATATCATATATTGTTTGTAGAATGTGGATATGATTGCATATGATTCAAATCTTATAGATATATATCTCATTTTCATGTTAGAATTGACACTATGGAATTTTACCTCTTTCAACAAGAAGAGTCCTACTATTGTGGTTATTCAAGAGATGAAGACAATATTGGAAATTGATGGATATTGAAAGCACTAGGTACACCTACCTCGGTTAGCCAATATTTCCATTGTCTAAAAAGATTATCAAAGAAATCCTACCAAGAGAGATGTAACAAGAAATGAGCACCTCAAATGCTTCCAAGACAAGATGCAACAAATGGGGATGAATCCTAATTCTCGAGTCTAACTTGATTTCTTTAATAGAGGAGACTCAAGAGGATTCAATCAAAAGACCCTTCTCAGACCATAAGCATGGGGAACAACTCCTCCTCCACAAGTAAGAGGCAATGATGTATTCTTGTTTCTATAACCTCAAGAGTAAGGATGAAAGTTTTTGACCTTTACAAGTTACCAAATGCATGAAGAATCATTAGGATGGTACTTCTTATCCTTTCCAAATGCATGAAGAGGTCTTTATTCTCAAGCACCTAAGTGGCCTATGGATTCATAAAACCTACATGGACTACAAGAAATTTGGGGGAAACAAATTCCTCTCCCTCGCAAAATTCCCCCAATTAAGCATGCCAATCTAGAGGAAAATGAGAAGATATTCATGGCTTCCATTGTTGATATATTTAGGTAGTGATGTGTGAACACACTAGGACCGCCGGGGCACTTTTTTCCCTCTTTAGGAGTTTTTTTTCCCCCGGCTTGTATATACGCCTATTGCCCTAATGGGCTACTTATCTTTGTACATTCTCTAGTAATACATTCAGTATTGTGTGTTTGTGCTCCAAGCTTCTTCTTCTTCCTTGTGCTGTTCGCGTGCTTCTGCAGATGTCTAACTCCAACAATTGGTATCAGAGTAGGTCGTCGCTATCTAGGGCGCCATCGACACTCCTCCGTTTGCAGTCTCAGAATCGCACGAATTTTGGTGAGCATACTCAGCATGTTTCCGAGATCAAAACAGCTTTGCTATGTCATGCCGAAATCGCGATCTGAGCTCGTTTCGGCCTCCAAATGCACTATCGTAGCGCTTGTGCAGGATATTTCATCTTTTTGTGCCAAAGGTATATACCAGTTTTTGTTCGCCAGTTTAAGTGTCTCGAAGTCTGCTACAGGTCTAGCAAAACTTGTCTGGGCAGTTCTGTTCAACTTTTTGAGATACAGTCAATTTTCTGCATCAAGGTATTTTAGTCACCGGCCATGGCTGAAAGCAGTGATGTATTCCGCATGTTGGCTCTTGAGGATAAGTTGGATGGTACCAACTACCCATTATGGGCTTATATGATGCGACATGTTTTGGTTGCAAAAGGATTATGGAACATTGTGCAGAGTGTTGAAAGACATCCTGTTACACCTATAATGACAGGTACTGCAAATACAGGTGCTGGAGCTGACAAAGATGGTGTCGAAGATGGTATTCTGCAGATTCCTGTTCATGCTGCTGTTTCTGTTGCACCTATTGCAGAGCAAATTTGTTGGGATGGCAGAGATGCCCAGGCACATGCATTGATAGATTTGTCTGTCAAACGTGCCATTATTCCTCATATTCGCTCTTGCAAAATAGCTAGGGATGCTTGGGATACACTTACCACATTGTACCAAGCTAGGAATGAGGCTCGTGTTACTTACCTCCAAAAAGAGTTGGAGAGTGAGCACATGAATGAAGGTGATTCTATGGACAGTTTCCTAATGAAGATCAAAGATTTGAAGGAACAGTTGATTTCTGCTGATGAGGTTATACCAGATAGCTCACTTGTGCAGACCGTTCTGAATGGTCTTCCTGATTCATATCAGAGTTTTGCTTCTACTCTTCGGTTGATGATGAAAGGCAATCCGAATGCCTTATCATTTGAGGAGTTAGTCTCTGTTCTGTTGCAGGAAGATCAGTCCAGGTAGAACAAGTCCATTATGCGTGTTGCAGATCAAGCTTTCCTGGCTAGTCAGAAGGGCAAAGGAAAATGGAGCTCTTCTACTAGTAAGCAGAAATCTGCAAATGCTGCACATTCAAAGAACCAAGATAAAGGTGAGAAGAAATCAGAAAAGCAAAAATTGTTTTGCAAGTATTGTAAAGGGAATGATCATATCATAAAGAACTGTCCAAAACTGGCTGCAAAAGAGGCAAAGAAAAAGGAGGCTGGAATGGTTGTTGCAGAAGCCTCTACACCAAAAGAAGAGTCTGCTAATCTTGTGCAGGAAGAAGAATGGGCGTTTACTACTGTTTGCAGTTTTGGCCCATCTTCTCATGAGCAGTGCATGTCTGCAGTGGACTCAGATGTTTGGTACTTTGACAGTGGGGCGACCAAACATATTACCTCGCAGCGCAGTTTCTTCTCTTCACTCGAGCCTGCCCCTACAGGGAATACTGTCACATGCGCCAACAACTCCTCTTATCCTGTTATGGGAGTTGGTAAGATCATTCTGACTACTGCTAATGGTCGTTCTCTCACCTTGTCAAATGCTTTATTTGTGCTAGGGATCAAGAAGAATCTGTTATCAGTTTCTGCATTAGCCAAAATTGGCTTGGTTGTGAAATTCGTTGATGACAGGTGTACAGTTCATGATCTATTAAAGGGCAATGTGATTATTGCTTCTGGCATTTTATGTCGTGGGCTGTATAAGCTCATAGACTATGAAAGATCTGTGAATGATTCGGCATGTGCAGTTCATGATTCTCAGGCTATGTCATATGCAAAGCTTTGGCATGCACGCTTTGGTCATCTGAATTTTGCTAGTTTGCTACGCTTGCAGAAATCTGATATGGTGTCTTCTTTGCCCAAGCTTGAGGCACCTGGAAAACATGTATGTGAAGGCTGTAGTTTGGGCAAAATGCAACGTTCCCCTTTCCAAAAGATGGTTCAGTTCGGGCTACGCAGAAATTGCAGCTTGTACATAGTGATGTCTGTGGTCCTATGCAGACGCCCTCTTTTGTGAATTACCTTTACTTCGTGACTTTCATTGATGATTTTTCCAGGCATGCATGGGTATATCCACTCAAAGCAAAGTCCGAAGTATTCATGTGCTTTAAACAGTTTTTGGTTTTGGCTGAAAATCTGTCAGCATGTAAAATGGGAACCCTCCATTCTGATCGAGGGGGGGAATATATGTCTTCTTATTTTAATGCATTTCTGGTTGAATGTGGGATAAAACACCAGTGTATAGTGCCATATACACCTGAACAGAATGGAGTTGCTGAAAGAAAGAACAGGTCACTCATGGAGATGGCGAGGTGCATGGTCAAGAGTCAGGCTTTACCACAGTTTCTAGCTTGAGGCTGTCATGTGTGCACCATATGTACTGAACAGGTGTCTCACTAAAGCGCTGCAGTCTATCACTCCATATGAGGCTTGGCATGACCGCAAGCCATCTATTGCTCATCTGCGTGTTTTTGGATGTTTGGCATATGCATTAGTGCCTAAACAACATCGTAGAAAATTGGATGATAAGGCAGTAAAATGTATTTTTGTTGGGTACAGTTCTGAAAGTAAAGGCTATCGTCTGTATCATCCACAGACTAAACGCATTCTGGTTAGCCGTGATGTTGTCTTTGTGGAAGATGCTATTCAGCCATTGCTTTCATGTACTAAGGAGACATCTGTTAGCTCCAAAGACATGTATGATACGTTGATGCCTCTTTTTACAGGTTGACAGTCTAGTGATGGTCCTAATGAGGCAACTTCTCAGCCTTTGCAGGTTTCATATGATGATGTAGATCATTCTATTTCTGATGCAGATTTACATGATGCACTTGTTGTTGAGAGAGCTGATATTGAGCAAGCAAAAACTATGCCAAAATGGCTGGTGCAGACTTTGCGTGACAGCAAATTAGATGCAGCTTTGTCATATCATACTCGTTCAGGCTCTCATAGTGCCTCCTTTGCATCAGATTGCTATGCTATGGCTAGGTCTAGTCTCTGTGATGAGAATGAGCCTGTTTCTTTTGATGAAGTAGAGAATTCAGAAAATTGGATGGCTGCCATGCAATCTGAATATGATGCTATAATGAAGAATGGTACATGGTCTTTATGTGACTTGCCTCCTGGCAAGAAGGCCATTGGCACTAAGTGGGTATACAAGCTGAAGCATAAACCTGATGGTACAGTTGACAGGCATAAGGCTAGGCTTGTTGCAAAGGGTTATGCGCAGGAAAGAGGCATTGATTTTTATGAGACCTTTGCATCTACATGCCGTATGACTACTGTTCAGAGCATTTGTGCACTTGCAGCCCATCATGGTTGGAATGTACATCAGTTGAACATTAAAACAACATTTCTGAATGGTGACTTGCATGAAGAAGTGTATGTTTTCAGCCCCGTGGCTTTGTGCAGAAAGGGCATGAAAACCAGGTGTGCAGGTTAAAGAAGGCATTATATGGTTTAAAGCAAGCACCACGTGCTTGGTATGAGAAGATACATGCCTATCTAGTTGCACATGGTTTTGTGAATAGTCCAACTGAAAGCACCTTATATGTTAAGCGTGCTAATGATGTGCTTCTGATCATTGTTGTCTATGTTGATGACATGCTGCTCACTGGTCCTATTGAGAAGCATATTGCTGATTTCAAGGCTGATTTGCATGCCTCATTTGAGATGTTTGATTTGGGGCATTTGCATCGCTATTTGGGCATTCAGTTTATGCAAGTTGATGGTGGAATGGCTTTGTGTCAAACGAAATATATTGACACATTATTGCAGCGTTTTGGCCTTGAAGACTGTAAGCCTATTGCCACTCCTATGGAGACAGGTTTACGATTGAGTCTTCATGATGCTGGAGATGCATTTGATGTTGTTCTCTATCAGCAGGCTGTTGGATGCTTGATTTACTTATGCATTACTCGGCCAGATATTCAGTTTGTTGTCTCACAGATGAGCAGGTTTATGCATTGCCCAGGAGTCACACATTGGAAGGCGGTTAAGCGCATCTTTCGCTACTTGAGTGGTACTCGGCTACTTGGGATGTTTTATCCCAAGGGAGGATCACTACCGCCAGATTTGCATGCTTTTTCTGACTCAGATTGGGCTGGTTGCTATGACACTCGTGTGTCCACCAGTGGTTTTTGCTTCATGCTTGGTAGCTCATGTATATCTTGGTTGAGCAAGAAGCAGCCTACTGTGGCCACTTCCAGTTGTGAGGCTGAGTATAGGGCAGCTTTCACA
Source organism: Ceratopteris richardii (assembly GCA_020310875.1). NCBI lineage: Eukaryota > Viridiplantae > Streptophyta > Polypodiopsida > Polypodiales > Pteridaceae > Ceratopteris > Ceratopteris richardii. Next base: position 143,796,223 of record CM035407.1, read on the forward strand.
GCGACTATTGAGTGTGTGTGGCTCAGACGCCTTATGGCTGATTTGGGTGTTGGCCAGTCTTCTGCCACCACCATCTTCACTGACAGTCAGAGCGCATTGGCAGTTGCGAGGAACCCTGTGTTCCATGCTCGCACTAAGCACATTGAGGTGCATTATCACTATGTCAGGGAGAGGTTCTCTGCTGGGGAGATCAGCTCGGCATATGTGCCCACGCAGGAGAACATTGCAGACCTTTTCACGAAGGCTCTGCCTAGGGAGAAGTTTGAAGCTTTCCACAAATCTTTGGGCTTACTTCCTTTTGTGGAGTGATTTTCACATAGCTTGGCACTTCCTTATACATAAGTGCCAGCTCCTTGTTCATCGCATCACTCCCAGGGGGGATTTGTTGATATATTTAGGTAGTGATGTGTGTGAACACACTAGGACCGCCGGGGCACTTTTTTCCCGCTTTAGGAGGTGTTTTTCCCCCGGCTTGTATATACGCCTATTGCCCTAATGGGCTACTTATCTTTGTACATTCTCTAGTAATACATTCCGTATTGTGTGTTTGTGCTCCAAGCTTCTTCTTCTTCCTTGTGTTGTTCGCGTGCTTCTGCAGACATCTAACTCCAACATCCATATCTATTGTATTCTTTCCTAAGATAAACAAGAAAACTTATGAGTATTTTGGTGGAGGTGTGCTACTACAAAGAAGCAATTATCGGATGTTATTTTTCCTATGACTCTACATACTATATCCAAGATTAGTATTGAATTAAAAACAAGATAAAAAGTACTAAAATCTGATGTACACTAGTGTTCAACCACTTACAAGTTATTGTAGGCTCTACTAATGAGAGGACCCTAATTTTTATGCAATAGAGACCAATTTATTAGCATTTGTCCTCATCCTCAATCCCATGTGTTGACTTATAGAGCTAAGCTTTATTCTACCTGATTATAGAAAAGGAAACCCCTTTCAAGATTTTCCTTAGAATCTTATGAAATAGGGAAAAACCACACAAATTAATATAATCAAGATCGCTCAAGCATCAAGAATGAACCTAGATTCCTTGATACCAAGTCTTGTTATCACAAGAGCTCAAACAATAAATAGGGAAGCTCAAACTAAGAATGAATCCATCAACACGTCGAATGGAAAATGAAGAGAGCCAAAATAAAAGAAATTTCACACATTGAAGCCAAGAAAAGACAAGGCTAAGGTGAACTAAAAGAGAATCAATAAGTTAACCTTGAGTCCAGAACAAGAAAAATATAGGAACAAAACCCTGAGTTAGTTGCTACAAGAAAAAGTCTAGAAAATGGAAAGATTCAAACTAACTGAATACATGCAACTTAGAGAAAAAATCAAAACCATGTGGAATTATTTCTACAAGATCCTATGTCTAAAGAACTTCAAATAATTTTGGGATTATATCAGGCTAAATTGGATGCAAGACCAAGTCTTGTGAAACATGAGAAATCTTGAAAGGCTAGCATTATGTATGAAGATGATGGAATTTTCTCTAGATTTGTATTAAAGGGTTCCAAATCGCACTCAAAAGATCCCAAATATGTGGTTTTGGGAACTAATTCAAGTGATGATGCCACTCAACCAAGCATAGGCAAAACTTGCTCTAGAATCCTCTACTCATTATGACGTATTAGCAATTAAAATTGAAGGAGAGCTACAGAATATAGCCTCACTAGCACTAGATATGGATGAGATATAGCCTCAAGGGCTATGAGAAAAGATCCAAGATGGCAAAAAGAATATCAGACCATGCCACCTATCCTTGAGATAGTTGTGAAAAAAATGGAAACATTCAGTATGATAAATACCTCTATGGCGATGCGCAAAACTTTAGTATCATAGATGATGAAACCATGAGCCTACATAGTAAACTACATGGGAGATTCTGAATTGAGGACTCATTATAGGCAAACCTTAAGACTCATACAAAAGAGGACTATAGGAGAAGAACCTTGCATTTCAAGAGTAGAAGAGTTGCAAAATATGTAGTATCCAATTGTGTAGCTACCCTCATTGGGTGGATATTTTATGGACAATCCCTCCTTAGAGAAGTATACATTGTATCACATTATGCATAGAAGAAAACACCAAAAAACAATAAGGTATACAAGCAAATAAAATGTAACCCTCAACAATACACCATAGTGCTCAAAAGAAAGAATATAGCCACTGTATACATCAGATGTGGTAGTGCACCACTTTGTGGAAAAATCCCTAGATGCTCTACAAATGAATCTTACTCTGAAAACATATATACTAGAAAATACAAATAAAAAATGGCAATCAATTAAATACCATAGCTCAAAAGAATTGCAAAATATGAATCTTAGATGTGTCATTGCAATGTGCATTATAAGAAGTTTATAATGCAAAGATCATTTTTTAAGTAATTTCAAAAGTAGAATAAATATCCAAGAAGAAGAATTGTGTAGCTACCCTCATTGGGTGGATACTTTATGGAAAATCCCTCCTTAGAGAAGTATACATTGTATCACATTATGCACAGAAGAAAACACCAAAAAACAATAAGGTATACAAGCAAATAAAATGTAACCCTCAACAATACACCATAGTGCTCAAAAGAAAGAATATAGCCACTCTATACATCAGATGTGGTAGTGCATCACTTTGTGGAAAAATCCCTAGATGCTCTACAAATGAATCTTACTCTGAAAACATATATACTAGAAAATACAAATAAAAAATGGCAATCAATTAAATACCATATATTAGCCAAAAAATAATTCCATAGAATCAAGAACTCCACATATACTCTAGGTAGATTATAGAATAAGGGAAAACTCACAAAAGCTAGCCTAAATCCTATCAAGAGAAAGGAGATAAGGAAGAGAGCTCACTCACACACTCTCACACTCAAGAGGAGCACACACAAATTGAGGCAAGGAAGAATGATCTTCTTCTTCTTCTTCTTCTTCTTATATTACATAAAGATAATATACAAGAATGACCTTATACAACAATACAAATAGTGCAATATATTAAGAACAGTACATAAGGAAAATCCTAGTGTCCGTGAATGAGTGAGCTGGCAAGAAAGAAATGTGCCATCACTCTTGATAGATAAAACTAGTAAAGCTCAATGAAGTATCCTTGACATATACTGGCATGACCACTATACATGTCAGAGAAATAAAAAAATGATACGTGTTTTGGATCATCACATGTTGAGTTTCATATCTCCAAATTCCCCCTCAAGCTCAACATCATGTCCGATAATCCAAGCATCTTCTGAAACTATTTCAATTTCTCACCTCCAAGTGCTTTAGTGAAAATATCAGCAACCTACTCATATGTCCTTGCATAAACAAGGAAAATATCACCTACTAATACCTTTTCCATGATGAAATGATAATGTACCTTGATGTGGTTTGTTCTAGCTTGAAAAATAGGGTTCTATGCTAATTGTATGATGCTAAGGTTATCACAATAGATGACGATAGGCATTGCACTTCCACACATAAATCTACAAGTAGCATCTCTAGCCATGATGCTTCACATGCTACCATTGTAGCACCTCTATACTCAGCCTCTGTACTCGAAAAAGCAACATTGGGTTGCTTCTTAATTATCCATGTAATAGTTGCACTTCCAAGTGAGAATAGAAAGCCACTAGTAGATCTTCTATCTAGAATACTACCAGCCCAATCTACATCAATGTATCCATGAACTTGCAATTTTGCACTAACTTCATAGAACAATGCATAATCCAAATTAGCACTAACATAAAGTAGAGTGCATCTCACAACATCTAAATGTGGTTTCTTAGGATCCTGTATAAATTGATTTTCAAGTCCAATAATGTAGATTAGATCAAGCCTTGTAATTATGAGATATATCAAACTTCCCATAATTTCATGTACATAGTAGCATTTTCAAATGCTTCACTTGATGTAGTATCCAACTTTAGATTGTGATCTAATGGCATAGAAATTAGCTTACAATCAGCCATACCGTACTTTTGTAGCATACTCAAGGCATATTGCCTTCACGACATCCTTATACCTTTTTCTATATGCATAAACTCAATGCCCAAAAAATAGCATAGCACACCAAGATCTTTCATGTCAAATTCCTGCATAAGGTGTTGCTTTACCTCTTTAATGCTTTCTTCATTATCACCACCTACAATCAAGTCATCAACATAAATATCCACAATCGTGATGCCATCATCACCCTTCCTTGCATAAATGAATGATCTGCATCACACATAGAAAATACAATGGTCGTTAAGTAACTAGCAATCCTTCCATGCCAAGTACGAGGGGCTTGTTTAAGCCCATAAAAAGTCTTTTGCAAGCTGCAAACATATTCTGGGTGCTTTGAATCCTCATATCCTTGTGGCTAGTCCATGCATACTTTTTCCTGCAACTCATCATGTAAGAAGGCATTCTTCACATCCATCTGATGCAAAATCCATCCTTTTTGTTGTGTCAATGCAATGAGTGCTCTAATATTATCCATTTTAGCTACAGGTCTGAATGTTTCTTCATAATCAATGACATATGTCTGTGCATATAATTTTTCTACCAATTGTGCTTTATAGCTGCTTATGCTACCATGAGCATTGTGTTTCACCTTGTAAATCCACTTGCAGCCTATGGGTTTCTTTCCTTGCAGCAATGGAACCAACTTCTTCAAAACAAGAAGGCTCAACATCTTGTATTACCTTGGTCATTTATGCACAATCATGAGCCATGTAGGTGTCATACGTTTATCATTGCATTGAATTCTGCATCCTCTCAAATCTTTTTAGTCCTAGGTCACTTCTCCTTATATCATCTACGTGAGCCTTTCTTAGTCTTGAAGTCTTCACATAGGGCAATCCAAGTTCCTCACATGTCCACTCAAAACTTTAGATTTTGCGCTTGATTTTTCGATATTTCCTTCATCATTTGAGTCAAGATTAAGTCCTCCTTTGGCATTTACATAGAAGCTTGACATTTCATCAACCACAACATCTCTTCTTTCCTTCACCTATCATGTGAATGGGTTGTAGCATTTATATCCCTTTTACTCAAGCGAGTACCAAATAAAGATACATTTTTTTGCTTTTGGATCAAGGTTCATCCTCAACTCATGTGGAATATGTACATATGCAACACATCCAAACACTTTCATATGTGATAAGTTTGGCTTTTTGCTTGTAAACTTCTCTTAAGTGTAACTTGAGGTACAACAAAAGTCGGAGTTCTATTCATGATGTATAGATAAATGTGCACAACATCTACCCAATAACAATGAGGCATATTCTTCTTAGCCATCAAGGCTCTTGCTATTTTTGCAATATGTCTATCTTTGCATTCAACAACACCATTTTGTTGTGGTGTGTACTTGCATGAAAACTATCATCGAATCCCATGACCTTTTAGAAAGCTATTGAACTCTTTTGACATGTATTCACCTCCTCCATCAGATCTTAATGTTTGAATATAATTACCTATCTACTTTTCCACCATAGCCTTGAAAATTTGAAAGTGAATAAACACTTCACTCTTCACTTTCATGAAGTAAAACCCGGTCATCAATGAAAGTTACATAAAACCTACATCCTCCCATATATGTGGTCTTTCCAAGGCCCCAAAATTTTGAATGTACTATTTCTAGCACGTTCTCATTAACATGCTTGTCATGGGGAAATCATACCCTTGATTCTTTACTAAATTGACATGTTGCACATACTTGTTGCATCTCTGCAGCCTTGAAATCTGGTAGTCCATTGACAAGCTTCTTTGATTGCATCAATTTTAGCCTCTGCAAATTTGCATGTCCAATTCGCTTGTGCCAAATCTCTATACCAACAATAAAACATGCACCTTTTGCAACATGATTGCATTCATTTTAGGAAGTTTCACATTTAAGGTGAACATCCTACCCACTTTGTTTCCTTTGACAATCAATATTCCATCCTATTTGTACTCTTCTACGTATAACCCATCAATATTGAACCTTAACTTGTAATCCTTAGTCAACCATTTTTCCAATAGAAACGAGATTCTTTGTTATATTCAAAACATGAAGCACATTAGCAAGATGTCTTACCTTCCCATCCTACATAGATAGTGCTATGTTTCTTGTATGCTCGATAGGACATGATGTGTCATTGCCTATTTCAACATATCCAAGAACTGGCAATTTCTGCAAACTACTAAACCATTTTGCATGACTGGTCATGTGATTTGAAGCACACGAATCAACATACCAAACATTACCATTTGATTTCAAAACATCAACGGACATTGTATTCATGACATGATGTTGGACCATGAACAGTTTCTCAGAATCATTTGCACTTGTGGATGGATAGTTGTTTCACTTCCTTAAGTTATTTTGATTCTTCAACCTGCAATCACGTTCAAAGTGTCTAGATTTACCACAATTCCATCATCCTTTACTATCACTACTTGAATCATGTCACTCTAGCAAAATTCCACCGACCCTTCTATAGGAAGTTCAAAGAATGGCAACCGATCAATATCAATCGGTTGCGAGCTTGTTCCTGCCTCAACCATGATGAAAGAGGTCACTGATGTAACATGAATCTTGTAGAAAAAATGATTCACATTAGTGTTGTCACACAAAGAAATTGAGACCTTTTTCCCCATGCAATACCAACATGATGTATCGACTTCGGTGTGTTACGTTAGTGTGTGCTTGGGTGATGTGAATTCGTGAGTTAGTAGGGGTAGTTATCAATTGAATCCATACTCGGGAAATGCAAGTAACTCCACATGCACCTAGTAGCATACATTTAATTTACCATGTTACATAATGTGGTTCAGTACCGTACTTAACGTTCCATATTTTCCTTATGGGCTTATTGATTCTACGAGTGATTACATTTAAGGGTTTCAAAGATGAATCTATCTAGATTTGGAAATTTTTAGGTACCCATTTCCAAGTACTACTAAGTGAATGTGTACCTACTTGTGTTGTGATTACATGTTTTAGCTTCACTAGCAGTTGGGTGAGTGCATGTGAGCACTACCTTGAATCTAAAGGATTTCATGTGGCCAGTTGAGCGTGTAAGCAGGTATTATGCACCCAAATTTTTCTAGCATTGGGATCTACCTTCCTTGGCCACTTAGGTATCTAGATGGAGATGACTCGCCAAGGCTAACTCCTAGAATATGGAGTTGTTGTCTCCTTGCACTGCTTCATTTGCATTGTACATATTAGCAATTATGCCAAGAGGGTAGGTGGTTGTTCCCTCTTGTGCGTCCATCTCTACTTCCTTCCTTGATTCCTCTTGCAATGGGCTGTGTTTTGAATATGCAATTCATTCTTCTGCATCCTCTACTTCTTGAGTCCTTTATCTTGTTTTATTTTATCATCTTTGGGAAAGAAGAGAGCTCCACTTTATCTCCAATGCTTTTGTTGATAACATCATTCTTTTTCATTACAGAGCTTTGGGCAAGAACAACATCTTTATCTGCATGAGTGATTCTGGAAAGACTAGGTGTGGGTGCCTTTCCTAGTTTCTTGAGTGCTTGATTTGCTAGTTTAACCATGATGCATTGCTGGTTCATCCAGACCTAAAGAATTCCACTTCTTAGGTTTAGTTTTATTGCGTGATCATAGATCCAATCTTGACCCAAGATAAGAGGTTCCATGAAGTCCCCGTCTTGACACACCAACAATTTAACTATACATATGGACATCTTGAAAAGATATGGGAAGTTGCACCTCACCTAGGCAATGGGTTTCCAAACTTCCCAATCCTATGAGATAAGCTTCTATTCGATTGATACTTTATTGCAAATCTTGATAGCAAGAAAGTCTAACTACACTAGTGGTAGCACTTGAGTCAATCAAGGTCCTTCTGGTTCTTGCATTCTTTGTGTGTCCTAATTCTAGCATCATGAAAAGATGCCTATCAATAATTCGATGAGGGGTCATACTTGTAGCTTGGAACATAGCCATGTGATATCTTGGTGCCTCCTAAGCCTCTTGCCTAGGTTGATATCTACCCTATCTCCTCAACTTCATGGGTCAAATATGTTCTAGGGCTTGTGCTTGAGTTCATCTAGAATTCATCTCTCTTCTTCTTTGCGCTTCTTTGTTGTTTTAAGTCTCATCAACATGTCTTCCATTAGGGGTTCTTGATATAATTTTACTCTACATCCACTGATGTAACTACATAGAATGTTTTCCTCTAGGGTAGTTAATTGGATTGATCCACTTGTTGAGATCTTGTTGATGATCATAAGTCCATAGCCACACTTCTCCAACTTCCGCACATGTTGCTTCAACGTGTATACTAAGAATAAAGATCCCACTTTCAAGCCCTTATCCCTCACATGGACATCAAAGTATGCCTTTTATCTCTTCTTGGCATTGTATATTCTTGTAGCTACTCTTAATCTAGTTTCACCTAATCATTCAAGATCAAAGTTCCTAGAAGAGAGCTCATGGCCAGTCCATTGATGCTCTTGTGCTACTTTTAAAGTAGGGATCAAGAAATCTAATAACAGCTCCACATTATGACCAAACACCATCTGGAAGGGGGTGGCATTGAGTACCATTTTATAGGCCACTCAATAAGCCCAAATAGCATGGTATAGCTATTTGTCCCAATCAAAACATTTATTGTTCACCAATTTTGTAAGAACCATACAGAGGATTTTATTCGTGTTTTCTACTTGTTCATTTGCTTGTGGGTGGTATGGGGTTGACTTCTTGTGGTGACCAAGAATTCTTGTAACAAGTATTCAGTGACCTCATTCAAGAAATGGCTACCACGATCATTGACCAGTTCTATTGGCAATCTGTATCTCATAAACACATTCTCAAATAGAGACTTGGTAGTAGTTTGTGGATCATTCTTCCTAGTGACTTTTACTTCTACCCATTTGGTTAGATAGTCTATGGCAACAATAATGTATTCTACATGTGAACTCTTAGCAGGGGGATTAATAGGACCAGCAAATTCTGCTCCCCACTTAGAGAATGCATGTCCTTCCATCATGGGTCTTAATGGCATTTCATCCTTACGTATCGGATACTAAGTTTGCTAACAAATGTCACATAGCTTCACAGAGGTATGAGCACCATTGTGAAGGTGTTGGCCACCAAAGTCCTACAAATAGTATCACTTTGATCACCCTATCTGATCCAAAATGTCCACCTACTACACCTTGGTGAGCAGTTTCTAAAATCTTCAGATATTCACTCTCGTGGACACACAATCTTAGGTATTGTTCTCTTCCTTGTCTATATAAGTTGCCTCCAATGAGTGCATAATCTAGTGCTAATTGCCCCAAGCTCTTGCGTCTAGCCAATGTCATCTCTTGAGGGAAAGTCTTCATCCTCAAAAATATTGCAAAAGGTTCACTCCAATCTGGCACTAAGGATATTTGATACAAAGTGGCATGTTCCATTGGAGGTTTAACACTACAGATTGGGCATTCCTTGCACATCCTATGGACATCTGCTTCCATGGTTTGCCAATATATGCCTAATCTTCGTAGAGTCTATATGGTTTGATGCTTAGAATGATGTTACTTCAATGCACCTATATGTGCCAATTGCAACCATTTCGCATATTCGTCTTCTTCTACACAACAAGACAATATGCCTTGATTTGTTTTCTTATACACATTGCTTGTTATTATGTGATATTTTTTAGACCTGACTACTTCTTTACCTTTGGTTTTTAGTACAGGATGCTTAGGTCCAAAGGTTAGCACTATAGTTTTGGCCCAATTAGGCACTACTTCTAGGTTGAATAAGTAAGCATCAAGAAGTTCATCTGACACTCCTTGCGGGGGGACTCTCTTGAAGTGAGTCTAGAATGGTGGTCCACCCTTAGGTGATTCTTACCTTTCCTACTTGGAAGTCATATTCCATTAGCAAAAAGAACCATCTTACTAATCTACAAATATTGCAAGGCTTGTTCACCAAATAGAGTAATGTTTGATGGTTTGTAAAAAAATTTAAACTTATTTCAAGGAAATAATGTCTAAAATTTTAACCACATATACCATGCCTAGTCCTTCTCTTTTGGTAGTGGTGTATTTAACCGCATATACCATGCCCCATGAAAGCTTGTACTTTCTTGACATTCTTGGGTTTGGGTAACTTCGTAATGGCTCTAATTTTATCCTCATTCGTTGATATACCATTATTTGATACTATGTGTCCTAGAATCTTGCCTTGCCTAACCATGAAAACACACTCTTTCGAGTTCAAGCAGACTTGATATTCTCTACATTTATCAAAGATTTATTTCAATTCAGGGATGTGTGTTTGACTAATGTTGGAATAAGCACATAAAGCATCAACATAGACCTCTAAGTTCTTTTGCAAGAATTCCTTGAAAACATGACACATCAGCCTTTGAAATGTAGTAGGGGCATTGGTAAGCCCAAATGGACTCACCTTAAATGCAAAATACCCCATTATGTGGCAAAAGCCATCTTATGTTGGTCTTCTAGCACAATATGACTTGATTGTAGCTAGAAAATCCATGTAGAAAGCAATAGATGCCCTTGCCTGCTACTCGTTCTAACATGTGTTTGATGATAGGAAGCGGATAGTTATCTCTGATAGTAGCTGCATTAACCTTCTTCAAGTTAATGCACCCTCTTAGTTTTCCATTCTTTTTGGACACTACAACAATGGGGGATACCCATTTGGTATGCTCAATCTCATAGATAAATCAGATTCTATCAATCGATCTATTTCCGCCTTGATCTTTGTTGCAGAGTTATCATTATATGTATACGGTTTCTACTTCATTGGTTTGGGATCTAAAGACATGGGAATTCTATGTGAGCAGATGTCAAGGTCTACTCCTTTTAGGTATTTATAACTCCATGCAAACATATCTCTATATTCTCTCAACAATGCAATCAACTCTTTCTCTTCTTCATCAATCAAGTTGTGTCCTATATATGTACATCGTTCTTCGTGCTCTTCTATGGTCACAAAAATTTTCTTAGTTATCTCTTTGTTGTCATATGCCACTCCTATGAGTGCTTCCCTATTAGGCATCCTGATCATGACCTTACGATCTTCTATTTCATATTTCTTGAAGTTCTCTGGGACTTCAAAGAGAGTCTCTTCCTCTATTGGCTTAAGTTTTTTTTCTCTTTTCTTCTTTTTGGTTACTATCAACGCTTCTTCCAGTTTTTATCTTTCCTTCTCCTGAGTTCTAGCTTCTATCAAATAGAGATATTCTTCCTCAAAAGCACAAAAGGCTCCATGAGGATAGACTCTTCATTATCATCACTATCCTCTTTGGGTTCACTCGTACAAGGTTCACATTCTTCAATAACCAAATCATACATGATTGGCTCTATCATGAAGACTGGAATGTCATAGCCATCTTCATCACTGGGTGGGGTCCACTATTCCCCATTCCCAACTATGTCCATGGTGACTAGAATCTCTACCCAACCATGGGGTCCAAATTCTTCGCCTGGGAACACTATGGGTGCATAGGTTCGGTCCTGAATTGATCTAGGGTGCATCTTTACACCTACTTCTCGTGTGGATGATCTTTTCTCTTCTTCAACTACAACCTTACACATCCATAAGTGAGTGTCTTCGTGCATCCAAGAGGATCCTCATCCTATGGATTGCACCAACTCCATGTCATCCAATGTCCTATGGATGGAGTTCCATTGTATAGGGGGCACATCTCTATGAGAGTAATCCTTGTTGGTGCATGAAAATAATCAATTGATGTTTTGGACAAAGGTTTGAAGTCAAAAGATGAAGCAAAGATCAATACATGAAGATTGAAGTTAGTGCATAATCAGAGAATGAAGGCTTGTATATACATGTACATTAAACATGCTTATGCTTTTGTAATGGTCATGAGTTTGTACAAAATATGTATATATACAAGTAGAAAGTTGGGGCATGTATGAGAGATGATGAATGAAAAGTTGTAAGAGTCATTAGACATTTTAGAAGTGAAATGAATATCTCTCATCAAGCAGATGTAAAGTTTCCTGAGTAGAAGAAAAGTTGTGCCCGATATTTTGCTTAGAGCTCCTTTTGTGTTGATCATCTTGTGAAATGCTTTTGTACAAGTCTAAGTCTATAGTTGAGTGACCTCTGTACAAATTTCTAGATTCTAATTGTGATCAGGCTGAGAGAATTGAGAGTAGGAACATTTACATGTGTAAACGTGAAGAAGAGAAGACTGAAGCAGGTGCAAATTCGATGATAATGTTTTGGTAAGTTCTTCTTCCATAGTGTAAAGTTTTGAGCAAGTAAGCACTCATTCTTTAAGTTGGAAGGTATACCTATGCCTAAAAGCATTTGAATAAACGGGTTTTACTTTTAGTGAACTATGCATTAGAGTACAATATTGGCTATTAGGGTTTCGTTGGGGTTGATCCATGATCAAACACATATTGGCCATGTGGTCTCCTCCACAGTTGTAACATCATTTCATTGAGATCATCCTAGGTGCATGTTTGCACGAGACTCCTAATTTTTTTCCTATGTTCTTTGCTAACTCCTCTATTTAAGTGGATGGTTTAGAAGTGAAACTAGTAGCACTGTCTAAGTTTTTGTACATCTTGGAAAGCCCTAACTCTTTCCCTAGATTGCCCTCAATATCGATGCAATATGAATGCACTACTCTATGGTCCTAGGCTCTTTCAAATACACATAAGATCTTATCTTGGAGTTTATCAAGCCATCTAAAAACAAGGCCACTTGCTTGGTTGGTGTGGGTAGTTCTAGAATAGCGCATCTCTGTAGGTACTCTCTAAATCTTCTTCCTTCTAGTCTAACCATCTCTTGGGGTGTTTCCTTTAAGTTGTAGATCAGGTATGAGGTATTGTGTCTCATACCACTCATGGAGAACTTCGTGATAAAGGCTCTAGTAGTTGATCAATGTTCTTGAATTGTCCTTGATGTAGTGGTTGAAACCACATGAAGGCTGTGTTTGTCAGAGTTAGGACAAAGGCATTATATTGAGTGAAAAATTCATCAACCTATTCCCATATCACTACTTGTTCAAACTCTGCTACATGATTGTATGGGTCTCTAGAGCCATCAAAATAATTCTTCATGAACTTAACTAGTTGGGTAGGCCTCAAGATCTGAGGGTCTTCTCTGGGCCTAGGCAAGGGGAACTCATCCATGCCTCTTTAATGTCTTAGATTTTTGTGCCTCTCCTGATTTGTCCATTCTATCTCTAATCCTAATCGTTCTCTGCCTAAGGGGTTTGCAAAGCTCACTTCAGGTCTTTCTTGAGTTCTTTCTTTGTGGATACCATGAATGTGAGATGATTTCACTCCTTTTTTGCCATAAGATAGGTTTGTTGGAGGAGATGGTGGATAGTCTTCAAAGATGAAGTGGTGATCCAAAACCCTACTTCACACCAACCAAGAAAAAATGGTGGAGAGTGTAGTAGGCCTCTTTGGCTCCCTAATGGTCACAAATAATCACTTATGTACTGCTTTGAACATGATCCACCAATCAATGAATCAAAATAGATGAGTAGGAAATTGATCCAAGATCATAGACTTGCTATTTTAGTCTCTACACATGTTTAATAGAATGAACAATGCTCTCAACTTGTTGGCAATTAGCCAAATTCCTTTTGGTGGTATCTAATTGGCTTAGGTAACTACCAATCATGAGTTATTTCAATAAACAAGATGGACTACACACTGAGAATGATGCTTAACAAGTTACAAGACTTGCCCCACATTTTCGAGGTGCTTCAAGCTAGAGACCAGAGAGTAATGATATGAAAATATCGCATGATTGAAGAAGGCAATTACATTGAAACTTTGTATCTATAAAGTAGACAGCATGATGATTCTATAGCACTTTAAATCACATAAAATGAATAACTATTCACTGAGAACAAGCCCTGAGAAGATCACTATTCTGAGATAGTCATAGCAGGGAAGTGAAGTGGTGATATAATCAACATGTATGTATTAGATCACATAGAAATACAATGACATTGGCAATGATAGATTGCACAATGTGAGGGTAGTGTAGAAGCTATGGAATGAGCTCATGTATCACAAGATATCCCTCTCAAAATGATCTACTAATCGGGCTCATCACACGAGTTTTTTTTATCTACTTTTATAGTTGAGTTTGGAGCCAAGCTTTGAACTCAAATTCAAATTCTCACCAAAAAGTGAGGCCTAAACTATAGGATATATTCTTGCATCAATCATTTATCAAGTAAGTCGAGATTTGATTCCTCCTAACTCCTCGTGAGAGTAGTGCATTAAGTATAAGCACTTTTACAAAGATAAAAGGTAATGTGACTTTTACAAGGGAGTGATCATATATGACTATATGAAATTCATGCTAGTTATCCAAGTATGTAGGCTTGGACTCTTTGCACCAACAACTCCCCCTCAAGCCTAACATACTTAGTCTTCATTCCTCCTTGATTTTCTGCAATCCAATCATCATCTTGAACCTATCCATCTTAGTTCCATCCAAAGACTTTGTGAGCATATGTGCACATTGCAATTGATTTGATACATAGGAAATTGGATGTCTTGCTAAGAAATTTTTCTCGTACATAATGATAGTGCACTTCAATGTGCTTAGTCCTTGCATGATATACAGGATTAGCAACCAAATGAAGTGAACTAGTGTTATCTCCAAAAATTATTGGAGTATAAGCATGTATCCCCAAATCTATGTAGAGTAGTTTGAGCCACATGGCCTCTTGTGTTGCATTTGCTAAGTCTCTATATTTTGTCTCTGTAGAAGACAATGTCATAGTTGGTTGCTTCTTTGATGACCATGATATTAGCTTTGAACTTGCAAAGGATAAGTAGCTAGAGGTGCTCCTCCTATCATCCATGGAGCCAGCCCAATCTGCATACTCTTGTTAGGCTTGCATAGTTGAGATTCCCAACAAGTTTTTGGTAACATGTAACATCTTCAAGGAGTTCTCCCTTGTGAGAACTAAGTTTGTGATTGAGTTCCAAGGGTGTACCTGCAATTTTAGTGTTTCTCATCTTGAACTTTATCAACATATCATGAATGTACTTCCTCTGAGTAGCAAACACATCAGAATCTGTATATACAAATTCTAATCCAAGAAAGTATGTTAACAAACCAAAATCACTAATTTAAGCTCTTCCATCATCTGAGCTTTAACCTACTTGATGCCATTAGCATCATTCCCTATAATGATAATTTCATCCACATAGACACATAAGTAAATAACCTCTGAGTTGGTCTTCTTTATGAATAAAGGAGAATCTGCTTTGCTAGCAGCAAATCCTTGATCCTGCAAATATGTGACAAGTCTATGGTTCCAAGCTCTAGGAGGTTGCTTCAAACCATAGAGTGCTTTCCTTAGCTTGCATACATAACCTCGTTTGTGTAATAAAGTAAGTCTGTGATCTAAGGATCCGATTGGTTTAGACAGATCTAAAATCGGAATCTGTTTGGTCATCCGTATGTGTGGCCAAAGATCTCGAGTCTAGACTTACTGGTAGGTCATTTACTCTTGTAACCAAGTAATCCACTTAGCCTAGTGGTTAAGACTCAAGGGTGTGAAGGAGGAGGTCTTGAGTTCAGCCCCCATGGGGTACATGGGGAGAGTGTTTTGCCCAAAGAACTCTAGAACCTTCTAGAAGCATCCACTTGAGTTAACTCTGACTAATTGGGACACTTGGCGCACATGTAGTTACATGGTTGATACTTGGATGGTTAGTATCCACCTGCCCATGCAAGCAGTCCCTTGGAGAGATCTATATATAGAGGCATATGGTTGGGAGGAGAGTCATTCATTCAAGAGCATTTCGTGTGGCTACGTTGTTGCATTGGTATCAAAGCTCTCTCCATAGCTCTCCTAGATCTTCTTGCTCATCAGTTTTTGTGTGCATAGCTCTCTTTAGAATTTCTACTCATGGCTGTCTCGAAGTATCATCCCAAATCGCAATTGTCTTGGCAGGCATAGCTTAAGGAGGAGGTTGCAAAACGTTGCTCTTGCTGTAGTCGATTGTGCGCTTTGAACTCACAACCTATGGCTAGAGAAGAAGTCCGTACAAAGGAGCAAAAGAAGAGTTCTTCTTCTCAAGCAAAAGAAGCAGCCGACGACGAAAGCTTCAGGGAATCGAACTCGCTACCTTGGCTTCAGGCTTCCTTGTCGTATCTAAGAAAGCACTCTAGTTAGGAGCTTCCTCAAGCTTCGAAGCCCGTCAAACCTACAGAACCTCATCGAGTATCAAGCATAAGCAAAAGAGGAGATCCTAGGCATGCGGGTATTGAACCCAATCCCTACCAATTCGAAGCGAAATATCTTATCCATTACACTGCAGCATTCGGTGATCTCTAATCTTTGATATTTTGCTTCTGATTCTGTGTAATCTCTGCTAATCCCGAGCCAAGATCTTATCATTTGACTATTCTCTGGAGTTTGTTGATATTCCCAACCATACCCGACTGCATATCTTTGGTGAGCAAAGCCGAAGAAAGCTAAGGTTTCGGGCAAAGTTTTAAGGAAGTGGAGCTCTGGAGTAAAGATCCAGAGGCCTAACTTTTTCATTATTCTAGCACTCTCAGCTAGAATCAAGTCGACCTCGACAGACCAAATCATCAGGGACAATTTCTTGTGATATTCTTGCATAGCTCTTTTGATTTTGTTGCACGCACCACTTGCATTAGGAATACTAAGTTAGTAAGTTTAATAACGCTCTGTGTGCGACGGAGGGGACTTCTAGCCACGTCTCGCTTACAAGTACTACTAGTGTGTCAATGTATGTTTCCATTCCTACATCCTCATTCATGACTAGACCACCAGTAGTTTCACGTGCATTGCATTCATCTACACCTATGGTTTCAAATACAAGTCATGCATCTGATGCATCAAAAATAGAATCAACGATTGTAGCATTAGACGTTGAGGATTCTGCGAGGAAAGGGGAAACAAACACTACCTTAAATGAGGGGAAAGATATGGAAGGTAGGATGTTGCTAGTTGAGCAAAGACTTGGATGGTTGTCCAATATTCCAGATGAGGTTCCGAAACTCCATCAATCTATTGATGGAATCCAAGATCACCTTAAGGCTATTCTGAACTTACTTCAGACGCCTAGGGATATCAGTAAGGCTACTTTGGGTAGTCACAGAGATACGATTGCAACTTCATCAATTTCTGTTAGGATGGAAATGGATAAGGGATTATCCTCTCCCCATACAGACGTGTTTCTCCTAACGGGAAGTATGAGACATCTTAGTTTGGTATCTTCTACTCCCTTGTTTGCTAATTCGGTAGGGAGGTCAAGAAGTCATAACGGCTCAGTGGATCTTTCCTTAGGAAAGGAGATCCGTCCTCCTTACTTCTCTGGAGAGGATAAGGATAGGAATAAAGATGTGGTTTTGACCTTCTTGGAGAAGTGGAATGATATCCACAAACTCAAACATACCCCCGATCATGTGAGAGTAGTAGAAGCAAGCTTATCACTAGGACCCAAGGCTTATACTTGGTGGATGAGTCTCTCTGGGACTCACAAGAAACCTACTACCTGGGTTGAATTTTCTCGCCTTCTCAAGAAAGAGTTTCTCCTTGACAATGAGGAGGAATGCAACTGGGAGGTGTGGGATAAAATTCAACAGAAAGGTAGACCGTTATCAGTTTATATTTCAGAATACCGAGATGTTATTCTGAAATTAAAAAACTTAGATGACTTTCATCGTCTTCGCGGTTTTGTCAGAGGACTTAATCAGCGAATTCGAAATGAAGTCAAAAGACATGCATCTAAATCCCTGGAAGAGGTGATTAAGGTTGCCTAGATTTATGAGGATAACTCGCGTCTGGATGTCCCGCAAGAAAATAGTTATTTCCAGAAGAATAACTTTAAGCGCAAGGGCAAAGGGGCAAGATCGAATGAAAGGGTGTCTAAAAAACCTCGTATTTTTAGACACGTGCTTTCTCTAGAAGATCATATTAAAGTACAAAAGGAAATTTGTGCTTTAAATGTCTCAAGCCAGGACATCGTAGTCGTGCCTATCTAGTTGGAAGAGAAAGTAAGATCTCTTTGACTGACAATGGAAAGGATAAGCAGCAGATACATCTGAGTCAAACTTTGGACTTGGATACAAATTCAAGTGCAAAGAAGGTTCAGATAATGCACTGCGATAGTGCCCATAAATGCCAGATCTCCAAAAACATGTGGCAACCTCAAGAGTTTGGTCCACATGATTTGGTCAAGCTTCATGGATCAGTCAAAGGGCACACCATCCGGATAACGGTGGATGACTCTCCTACGCATAATTTTATTAATTATGCGTTAGTAAAAAAACTAGCTCTTCCTCAAAAACCATCTCCTCATAAATACATTGTTTCCATGATGCACGGTCAAGACACCTGTGTTTGGGACACAATGATATCTACTTTGGAACTAGAAATCCAAGGATTTAAAGACACTTTGGACTTCCAAATAATGAACATGGACTGGGTAGATCTGGTATTAGGGAGAGAGTGGTTGTAGCTCAATGATGAGTAGCACCTCCTTTAATGTCAATCCAGGAAGACGTGAGGATGGTATGAAGACCTCAAACAAGTGATGGCACAAGTGTGTGAGTGAGAAGCACACTAACATGCACATACATACACACACACACACGCACACAAGGCAAGAACAAAGAGAGAGACAATGTAGTTCTTTAGATTTCTCAAAAATGCTCTTACAAGTTCAATTCTACAACAAGCTACCTCAAAAATGAGCTCTCTAGCTCTTTTTATAGTTTTTAACTAGCTTTGGTCCTGTCCATACCTAGTGTCCAGCCTAGTTAAAAATTAGGTTCTAAGGCCTATTTGAGGGCTCAAACGGAGTCTAAAAAATATGAAAATTGATAGCTAGGTACTTCTAATGCTCTTCAAGCTCAAGGACTCCTTGGTTTGCACAAAATGGACCTACAAAAATATGAAATGGTATTTACAATGGCTTTTAGTGATGAAAATCACTATTTTTGTAGGGATTTCTTTTGAAAATTTGACATACACTTCTTGGAGCTCCCTACTTGCTCCTTTTTCTTGTGTGTCCACCTATTTGATGTGCTCATGTGCTTTGTCCTTGACCTTCAGCTTCATGAAAAATGATAGGCCTATTTTCCAGATCTTCATTGACTACTTTGCCTACTTGGCCCTTCTCTTTGCTCTGATTCTCTGCGTTGGCTCCCTTGTCTCGTGAGTCCTTGACTGCCCTGACCACTGCCAATAGTGGCTATGGAGTCTAGGACCTTCATTAACCAGGTGTTATTTTACTAACACTTTGGAATTCCAGCGTGATGGTGTAGTGTGTAAAATCAAGGGCGAGCATGATGTTCCAAGTATCCCTTTGATTTCATATACTAAACTTAAGAAACTTGTAAATATTGAAGCCAGGACTCAAGCTTCTCTTGTCCTTGGCACTGATGTAATAGATTCTGATAATATAAATCAAGTTTCTTATGTCTCATCTTTTATTCCTCGTGAAGTTCATACTAAATTTAACAATTTAATGAAGGAATTTTAAGATGTGTTCCCTAAGGAACTTCCCCATGGCTTGCCACCCTCTCATGGAAACATCGATCATAGTATAGATTTGTTTCCGAGTACCGAGCCAAAATCTCAAAACCCATACTGCCTCCCCTATGACCAAAATCAGGAAGTTGAGAATCAGATTCAAGACTATTTGGATAAAGGATTTATCTTCCCAAGCCAATCTCCTTGGGCAGCACCCATCCTTCTAGTAAAAAAGAAAGATGGAACTATGAGGCTATGCATAGATTATAGGGCATTAAACAATCTTACTGTAAAGAACAAGTATCACATGCCACTAGTGTAAGATCTTTTCGATAGCTTAAAAGGGGCTAAAGTCTTTTCTAAGATTGATTTACGCCAAGGTTATCATCAGATCAGAATCAAAGATGATGATATTCCCAAGACAACCTTTCGAACAAAGTACAGTCACTACGAGTTTCTAGTGATGCCGTTCGGGTTGACAAACGCACCCGCAACATTTATGACCTTAATGAATCAAGTGCTTAAGCCGTACTTGGGAATATTTATTGTAGATTTTCTCGATGACATTCTGATCTACAGTAAAGATCATGAAAGTCACTTAGAGCACTTGAAAGAAGTTTCTCAACTTCTTCCCGATAATAAACTTTACGGTAAAGAGTCAAAAAGTGAATTCTTTACCCCATAAGTAAAGTATTTAGGCCATATTATTTCCTCGGAAGGAATCAAAGTTGACCCTGAAAAGGTCCAAGCGATTCTTGAATGGCCTGAGTCCAAGACGATTCGAGAACTACAAAGTTTTCTCATATTCGCAGGATATTATCGAAAGTTTGTGGCTGGATATGCCAAGATTGCAGTACCTTTGACAGATCAACTCAAAGGGAAGCATCATAGGATAAATTGGAAAGAGGAACAAGCAAAGACTTTTCAAGAACTTAAACTTGCTTTAGCTTCGACCCCGGTTCTACAAATCGTAAATCCAAACAAGCCTTTCCAATTAGAAACAGATGCAAGTTCATCTGCAATAGGAGCAGTACTAAGCCAAGATGGTCGACCAATAGCTTTCAAGAGTAGAAAGCTAAGTCATGCTCAGCAAAACTACTCTACCTATGAGCGAGAGATGTTCGCTATTATAAATGCTCTGAAGAAATGGCACCATTACGTGTATGGATCAACGTTAACCATAGTCTTTGATCAAGAGAGCATCAAGTGGTTTGCAAACCAACCAGATCTGAGAGGTAGAAAAGCAAGATGGGCCGAACAGTTGCAAGAGTTCGATTATGAAGTAAGGTACAGAAAAGGAAAGTTCAATGTAGTTGCAGATGCCGTAAGTCAGATGCCTATGTTGAAGAACCTAAGTTTTATACAAATTCAAAGTGAATTTATTTCAACTTTGAAAGGAAGCTGCAAAGAAGATCCAAGCTACAGTCAAGCATGGAAAACAGCTGAACAAGTTCATCAAAATGAAGCAAGTACTAAGAGAAAGTTTCAACACTATTCTCTCCAAGATGAATATTTGCTTTATAGAGGTAAGGTTTTTGTCCCAAGTATGCCGGACATATGAAATCAAGTACTTTTCGAATGCCATGATGCTCCAAGTGCAGGACATCCTGGTATTAACTGAACCTATGAATTAGTGAAACGATATTTTTATTGGCCTAGTTTACTTTGAGATGTGCAAAACTATGTATCCAAATTCCATAAATGTCAACTCAATAAGTTTGAACCACTTAAAGTTGGAGGATTGCTGCATCCTTTGGAAATTCCCGAAGGAAAATGGGAAAGTATTTCCATGGATTTCATTTCTGGATTACCCCGCACTCAGAAAGGCTTTGATTCAGTCTGGGTTGTAGTTGATCGATTGACTAAACTTGCTCAGTTTATTCCAGTCAAGACTACTTATAAGACTCCAGAACTTGCAAAAATATTTGTAAATCAACTTTATAGACTCTATGGTCTTCCAGTAGACATAGTTTTTGATAGAGATGCACGATTTACAAGTCATTTTTGGCGAGCAGTCTTTAGTAGACTTGAAACTAAACTAAGTTTAAGTACAGCTGAACATTCCCAGACAGATGGACAGACAGAGAAAGTCAATCAGATTTTGGAAGACATACTCAGAGCTTATATCACTTCCAAACAAACTGATTGGGAAGACTATCTTCCTTTAGCTGAGTTTGCCTATAACAATGCCAAGAATTCATCAACTAAATTTAGTCCATTCATGTTGATGTATGGGTTCGAGCTTAGGTCTCCATATGCAGTGGGACTTCAAAATGAACGAGTTCAAGCAGCTCAAGAATTCCTTCTAGACATGAACTTTAAACTTAAGTTAGCTAAAGAAAACTTAAAGAAAGATCAAGATCATGCGAAGGCATATGCCAAACCGAAGCGAAGAGATGTTACTTTTCAGGTAGGCGATCAAGTTTATCTTCGTATTCCTAAAAGATCGAAAAGGTTCAAGATTGGCCAATGCGCCAAGTTGTTGCCTAGATATTGCGGTCCTTTTCCAATCACCAAGAAAGTTGGTTTATGGGCTTATGAATTACAACTTCCAGATGATAGTTGGATTCATCCAGTGTTCCATGTTAGTCATCTTAGGAAGAGTCTAACAGATTCAGATAATCTAGTTGGACAACAGGTTATATTCATATTCCAGTAAGTGAAACAGTTCCTCATGAACCTGAAAGGATACTTCGCACCCGAGATAAACGTACAAGAAGTCACTTGTACGAAGAGTGCTTAGTAAAATGGAAGGATGGAACTGAAGAAAACTCAACATGGGAAAAAGTTTCCACAATCGAACGATGTTTTCCAACTTTCAAGTTTTAAGTTGGTCCCAAATAAAGAAGGTTTTCTACTTTCAAGTTTTAAGTGGATAAACCGATCATGTTCTTCAAGATCTAGAATATGATAAGGTTTTTTACTTTCAAGTTCTAAGTAAATAACCTGATTGAATGAATGCATGTTCTTCAAGTTTTAGAACATGAGGCTCGGGGGTTGCCTACAATATGTATAGCTCTAATTTTTTAGGATGAAAATATTTCCCAAGGGGGGAAGAATATAATAAAGTAAGTTTGTGATCTAAGGATCCAATTGGTTCAGACAGATCTGAAATCGGACTCTGTTTGGTCATCCGTATGTGTGGCCAAAGATCTCGAGTCTAGACTTACTGGTAGCTCATTTACTCTTGTAACCAAGTAATCCACTTAACCTAGTGGTTAAGATTCAAGGGTGTGAAGGAGGAGGTCTTGGGTTCAACCCCCATGGGATACATGGGGAGAGTGTTTTTCCCAAAGAACTCTAGAAACTTCTAGAAGCATCCACTTGACTTAACTTTGGCTAACTAGGACATGGCGCACATGTAGTTACATGGCTGACACTTGGATGGTTAGTATCCACCTGCCCATGTAGGCAGTCCCTTGGAGAGAGCTATATATAGAGGCATATGGTTGGGAGGAGAGTCATTCATTCAAGAGCATTTCATATGGCTACGCTGTTGCAGTTTGTCCTTATCTTCATACCCTGGTGGTTGAGCCATATAAACTTCTTCTAAGATCCATCCATTTAGGAATGCATTCTTGACATCCAACTGATAGAATTATTTTCATCAAACACTACATCCCTGCTAACTGTAAAACCTTTGTTAGTGGGATTGTATAACCTATATCCCTTCTGGTTTTGGTCATAGCCAATGAATATACACTTTTCAAATTTTGGATCAAGCTTCCCTCTAATCTGTGAGGGAAATGTGCATAAGCAATGCACCCAAAGATTTTACAATGTTCCAATGAGGATCTCTTACCATTCCATGCCTCATATGGTGTCATTCCATCCAAAGATTTGGATGGGAGCCTATTAATCAAGTATGTGGTTGTGGAAATAGCCTCTGCCCATAGGTAATTAGGTAGTTTCTTTTCATTCAACCTTGATCTTGCAGCCTCTACTATCAGTCGATTCCTCCTCTCTGCCACTCCATTTAACTCAGGAGTGTATCTTGTTGTGACCTCTCTCTTTATACCCCTATCCTGTAAGAATGAGTTAAATTCGTGTAAGAAATACTCGCCACCTCCATCAAATATGATCCTCTTCAAGCTTCTACCTATTTGGTTCTCAAACAATTCCAAATACTTTTTGAAACAAGTAAATACTTCATCTTTATGCTTCATGAAGTAAAGGATTATCCATCTACTATAATCATCTATAAATGAAACATAGTACCTTGAACCTGAGATTGATGGCTCTTCCCTAGGACCCCATACATCAGTGTGCACAAGCTCCAAGTAGTCTTCATACATCTACCCTTTTCTGTTCAATGGTTGTGTGTGAGCTTTGCCAAATTGGCAAGCTCCACATTTGTATATCATGTGTTGCTTGGACACATTTGGAATGCCAAGCACACTCTGATCCCTCCATATTTGCTTTAGTGTTCTTTCACCTATATGACCTAGCCTTGTATGCCATATCTCTAGTTCAGATAGAGTTTGATCTTTGTAATTGAAGAGTGTAATGTTTTTGGTATCTTCAACCTCAAATGTAAAGATTCTACCAGATTTCTCACCTTTTGCAATCCTCTTGAAGCCTTGTTGAGGGTCTTCCATATATGCTCCATGCCTTGTGAATCTAATATGTAAGCCTTTCTCAACAATCTGCCCAACACTAATTAGGTTTTTCTTTATGGTTGGCACATATAAAACTTTACTTAAGAGGTTCATGTTACCATCAGAAGCCTTGACATTTCCAATTTTCTTAATAGAGTGTCTAGTGTCATCACCTGTATGCACTTCATGCTTCCCTTTAGGTTCTTCAAGATCAAATAGCAATGCTACATTTCCACCCACATGATTGAAACAACCAAAATCAATATAGAAAAGATGTTCATCATCTTTACCTTGATTGGATGTTATGTTCATGATGATAAAGAATCCTCTTGGTCTTTTGTGTAGTTGTTATAAGCTCTTCTACCTCTAAAGCCTCCTTGATAATTGTTATTGTAGCCTTGGTTGTAGTTGTGATGATAGTTACTTCCTCCATTGTTGAACTTGCCTCTTGATTGTCCATAGCCTCCTCTATAGAAGATTCTTTTTCTCTGATTCCTTGTGTTCTTGAAACACTCATTTGTGGTATGGTTTTTCAAGCCATAGATATTGCAAGGTGATATATATATATATATATATATATATATATATATATATATATATATATATATATATATATATATATATATATATATATATATATATATATATATATATATATATATATATATATATATATATATATATATAGAGAGAGAGAGAGAGAGAGAGAGAGAGAGAGAGAGAGTTCTAATCCCTTTTTTTATATGTATAGATATTGTGGATCATAGAAGAGAGCGAAAGGCAAACTTACTCTCATCAAGAATCTTATGAGATGAAAAGTTCCACCTGATTTTCTAGGGGCTTTCATGCATGAGTATGCAAGCATGCCCAATGAGGAATTAGACTACAGATGCTTCATTAGCAGCCAAAGGAAGCTTCCTCTACTGTTCCATTTGCAAGAAGAGAGTTGTATGCACATAGGTGTGTTTTCTTATTATAATTTAATATTTTTAATGATACTATAACACAAATGTTTTTATTCATTTTTATTTCTTTATTTTTAGGACACCTATACCACCTTGAGCTAGTGGGAGCAGAGCAAAGGTACTTATGAAGACATGCATAGGTATCCTAGGACTGGGGTGCCACATATCACCTAACAGCAATATAATATACATCATGCATGGTTTGGAGTCAGATCATACATGAATGGTTCTATCATGAAGACTCAAATGTCATAGCCATCTTCATCACAGTGTGGTGTCCATTGTTCCTCATTGACGCTATGTCCATGGTGGCTAGAATTTCAGGCCAACGATGGGGTTCAGATTCTTCATTTGGGAACAAGGGTGCATAGCTTGGATCTTGAATTGATCTAGGATGCTTCTCTATCTGATGTTTCATTTCTTACGATGAACATGGGTGCTTTCATATGGATAGACTTAGACTCCCATGGGTCTATGAAATGAGGCAATTTTTGCAAGGAATTTGACTCGAATTCTAAGCATTCAAACTGTTCATCCTCGTGTTCTCCATAGATAGAGGGAATGTCCTGTGGAAATTGATCATGAAGATCATCTACTAGCTCAATGGGAGGAGGATTCTCATCTTCCTTGTCCCATTTTCCTCTTAAAATCTCTCATTGGAATTCTTGTGAATGCACCGACAAAGGGGTTCTAGGGTCAGTAGAGTTAGGAGCATAGACTTCCTTGGAGATAAGGCCCATCCCTTCACTTCTAGCATTACTCACCTCTGATTTTGCTAGTTGTCTTGATCTGGCTATTATTTTCTCTAGTCTCTCTAGCAATCCATCAAATTGCAACTATGCTTTGGATGAATTAGTGCAATTGAATAGGTGAATGGCCTCAAACATGGTTTGAGCTTGCTCTACCATTTTGGCACATAGCTTAGTCCTCTCACTCTCTAGGTCAGCTCTAGGGTAACATTTGTCATGTTCTATCACATTTGGCCCTCCTTGGATTCTGGTCTCATATGCTTTAAACATCATATCTAAATCCTTAGGAGTAGGATCCGCTAAGACTAATCCTGCTCTAGGTGGTGATGGGGTTATATGAGGGTGATTGAATTGTGATTGCAGTGGTGGTGATGTGTGAGACTCTGTTTATGCAATTTCTTTAAGTTTTGTTTTGGTCTCTCTTAAGATTTCTTCTAGTTCACTCATTTTCTTTTTCCATTTTCTTTTCATTCATTCACGATTATCTTTCTAGGCTCTCGTTCTTTTTCTAGTTGTGCTCTCAATCTCACTATGGTCTATGCTCTTCTCTTGACTTGTGTCTTGGTTTTGTTGTAGTGCTTGAGCTCTAGTTACTACATGCACTAGGGCTATAGTAATTGTGCTTATGCTAGCATCTACCACTAGGCCAATAACATTAATGAGTGTGATTTTTTGCGTATTGGATAGATTTTTTGGGTAATCCCTCAAGAGATGCTCCTTATTGCAATCTGAACAAATCCTTGAATGGTTATTGTTGTGGTTGTCTTGGTGCGGGGATTGGGCAATCTCTATTGAGATTATCTCCCTAAAATCTAAAGCATGGTCCTCGAGGTCCTTGGGGTCTCATTTGTCTTGTTTGAGGCCTAGGGTTAGGTTTATTGTACATTATATTTGAATATTCTGGCTCCCAACTAGGTTCAGTAGGGTTTTCATATGGATAAATTTTGTTATGCTCTAGTGATTCCATGTGTAGGCTAGTGGACTATCTATATGCGTTGAGTCAAAGCTATGAGCATTTGGATCATTTTTTAAAATCAAGGGAGGTGTTGGCACTAAGGCTCTACTCAAGTTTTCTTCTATTGATGCATACTCGATTGGCATGACACTAGCTGGTGGAGGAGGCTATTGACCCAACACTGGTTGAGGTCTTTATTGAGCTTGATATTGTGGCTAAAAAGGTTGTTGTGGCTTAAAGTATTATTGTTGTTCGACTTATTTGGATATCTTCCTTATTGTTGATATGGTTCTGGATAAGTTTTTTCCTAACCACCTGCTTGTTATAAGGGCAGTCCTGTGTGGGGTGCTTAGTGTATCTCCTCTCAATGGTGTTGGAAGTGAGGTAGGCCCTTAGGCTCATGTCACAGGTCCATGGTTCCATAGTTCCAATCATGTACAACATTAATTCCAGCAATCTTTCATATTGACAAAACATGAACATACCACAACTTAATCATACAAATGATGAGACATAGATAGAGAAAGAATAGACGTCATGTGTAAGGTGTTACGTAAGCCATCGCTTACTCATAGTATCATATATACCAATGTTCAATGTACAATGTGGGAGTAAAATTCTCAACCATTCTATGTGATGAGAAATAGATGAATGAGTGAATGTACAATGTAACAAACATATTGAGATGTGTGGGCAGTAATCTGAATATACATGAGATGTGTGACCTAATAGGTTATAGAAGAGTGAATATGAGTGACTGAATGAGGAAGGATCAGTGTGAAACTGATGGTCAACAAACCTACATCTAAACTTAGGCTATGGAAGACCCTAAGTCAGATACGTGTGTGAAAAGATCACATACTTATAAAGTAGCATAGAATGCTAACAAGATTGTTGCCGGAAATCCTCAAACTCATGTGAACACACCTTCTCAAACACCTCATAAAAATATGCATAAAGCATATAAGTACTGATTCTCTTGTACCTATGCCGAATAGGACTCCTCTTGATATGAACGCCAGAGCCTCCATAAACTTCAAGTAGTACTTGTGTGCATAAAGAGAATATGTACCTGAATACTTAACATAAGATGTAAATCTTATGTTAATTACCATCCAATGTCTTTGAAGTAGCCCGACATCTTCTTGTAGAAGACAATCTTCAACCTAATATCTTCCTGTAGAAGATAATCTTCAAATACACCATGTAGATGGTCCCATCCAATGTCTTTGAAGTAGCCAGACATCTTCTTGTAGAAGATAATCTTCAACCTAACATCTTCTTGTAGAAGATTATCTTCAAATACATCATGTAGATGGCCGATCCTCACCATCAAGCTGCTAATGACCAAGTCTTCTTGCCATGAACAAGAGATAACCTCCTCTCCATGAGGTAGAGTGTGAGCACACCCTTCATCTTCTCCAAGAAGAATCACCAAGAAGAACTCCATAGCTGCTCCTCAACATGCTTCAAGTTAGCACCATGGCTGCCCCATGTGCTATAAGAAACACCACCTCTACTGAGGTCCAAGCTCTAGAAAGCTTGTGTTGATCCTAGGTGAAGGATGAATCAACAATGATACAAGCTCTTGTTATATAGTATTTCCTCCATGATAATAAAGTACTTGAAAAGCATACGATCGCAATGTGAATAAAGCACTCCGCCGTCTGTTGCGTTTTATTTGAAAAATATCCGCGTTCGCTATCGCTTGTGCTTTAATCTAAAAGCGTGATTGAAAACAACTTCGCACGTCGCTGCAGCCTGGGGGATTTGAACCCTGGCGGGTACATTGGGAGGATAGCGACCTATCCACGCCGCCAAGGCTCTAGTGTGTAAAGGATATGAGTTTGACAACTATAGATGCTGGTACGCGGCCGTCGGCTTGAAGGAGTATAGAAGCTTTGTACACATCTTGTAAATTCTAGATAGAATGGACCAATAGGAACATTGTTTATCCAACAATCCCCCCTGCAATGTCATATTGGTACAATCTGAACTGATTCTGCAAACTATATAATCTGCAAATTACCACAAGCTTCAAGCTTGTACTTCTGATACTTCAAAAAAAGTCTTCTTCAAAACTGAAATTGACTTTCCTTCAAAAAACCTGACCTTGTTGAATATGAACCATAATACCGGAGAAAATATGCAAACTAGATATCCAATAGTGTATACATCAAGCAATCACTGCTTGACAACAAATATAGCATGAACTGTCTCTGAACTTGCTATCTCCTGTCTTCAAAAAACTGAAAACATACACTAGGATCCACATATCTGCATTTACCTTCCAAAAAGGTTTCTCAACGTACTTTTGCTGCGTCATGTAAATACATTAAACAAAATCAAGAACTGAATCCTGGAACCTGTGACTGTGAACTCACAACTTAGTGCATTATGAACGCTGCTGGTTCATCTCTGACTGTACTCAAGTCAAATCAACTCAACTCAAATGCAATCAACTGAAATATGAGAAAAAAATCTATGATGTTATCATGTCTTCATCCTTTAAATCCTTCATACCTCTTTCCTTCAGAACTTGGTATAAACATATATGTGCGCACTTCTGAAATATACCTTTCTGAAATATCAAGCTTCTCTTCAAATAGAATTCTGGAACCTTATCCTGAACAGGAACTTTCTCCAAACATTCTCCTTCTTCCTTCTTCTTTCAAAGCTGGAACATAAAGAGAACCTAACAAAGGAAATATAGGAATACCTGTAGGTATGACTCTGCATTCTTTTACATATGGTTGAAAATAAGTCTTCATGTTTCATCACCTCCTGGATGACTTAACACTAGTATCCAAAATTCTTCAAATATATCAGACTTTATGAAATGTGGAACGTCTTCCTTCTTTCAATAAATCTGATGTTCAGTGATCAATACCTGTATTTGAAACAAAATCTCTGAACCCTTTTTTTATTAGCATTGCAGTTGCTAATAGCTTTTTACTGTAAGTCTTCAGCTTCCCATATTATAGAATAAGGTTAGCTGATAAAACCTTGCTGAAAGCATTTTAGGATTCATACCCTTCTGCACATAACAAGTATTTCTATCTCTTTGCAACACAAATCTGATAGAATCTGAATCTTTGACTTACTTCTCCAATGTTAAGAAACTTTACAAACAAAGGATAGACAACTGAATCATAAATACTCAAGATCATACAAGATCTATTCAAGATCAATGATCTCTCTTGTGTAGAATCTGCTCTTATCAAACCTTCAAGACTGAATGTTTGATTTGTTTACCTGAATGTCTCCAAGTGTCCATGCTTCTTACAAAGTTGTAAAACTTTTCTTCAAACAAATCCTTCAAGGAATCTGCAATTCCTACTTGAAACATAAGTGGACAAACTTCTCACCTTGAGAACTCCAAAAGCTGCAAGTTGATACTTCATAACTTTCATATTTTACCCGGGTGAAATGTGATAGTACCTACTTGATTTTCTTTTGGCTAACTCCACTTCTCAATCAAGTGATAGGATATGATGGAACACCTTTTTGAATACAAACATGTATCCAAAAATCTAGACAATCATAGAAAGTAGATTCTTCAAATGACCTGTACATCAGCAAATCTGAATTTTCTGAAGTTTTCTGAAAATACTGAATATGAGGTAACCTTTTCCAAACATAAAACCTCAACCCAAGTCTTCAACATCTGCTACAGAAAACTCTTTTACCTCAAGAGTTAGATAAAGAAGAAATATACTTCTCTGCAAGTTGTCATATACCAAGTAGCTCTGTATTGACACTCCAAGAATTCTTTGAGGGAACATATAAGCTACCTGCTTAAAAGCTTCAACATAACTCATACACATATGAGTGCCTTTGTTTCTCTCAATGCAATTCTTTGTCAAATCTACTAAATCATGACCAAGTGTAATACAAAACAAGAAACTGCTTCTTCTTTAAACAAGATGTTCTCGTAGACTTGTCTTTGGATGTAGAGGATAAAATAGGAAAAGTATATGGAAAATATATGAGAAAAGGAAGCCTTACTTTTCTTTTGGAAATGATGGACTTTCTTTTTCTGCATCTTTCTTCCACCTGATGATGTCAACATCTTCAAACTTCTCTTCCATACCTTTTGTTCTCTTCATCTTGAAGTAGCAAACACTCTTGACTTCTTAAACTGAACTTTTCTCTTCCTCTAATGCTAAGAGTAAGAGATAAAACAAACATGGTATATAAATGGAAGTGAATATAGAAACATGTTTTACCATCTCCTCATATCTCTAAATCAAAATTCTGCTTCAAATGTCTGAAATGACTAAATTCACCAATCGTTGTCTAAATGATGAATTGCCCTTCTAGAGTTACCTTCTCTAGATACATTTGTACCTTGATATCCAACCAACTTACAACAGAAAATTGGCTGAAAAAACTCATCTCATCTCTGCACTTGTCTTCTTAGATGCACTTTCTTGCCATGAAAGAGATCTCTCAAAATTTTCTAGAAAAACCTCTAGATACCTGTTTTGATGTAGCCTTTAACTTTCAAATAATGAAAGTGTATAAAAGCATTCCTTGAATCTCTTCAAATCTCTTCATAACTGCTCTTCTAAGATATGACCTGCAAATGATAATCTGATAGTAGAAAGTGATACCTGTGATTTGATGTTGATCTGATTTCCTCATCTTCTCTAAACCATTGTTCTTCCTTGAATTTGAAGTACTCTTCTCTTCATCAAGTCTGGGTCTTCAAACAATACTTTTGTAAAGTATTTGCATACTCTTCCAAAAATATTCGGCTGCTAACAGATCATCAACTTCGTACTCCACATTGATAAATACACATGTAAATGAAGTGTCTAATTCTCAAATCTCTACTCATCTAGATTAAGTGTGTATGTCAAATGTCAAATATTAGAAGATGCTTTCAAATCATATGTTGTAAATCTGGAAGACTGGGAACCTGGGCTTATGAATGAGCCTTAATGCATTGATGCCAAATATCTAAAGTTCTATAACCAAAACCTTAGTGCTCTGATACCAAATGTTGGAAGTGAGGTAGGCCCTTAGGCTCATGTCACAGGTCCATGGTTCCATAGTTCCAATCATGTACAACATTAATTCCAGCAATCTTCCATATTGACAAAACATGAACATACCACAACTTAATCATACAAATGATGAGACAAAGATAGAGAAAGAATAGACGTCATGTGTAAGGTGTTACGTAAGCCATCGCTTACTCATAGTATCATATATACCAATGTTCAATGTACAATGTGGGAGTAAAATTCTCAACCATTCTATGTGATGAGAAATAGATGAATGAGTGAATGTACAATGTAACAAACATATTCAGATGTGTGGGCAGTAATCTGAATATACATGAGATGTGTGACCTAATAGGTTATAGAAGAGTGAATATGAGTGACTGAATGAGGAAGGATCAGTGTGAAACTGATGGTCAACAAACCTACATCTAAACTTAGGCTATGGAAGACCCTAAGTCAGATACGTGTGTGAAAAGATCACATACTTATAAAGTAGCATAGAATGCTAACAAGATTGTTGCCGGAAATCCTCAAACTCATGTGAACACACCTTCTCAAACACCTCATAAAAATATGCATAAAGCATATAAGTACTGATTCTCTTGTACCTATGCCGAATAGGACTCCCCTTGATATGAACACCACAGCCTCCATAAACTTCAAGTAGTACCTGTGTGCATAAAGAGAATATGTACCTGAATACTTAACATAAGATGTAAATCTTATGTTAACCACCATCCAATGTCTTTGAAGTAGCCCGACATCTTCTTGTAGAAGACAATCTTCAACCTAATATCTTCCTGTAGAAGATAATCTTCAAATACACCATGTAGATGGTCCCATCCAATGTCTTTGAAGTAGCCAGACATCTTCTTGTAGAAGATAATCTTCAACCTAACATCTTCTTGTAGAAGATGATCTTCAAATACATCATGTAGATGTCCGATCCTCACCATCAAGCTGCTAATGACCAAGTCTTCTTGCCATGAACAAGAGATAACCTCCTCTCCATGAGGTAGAGTGTGAGCACACCCTTCATCTTCTCCAAGAAGAATCACCAAGAAGAACTCCATAGCTGCTCCTCAACATGCTTCAAGTTAGCACCATGGCTGCCCCATGTGCTATAAGAAACACCACCTCTACTGAGGTCCAAGCTCTAGAAAGCTTGTGTTGATCCTAGGTGAAGGATGAATCAACAATGATACAAGCTCTTGTTATATAGTATTTCCTCCATGATAATAAAGCACTTGAAAAGCATACGATCGCAATGTGAATAAAGCACTCCGCCGTCTGTTGCGTTTTATTTGAAAAATATCCGCGTTCGCTATCGCTTGTGCTTTAATCTAAAAGCGTGATTGAAAACAACTTCGCACGTCGCTGCAGCCTGGGGGATTTGAACCCTAGCGAGTACATTGGGAGGATAGCGACCTATCCACGCCGCCAAGGCTCTAGTGTGTAAAGGATATGAGTTTGACAACTATAGATGCTGGTACGCGGCCGTCAGCTTGAAGGAGTATAGAAGCTTTGTACACATCCTGTAAATTCTAGATAGAATGGACCAATAGGAACATTGTTTATCCAACAAATGGTGCAATACTGGCCATTAGGGTTTCCTTGGGGTTGAGGCATAATTGGACACACATTAACCATGCAATTGTAACATCATTTCACTTAGATCATTCTAGGTGCATGTTTGCTTGAGACTCCTAATTTCTATGCTACTTTCTCTGCTAACTCCTCTATTGAAGTAGATGGTTTAGAAGTGAAGCTAGTAGCACTATCCAAGTCTTTATAGATTTTTGAGAGCTCTATCTCATCAGCTAGTATATCCCCAATCTCAATGCACATATGAACACATTTCTCTTTGGATCTAGGCTCTTTTAAATACACGTATGATCTCAGTTTAGCACTTAACAACCCATCTAAAAACATCACCACTTGTTTCGTTGGTTTGGGTAGCTCTAGGATCATATATCTTTAAGTATTTCCTAAATTGTCTTCCTGCAAGTCTAACCATTTCTCGAGGTATTTTTTTGAAGATTTGGATTAGAAATGAGTATTGTTCCGGATGCCACTCTTGGAGAATTTAGTGATAAAGGCTTCAAGAAACTAGTCTATATTCCTAAATTGGCCTTGGTCTAGTGGTTGAAACCACGTCAGGGCTCTGTTTTTTAGAGTTAGACCAAAAGCATTGTATTGGGTGAACAAGTCATCAACCTGTTCTGCTCTTATTACTTACCTAAAGTCTGTTACATGATCATATGGGTTTCCCATACCATTGAAGTAATTCTTCGTGGATTTCACTAGTTGGGTAGGCCTCAAGATCTGAGGGTGTTCTCTAGGCCTAGGCAAGGGAAACTCATCCATGCCTCTTTGATGTCTCAGATTTCTGAGAGCAAAGATTGAGAAGGAGGCTAGAAGATATCAAGAAGACCATAAGGAATTTCATTTGAAGTAAAGGTACACTTATTCATTATAAAGGTTGAAGAATTTAATACACAGGTGAAGAAAGGATGGGAGATTCTCTTCAAATAGAGCAAATGGATAGAGAAAACTATCCAGCATGGTCAATGAGGATGGAAGCTCATCTTATGAGCAAAGACCTAATAGGTTATATCACAGGTGAAGAAGAAATGCCTCAATTCAGAGATCCTAGTGTTCCAACTAGGGATGAACTATCAGATTTGAAGACTTGGATGAAGAGAGATGCTCAAGCTAGGAGCATTATCTATATGGGAGTTAACGACTACTTGCTACCTCACATTAGAGGTCTTGAAAGTGCAATTGATATATGGAATGCTTTGGAGGAGCATTTCCAAAACACTACAAAGTCAAGGAAGGCATCTTTGTGGGCAGAGTTTACCACATTCAAGAAGAAGGCCTCTCAATCTATCTCTGATTATGTAACAAGGATGGACATTGCAGATGCATTAGGAGCAGTTGATGAGGATATTGAGGAGGATAAATTGGTACGGCAAATCCTCACATGTTTGAGAGGTGATGACAAATGGAAGCCATTCATTTTGTCTACTGAATTGTCACTATATCATTTTACTCCTAATTTAAATCAGTTGCTAGGACACATGCTAACATTTGAGCAGGATGTCAAAGGTGAAAGTGATAAGAGTGCAGGTCAAGCAATGTATTCAAAAGATAAGAAGAAGAATAGCAAAGGGATGCAACAAGCAAATGAAGATGAAGGTACAACTAGCCAAGCTAACTTCTTAAGAGGAAGAGGAGGTGGCAAAGGTAGAGGAAGAGGCAGAAGTAATAAAGATGGAGTCAAAGCTTGCTGGATTTGTGGTAAGAAAAATCACTTAGCTCATGATTGTTGGCATAATACTCATAACAATGGTGGATATAATCAAAACTTTAATTCAAGAGGAAGAGGTGGTAGAAATCAAAGAGGTAATTTCAGAGGTGAGGTAATAGAGGTTACTTTGGAAGAAATGCAGGTAGAGGATTCCAAAGCCAATCCTACAACAATACCTACTACAATTATGCTTTAGATCAAAAGGAGGATTCAAGCTTGATCATGAATGCAACTTGTGAAAGGAAAAGTAAAGACCAAACAGTCTTCTACAGTGACTCAGGGTGTAGCAATCACCTGATTGACAACATAGCCTTGATGATTGATTTGGAGAATAAGGTAACTAATCATGTAGTTCAAACAGGTGATAATACAAAGCACAATGTGAAGTCAATTGGATCAGTGAAGGCCAAGGATGGAAGTACTCTCCTGAGTAAGGTTTTGTCTGTTCCTACAATTCCAAAGAATCTGATAAGTGTAGGGCAAATTGTTGAAAAAGGTTATGAAGTAAGGTTCACTAATGAAGGAGTTTTTCTGGAAGACCCTAGCAATGGGTATAAACAAATTGTTTCAGGGAAGAAAGAAGGAAGACTCTTCACATTGAAGATTCAAGGTAATGTTGGCCATGCCTTGTTCACTTATGGAGGACATAAGATCTCTGAGTTAGATCTTTGGCACAAAAGGCTTGGACATTTCAATGAAAGAGGTATTAAAGATATGGTTAACCATGGCTCAGTGCTTGGATTGCCTAATGTTGCAGGTCAACATATGACATACAGATGTGAGGCATGTCAATTAGGTAAGACTCAAGAAATCTTATTCCAAACATGGTTTTATGTATTCAGAGAAGCTTGAGTTGGTACACAGAGATGTGTGGGGACCATCAAAGGATTTCAGTATCAATGGTTCAAGATATTATGTGATTTATGTTGATGATGCTACCAGATGGATCACTATCTATGTGATCAAAGATAAATCAAAGGTATTCAATACATTCAAGCATTATCATGTATATGCAAAAAGAATCACAGGTCAAAAGTTGAAGAGATTAAGGTCAAATGGAGGGGGAGAGTATTTCTCTAATGAGTTCAGTGATTACTTATGGAATGTAGGTATAAAAAGAGAAGTTACTTGTAGGTACTCTCCTCAACAAAATGGTCTAGCAGAAAGGAGGAATAGAACTCTTGTTGAGTTTGCAAGATCCATGGTGAAGGAGAAAAATTGCCCAAATTATTTGTGGGCTGAGGCTGTAAATACAGCTACATATTTGGTCAATAGATTACCATGTAAAGCTTTGTGCGGTATGACACCATATGAGGCATGGTGTGGTAAGAGACCTACCCTAGATCATTGCAAAGTATTTGGATGTTTGGCATATGCATATGTGTCATCTCAATTAAGGCACAAATTGGAACCTAAAGCTGAAAAGTATGTGTTCATTGGATATGATGATAAGTAGATGGGATATAGGTTGTGGAGTCCATCCACAAGACAATTCCTTGTGTCAAAGGATGTTACATTTCATTAGAAAGGTACTTGGTATGCAGATAAAATCAATATTCATGCAGGTGATGAAGAAGTTGTGAATCAGAAGAAAGGTAAATCAAAGGTTCAAATATTTGATGAAGAAGAGAACAATGAAGTACAGGTTGAAGTTGAAGAAGTGCCAAGGTTGATCCAGAATGTGATGAACCAGAAACCTCAAGAAGTGGAGAACTTAGAAGGTCATCAAGACACAAATGGCAACCTACAAGGTATAGCTATGACACTTCTTTTTTGGCTACTAAAGATTATGCTTATATAGTAAAGGCAGATGAAGACCCTTCTACATATGAAGAGTTGGGAGAAATTGGGAGAAAGCTATGCAGGAAGAGTATGATGCATTGATGGAGAATGAGACATGGGATTTGGTTCCTAAACCAAATAATCAGAAGATCATTGGATGCAAATGGGTCCATAAGACAAAGAGGTATGCAGATGGAAGTGTATCTAGGTATAAAGCTAGACTTGTTGTGAGAGGGTTTGCTCAGACATATGGTATAGATTATGATGAGACCTATAGTCATGTGGCAAAGATGACAACCATCAGGACACTCATAGCTATTGCTGCATGTAAAGGTTGGAAATTATGTCAATTAGATATGAAGAATGCTTTTCTAAATGGTTATATTTCAGATGATGTTTTCATGGAGCAACCACAAGGATTCAAAGATGAAAGGTATCCAGATTATGTACGTAAGCTCAAGAGAGCTTTGTATGGTTTGAAGCAGGCCCCAAGGGCATGGAATTATAGACTTGTGAAGTTCTTGAAGGAACTTGGTTTTCAAGTATCTAAAGCAGATAGTAGCTTGCTTGTCAAAGCAAGTGATGATGGGTTCATTTACATGTGCATATATGTTGATGATATAATTTTTACAGGTACAGATGAGAAAGGCATTCAAAGCCTAAAGAAACAAATGGAGAAAGAGTTCAAGATTAGTGACTTGGGAGACTTGTCATATTTCTTGGGCATGGAGATCTCATACACTCAACATGGAGTGTATGTAACTCAAGAAAGGTATTTGAAGAATTTGTTGATCAAGTTTAAAATGGAAGATTGCAGGGTAGCACCTACTCCAATGAAAGTGAATCACAAATTGAGCAGATATGGAGGAGAAGAATTCAAGGACATGAAGCTATATCAAAGTTTGGTTGGTAGTCTCATCTATGCTACATTAACTAGGCCTGACTTGTCATATGCAGTAGGAGTGTTGTCTCAATTCATGCATTGTCCTAGGAAAGAACATTGGGTTGTAGGACAAAGGGTGTTGAGGTACATTAAAGGTACACTCAAAGAAGGTTTGTATTATGGTTTTACATCAGATACAAACATCAAGATATATAGTGACATAGATTGGGCAGGTAATCCTGATGATAGGAGATCAACATATGGATACTTGTGTTATGTGGGAGATAAGTTAATCTCTTGGTGTTCAAAGAAGCAACATACATTTGCTTTATCATCCACAGAGGCAGAGTACAAAGGTATGTTTGAAGCTGCAAAGGAAGTGATATGGCTTAAGACTCTTATGAAGAGTTTTGACATTATTCAGAGTACACCCACTATTCATGGAGATAACATGAGTTCATTGTATTTAGCTGCTAATCCTGTTTTTCATGCCAGGACTAAACACATTGAGATTCAATATCACTTTCTAAGAGAGAAGCTGATGGATAAGGAGATTGAAGTCATACATACTTCAACAAAAGATCAGATAGCTGATATGCTAACCAAAAGCTTGGATGGACCAAAGCTACAGAGATTCAAAGACATGACAGCTATAAAGAAGATAGAGAAAACCTCAATTGATGATTGAGGGGAAGCTGTTGGTGCAAATCAATCACCAATTGAATTTTTCAAGTCAAGGATTGAAGCGAATATCAATTTATGAAGCATGAAGAAAGTACATGTTCAGAAGATGAAGATGTGTATACATATGTACATTAATTTAGAGATAGCTCACATATACCTTTTGTATGGTTATGATCTTGTACATATTTGCCTATATATACAAGGAAAAATGTTGGGGAAAATATGAGAGAGGATGTGAAGAGAAGAATTAGAAGTATTTTGGTCATTAGACACTTTAGAAGTGTAGGATATCTCTCTCATCACTCAGATGTAAAACTTCTCATAAATGAAGAAAAGTTACGCTCGATATTTCTGTGTGTACTCCTTCGATGTTTAATCTTTTGTGAAATGCTTTTGTACAAGTCTAAGTCTATAGTTGATTGACCTCTGTACAAGTTTTCAGCTTCTGATTGTGATCAGGTTGAGAGAATTGAATGTAGGAACATTTACATGTGTAAATGTGAAGAAGTGAAGTTGTAGGTGGTGCAAAATTTGATGCTAAAGTTTTGGTCAATTCTCCTTCCAGAGTGTAAAGTTTTGTGCAAGAAAGCACTCATTCTTTAAGTTTGAAGGTAAGCTACCCATGGCTAAAATCATTTGATTAAACGGGTTGTACTTTGGGAGAACCATGCTTTAGAAGTTGTAGGTGTCAAAGTCGACTATACTGAAGAACAGTTTCACACATAGGTGAACTGTTTGATTCATTTCTCAAGGTATACTTAATCTTTTGAAATGATTTAACTTGGACAAGGTGCACAAACT
Source organism: Ceratopteris richardii (assembly GCA_020310875.1). NCBI lineage: Eukaryota > Viridiplantae > Streptophyta > Polypodiopsida > Polypodiales > Pteridaceae > Ceratopteris > Ceratopteris richardii. The sequence continues at coordinate 143,835,458 of CM035407.1, forward strand.
ATAGGCAACACGTTATGCAAAGTTTATCAAAAACTTTACACATTTGATCAGTCAATGAGTAAGATATGTGCAGGAGACTTTCTGAGTATCAACTCACTTCACAGTTTGTTCAGGATTTTGGTAATTGAGCATTGATCCTCCAAATTGGTAAAGGTTTTGAGTTATCCTTGATATAGAGATGCTCTAACTTCAAGAATAGCTTATTCTTTTGGATATTAACACTCTCCATCAAATTTGTGTATGTCATGTTCTCTGGTTGTCATGATGGATAGGTAGTCCATCGAGATGGACACCTTGTCTATCATGATCTATCAGCCGTGATGGATAGTTGTCTGTCGTGATTGATACCTATCTATCGTGATGGATAGAAAAAACAAAAATTTTTCCAGAAAAATTATGTATTCATGATGCACATTGTTCCTACTATAGCATGGTGCACTTTGTTTTACCAAAAACCTTTGTTTTCAATCTATCACGATTGATAGAGGACAATAGCCTGGGGTCTGTGTAGAGGATTTTTGTACCTCGTGGTGTTATTGCAGCTGCTGTGGATGATGGTAGATGCAAGGAAACTCAATAAACACGTGAAAACATGATGCACACAATCACACTCTCTCTCTCTCGCTCTCACAAGTGAAATGAGGGAATGGATATGGAAGGAGGGGATATGACTAAAATGGTGGAGGTGAAGATGCAAGGAGATGGAGAGTGGAGATGGTGATGGAGATGAGAAAAGTAAAGCAAATAAGATATTTACCTACTTACCTATGATTCCAACATCACATATCTATGTCTTACCATCACATGCTCATCCTCAAAGCTTGAACCTCAGCAATGGCACCAAATTTGGTGTCACTCTAGCACAATGATGAGTGTCAATGAGAGGAGATCCACCTCGGGTGGCATGATGACCATGAGCATGTGAGAGTACGTGTGTGAGTGAGAAGCACACAAGCATGCATATGCATATGCACACATGCACACATGGCAAGACAAAGAGATGGAGCAATGGAAGATTTGATTCCCTCAAAAATACAAATACAATGTCTTTTGTTCACTTCAATTCCCTAAATTCCAATCTCAAAAATGAGCTCTCTAGCTCTTTTTATATTTTTTCACTAGCTTTGGCCTTGTACACACCTAGTGCCCGACCTAGTTAAAAAATAGTTCTTATGCCTATTTGGAGGCTCAAACGAGCTCAAAAAAATACGAAATTCGATATGTAGGCACTTCTAGTACTTACAAGCTTGAGGACTCCTCAGCTCGAACAAAATGAAGTTGGAATTATCAAAACTAAATTTACAATGATGTGTAGTGATCAAAATCATTGTTTTACAAGGATTAGGACTTAGAAATTTAATCGCCTGATTGCCAAATCTTCATTGAATACTTTGTCTGCTCATTCTTGCTTGGCCTTTGCTCTACCTTGACTCTCTTTAACTAGTATGTCTCATGCTTCCTTGTCTCGTCACACTACCTGGAACTCCTTGGCTACTATCAACACAAAAGATATCAAATAGTCTTATATATTAAACATAAAAGCATGATAATTATCTTATAAGTGATCCAAGACGATAAATCCCATCCGTACCCCCTTTTTTTCACATCCATTGATAACAAGAGGTAGAGTGTGCTTCAAAAAGTTATGCCAATCATGTTTCTTTAACCTAGATAAGATCTTATCATCCAAAGTAAACATGTTTTGGAAAGATGCTCCATATCATGTAGGTGTTTGAATCGACTGAATCCTATTGTTGATAGTTTGCATCTCCTTTGATAAGAAATCAAGAGCATTGGTCCCCAAAATAATCATGTAACTAAGAATGTGATGGATCTTGTAAACGATTTTTTAGGGGTAAACACAAGCTACATCAATGAGAAAACATGCATATTTTATGTTGCATTCATTGATCATTGGTGAACATTGTTAGGGGGAAAAGTATTACAAGAGAGCTTGAAGAGTTTGACATCAAAAATTTCCATTTGGGCTTTGTTTTGGCCTCTACTTGCACTATTGTATCCATTGTGTAGGAAATCTATTCCTTCTATTTTGGCTTTCTATTTTGTTTCTATTTGTAAGTCTAAACATCCCTAAGGTCTGATATACGTTTAGAAAATCTTCACGATATGATTTTATTTAATTTGTTTGAGAAATAATGAATTTTTTGCATCAAGGTATAGTCACTAGTCATGGCTGAGAGAAATTATGTATTTTGTATGTTATTTGTTGAGGATAAGTTGGATGGTTCTAATTATTCATTATTTTCATACAAGATATGTCATGTATAGGTTGCAAAGGGAGTATGGAACATTGTGCAAGGTTTTTATGTGTCATGTTGTAGTTATAAATACTCCAAATTTGGGTAATGTAAGTGGTATTAAGGATGTTGTAGGTTATAGTTCTGATGTAATTTTTATCTTTATTGCTCTTAGTTATTTCCATCCAAATGAACTAACTTTTGTTGGAGTTCGAGGTATGCGGGAGCACAAGGAAGAAGAACAAGCTTGGAGCACAACACAATACAGAATGTATTACCAAGTGAATGTACAAAGATAAGTGCCCCATTAGGGTTATAAGCTTATATACAAACTAGGAGGGAGCCTCCAAAAGATAGAAAAAAGTGCATTGATGGTCCTATGTGTGTTCATACACATCACTAAAGAAATATATCAACAAAATCGCTCTAGGAGTGATGCGGTGAATAAGGAGTTGGTGCTCACGTATATAGAAGCACCAAGCTATGTGGAAGATATCAATCCACAATAGGAAGTAAGCCCAAGGCTTTGCGAAAAGATTCAAATGTCTCCCTAGGTAGAGCCTTTGTGAAAAGGTTTGCAACATTATCCTGTGTAAGCACCTAAGCCAAATTGATCTCTCCAATAGAGAACATCTCCATCACATAATGATAGTGCACCTTAATCCGCTTTCTGCAAGCATGGAACACATGGTTCCTTGCAAATGCCAATACACCTTGACTATCAATGAAGATGGTGGTGGAAGAAGATAGTTCAATATCCAAATCACCCAAAAGGTTTCTAAGCCACACACACAATAGTCGCTGTGAAAGCTGCCATATACTCAACCTCACAACTAGAAGTTGACTTAATAGGCCACTTCTTGCTCAACCAACATATGCATGATTTACAAAGCATGATGCAAAAACCACTAGTGTACACACGAGTGTCATAGTAAAGAACCGAGTCTGAGTTAAAAAAAGCATGTAAATCTAGCGGTACTGATCCCCCCTTGGGATAAAACAATCCAAGTAGTCAGGTAGCACTCAAGTAGCGAAAGATGTGCTTGACCGCTTGCCAATGCTTGACACCTTGCCAATGCTTGACACCTTGCCAATGCTTGACACCTTGCCAATGCTTGACACCTTGCCAATGCATTAGCCAGCTCATTTGAGAGACAGAAAACCAAATATCAAGCCGAGTTATGCATAAGCAAATCGAGCATCCAATAGCATGTTGATAGAGAACAACATCAAATGCATCTCTAGCATTATGAAAACTCAACCATAAACCTGTTTCATTTATTTTTCTATCTATATATTCATCTATTTATTTATTCATCCATCTATCCATTCATATATATATATATATATATATACATACACACACACACACACATATATAATATATATATATATATATATATATATATATATATATATATATATATATATATATATATATATATATATATATATATATATATATATATATATATATATATATATATATATATATATATATATATATATATATATACACATACGCACACACATATATATATAGAGAGAGAGAGATGATTTATAATCATTTATCTATCTAGTATCTACTCATTTATCTATCCTTTTATTGCTCTATCTATCCATACATTTATTCATATATTCATCTCTCCATACATTTAATCATGTATCAATCTATCCCTCTAACTATCTATTCATTTCTATATCCATTCATCTATCGATCCATTGATTTATGCATCTATCTATCCATCCATCTGTGTATCTATTTACTCATTTATCTAATCATATTGTTACTCATATTTCATCTATCTATCTACCTATCTATCTATCTATCTATCTATCTATCTATCTATCTATCTATCTATCTATCTATCTATCTATCTATCCATCCATCCATCCATTTATCCATTTATCTATCCATCTTGGGTGTTCATACAAGACTAAGCGAGGTGTGAAAGGATTGGGTATGGTCATGGTCATCAAATGGTTAATTACACTTAGTGATCAAAATCATTGAGCCCCTTGGATCCTAGAACTTGAGTCGTAATTGTATGGCATTGATATTGTTTCACAGAGTTCTTTTGTACTCGGCCTAGGGGGTCACTATAATATAATAATAATATAATAATAAAGACATACTTACACCGCCTCAATCTAGAATGAAATGACACAAGGAAAATGTTCATGTTTTGACATTATGCCATCGCCACCTAATGGATAGCTTAATGCTTAAGACTAAAAAACTAAAGGAGTAACTTGTTCAACATCATATTTTTATAGAAAAAAGACAAGAAATAGATCAAACTAGAGTGTATTATGTTTGAATACAAACTACAGAGAGTAGAGTGTGCTTGTATGATAGATGGCACTCAAATATTGGCATCACTAATTTCTTCAAGAATTGATCCACATTGTTGGTTACATGATCCGTAGGAATAGAAGGGCACTCTTCAGATAGGGAGGGTATCATAGTGATGACTTTACACTAGAGGTTGTAGGGAAGAGACAAAATATATAAACTGAAAGAAATATATGAAAATTGACTTCTTTACAACACACAATGAAAAAGCATGCTAGCATTGGTACTCAACATGCTAGCCCTTTGATTTCCCAAGAACTTCTACACGAATCTTGCAGCCACAAACCTAGGAGGTAGAAAATGGCACTCACCAATGGAAGAGGATGTCTTCTAGCACGAAGCCCGTTTGACTAGTAGCCAAGAAGTTGAGATATTCCTCGAGGAGAAATTAAGGATAGAAACAAAGCTATCGGTTGCAACACTCATCACCTCAGCAATCACCTCTTTTGTCGATCCTCCACAGTATTGCCCTCCTCATCGATCCCCGGACTCTCAGTGGTTCCCTGATGGCACACTGCTACTCTGCTTGTAGATCCACGCAAAGGTGCACTCACTCAAGCATTGTACTTTCTCCATGAATACCCTTATCCAATTCTTAGAACAGAATCAGATTTAGGGCTACATGTGTAAGGGAATCCGATTTAAGGCTACATTTCAAGCTTCAATACTTATTGAACTAGACTTACAAGATAATATTCTTGAAACCCATAAGACCCCTCTCCCATATACTACTAGCAGACGATCACCTCAATGTAGTTAATTTTAGATATATTCAATACTCCACCCTCAAGTGACCACAAATGATCCATGATGCTCTAAGGTGTAAGGCCCCCATTATGAGGAGAATCCATTCTGAGAGTTTGGACATTTGTGGAACCCTAACTTCCAAATTAGATGAGGTCTATGTGTGAGCATTGATGGTAATAGATGATCTTTGTGAGCCTAGCCATTAGGTTAGGTGGGGGCATAAACTTCCCAAAGTATTGTTTTTCCCCAAAGTATCTCATATCTTGGCTTTTTTAAATGAATATTAGATATGCTCCTTTTGAAAAGGTGGCACCTGATCTTTTGAATAGCATGGCATAGCATACAATCTCCGCTAAATTAATTGCAACAAAAATGTTGTGTTGATATATTCCATCACCATTCTTTGTCCATGTTACCCCACACAAGATATTAGATTTATCTCATTGACTTAACACAATTGTTTCATGCCCATCATTAGTCATATATTTTGTTGGCATATTGTACAAAAATCTGAGATAAAGAAAATGAAGAAGAAGCATATATAATATCATTTGGAAACGCATATATATGTCCATGTTTTTGTATCCTTATGATCATAATTCATGTGTAAGTTTTATTTTAAGCTGAATTCTCAATCACATGCATCCAAACAATGGGTTTTCCTTTATTATACTTTATTCATTCATAGATTAGGGTGATGTAAAACATACTCATTTAATGAGAGCAACTTATATCTAACTGTAGAAGATAATATATTATATCCCTTGTAATTATGAAGTTGATCCTATTGAACATTATCTCCAATTTCCTTCGTAAATGTCCCAACATTCTTGAACATGCTCCTATGTGTGTCTAATATCCATCAATTCAACATACTATATCAAACCTCATGTACTTTCATTGCTAATTACATTTTTTTAAAAAACCCACTACTCATGTCCATCGATGTGACTCTCTAAAATTCTCATTTTCTAACACAATTTCCGAAACACCTGCCAATTGCAACTATGGAAATATTTGTTTGTTTGTTTACTCATTACTTTCATCATTAACTACATAAAAAAAAATATCACAACTTATGTGCATCGATTAGAATTACTCCAAGATTTGGTAATTCGCACATATCGGTCCCATATAATAGTTTTCTTCAAGAAATGTAGCTTGATTGCATTAGCCAACATGAATATCAAGGGGATGAAAGTTTAGATAAATAAGAGGTAATAAGAGTAAATATCAACTATGAAAAGAAAATGAAACCATCCTCCATTAAGATATAGTTACATGTGACTTTTTGCTTTAACAAAATGTCACTCATCATTAGCTTGCAATCAAATAGATGGGCGTTTGAATGAATCGGTACATTACTACATTAGTTTCATTACCCTCTCTCTCTCTCTCTCTCTCTCTCTCTCTCTCTCTCTCTCTCTCTCTCTCTCTCTCTCTCTACTGTAAAAATTATTATGATATACTATAATATTCATATTCAAGTTCCAAAATCTCGACCATCTGTTTTCGAACATGTATATCTGTTAAAGAATTTTGGGAAACTTCTAACATTTACTTTATTAATATAAAACCATTATGCACAAAGATACGTAGATTGATTGTGTACTTCAATGGTGCTTGAAAAGTACCCATTTGTATCATAAAGAAAAAGGAAAATGGTAATATCCATTCTGAGTGGCATTTCAATGTGGGTTCATCCGAATGACACAATATAAATTTTGTCAATAGTTTGTAATTAATATGAGTGATCATTATCGATAGATTTATTCACTTCTTTCTATTACCATCAAAATATTATGTTAATAGCTTGCAATCAACATGAGTGAGCTTTATGTCATATCCAGCCCAATTTCTACACATACATACTGGGAGAAATATAACACTTACACAAGACTTTTGCAGAACATATATCATATGGACTTGGATATCTCCCTTCCAAAAAATCATTTAATAGTACAAAGACCAATTTCATATGGAAAGGATGCTCAAGCTCATGCATTGATTGCCCTTTCTATGAAGCGGCATATTGTTCCACCCATCTGGTCATGCATTAATTCAAGACAAGTTTGGGATACACTTGCTTCTTTGTATGCCATGCATAATGAAGCATGTGTTGCTTACTTGAGACATGCATTAATTCAAGACAAGTTTGGGATACACTTGCTTCTTTGTATGCCATGCATAATGAAGCATGTGTTGCTTACTTGAGAAAGCAAATTGAAGATGTATTTATGGCTAAAAATGAGTCAAAGGATGTATATGTTATATGCATCAAGGATTTGAAAGAGAAATTGGCAAGCATTCATGAGATCATTCCGAATGCACCACTCATTTCTACACTACTTAAAGGATTGCCACAATCCTCTCAAAGCTTTGCTACTACACTTTGTTTCATTTCCAAAGGAATTCCAAATATGTATAATTTTGATGAGGTTGTGTCTCTTCTTTTGCAAGAAGAGCAATCAAGAGTGAACAGAAGTGGTTTGCTTAAGGGAAAACAAGCACTTACTATTACACAAAAGGGAAAAAGCAAATATCGTTTACTATGGGTTCTTTAAAATACTTTTAGCTATGGCTGAAATTTTTTTTGGAAATAAACTTTCACCTCTTAGCACCGATCATGGCAATGAATACATGTCACATGAATTTAAAGCTTTTCTTTTGCACCAATGTACAATCTCATATACACCTCAACAAAATGGTATTGCAGATTGCAAGAATAGAACACTTCTTGAAATGGCATAATGTTCCATGTAGGTTTTGGATGGAAGCCTTCATTGTGATGAATTTTTGTCCTACAAAACCATTGAGATCCATTACACCTTATGAGGCTTAGAATGGTCAGACGCCAACGGTTAGTCATGTGTGCATATTTGGTTGTTTGGCATATGCTCTTTTGCCATCGTAACAATTTCACAAACTTGATGACAATGCAAAGAAATGTATATTTCTTGGATATAGTAGTAAGAGTAAAGGTTATCATTTACATCATCGATTGATGACCAAATTTATTGTAAGTCGAGATGTGATAGTTGCTGAGAATTCATCTTATCCATGACTTGAATGCAAATTTTACCCAACACTTAGTTCACAAGATGTATTTGATAAACTCATGCCTTTGTTTCAAAGTGGTGTGCTTGACTATGCCATGTAAACCATCCAAATAAGGTTCAAAGATCTGAAAATTTTCAGCTGATTATGGCTGGAAAAGTTCATTCAAACATGGTTGAAAAAGTTCAGCCAAACATGGCTGAAAAATCCCAAAATTTGCAGAGAAATATGGCTAAAAATTTCTAACCAAAAAAGGAGGGAAATCTCTAGCCAAATATGGCTAAAAAGTTGCAAATTTTAAGTCGCACATGGCTAAAATTCATATTCAGCCCACTTCTAATGTACATTTTGATGATGCACTACATGGGGAACGTATGTCTATCAAGGTGCATAATATATGCCAAAATGGTTGAAAAAAACATTGCAAGTTAGCAAGTTGAGTGTTCTTTTACTTAGTAGAACAAGATCAAGCTCTCGCCATACATCAAAAGACTTAGTGGATATATCTCTTATTGCAACCGCATGTAATGAGGAGCCACTCACTTTTGAAGATGCATGTGATGATTCAAATTAGATGAGCGCGATGCAATGAATTGGATTCTATTCACAAAAATCATACTTGGGAGTTATGGGAATTGCCAAAAGGTAAGAATGCCATTTGTACTAAGTGGCTTTACAAAATTAAAAGAAATTCAGATGGTAGCATTGATTGCTATAAAGCTAAACTAGTTGCAAAAGGTTATGCACAAAAACATTCCATTGATTATGAGGAGCCTTTTGCATCCACTTCATGCATGACTACCATTCGTTCTGTGATTGCATTGGCTATCCATTGAGGTTCGAAAGTGCATCAATTGAATATAAAGACAATTTATTGAATCGCAATTTGCAAGAAGAGGTCTATATGAAGCAACTGCCTAGATTTGTCATCAAAGGTCAAGAGCATATGGTTTGCCACTTGTGTAAGGCTTTGTATGGACTTAAGCAAGCTCCATGTGCATGATACTATAAGATACACCAATACTTGATTTCTCTTAGTTTACATCTAATCAAATTAAAAGAACACTTAATGTACGCAAAGATAGGGCAGATCTTATAGTGCTTGTTCTTTATGTTGATGACATTCTCTTGACTGGCCAATATGATGAGGAAATTTGCATGCTTATGGTTGATTTGCAACATACTTCTGATGTCGTATATCTTAGCATTTTTGAATATTATCTTAGCATCCAATATGTATCTATTGGGGGGGGGGGGGGGGGGGGGGATTGTTAAGCATCAAGCAAAGTATATTGAGAAACTACTTCAACATTTTGGTTTTGATGATCGCAAGCCTATCTCAACATCAATGGAAAGAGGATTCAAGTTCTCAATTGAAGATTCCAGTAAGGCATTTGATATTTCTATTTATCAAGTGGTGGTATATTCGATATATGCATGTAACACAAGGTCAGACATACAATATGCAATTTCCAAGTTGAGTCAATTTATGCATAGCCCTAGCATTAAGCATTGGCAAGCGGTACAATGTATCTTTAGATATCTCAAAGGCACTTTGAGTTTGGTTCTCTTTGATGATGAAGACACTCAGCCATGCTTGCATGCATTTATAGATTGTGATTGGTTTGGTTGTTATTATACATGGGTGTCCACTAGTGGTATTAGCTTTTTCCTTAGACAATCATGCATACCTTCGTTGAGAAAGAAGCAACCTATTGTGGTCACATCGAGCTGTGAAGCATAGTACAAGGAACTATTCATAGCTCCAATGGAGTGTATATGGTTGAGATGCCTATTGATGGATCTATGCATAGGGATTGCAACAACTATGCATATTTGTTGGAACAAACAAATCCCCAATTGATGATTATGAAGAACTTGAAGCAAGTAAGAAATCAAAATGAAGTCAAAGAAGTCATTGGAGGAAGTAAAAAGATCTCAGAAATGTAGCTTGTATACATATGTACATTACATATGAAAATTCTTGTACAATGGGTATAGATGATCATTAGAATGATAAATGTAATAGATGCGGGATGAGTCTAGAATCATATGTATATAAGTCAATAATGTAAAGAAATAGAATAGAGAGTCATTACAAGTCAAGAGTTCATGTGATAGATGTGTAGAGAGTCATCTTCCTGAGTTAGTGTCGAGTCTTTCTCTGATTTCTCTCAACTTGATCAAGTGGATCAGGAAATCTTTTGTACACATCTAATCTAGAAGCTAATCAAACTATGTTAAAAAGTTTCAAGGTCTAATTCTTTTCAGGTTGTGTATATGATCAATAGGAACATGTATATGTAAAGTCTACAGATAGAACTCTCATAGTTGCGCACTTTTTTGTGTCAAAGTTTTGCTTGGATCTCAGAGCACAATGTAAAGTTTTTGATGAGTGAGCATTCAAAGTCTAAGTTAGAAGGTAAGGAAGCTATGGCTAAAAGCATTTACCAAAATAGGACTTGTGTTCTGAGAAATCAACTTTAGGAGTGGACTATGTCAAAGTTGCTTGTTCAAAAAGACAATTTCTGACACACCTTTGATCTTAATGATCAAATCAGAGTTTTAATGATTCTTTTGAAGATCTAATGGATGTTATAATTGCGCAAAGGTAGCATGGAGGTATGTAAATCATTAGATTGAATAAATTTGAAGATATGTGTAGGTAATGAAGTTAGTCTCTGAAGCAGACTCTTTGAAGAAGAAGAAACTTCATACAAAGAAGTGTTTGTGAATGATTTTGTAAATCATGATAACATTTGTGTAAAGTTTGGTCTATGATTGATATAGAAGTGTTCTTAAATCAGTATAGATCAAGCATTTCTAGATAAAGAGGTCTCCATCGGTGATATCCGAGGAAATGGTGCAATAAAAGTGAAGTAAAGAGCATTTGAAGTCCCGACTGTTGCAGACATTGAAGTTTCTTCTAATTGAAGGTGGAAAAGATCGAAGTCTTGAAGACAACCTGAAGAAGTGTGAATATTAAGCTCGAAAGGATCTGAAAGATTGAAGCTTTACATTAACGGTACAAAGCATATTCATTTATCTTAACATTTATAGAAGAGAAAGATCAAAGATGGGAGAAAGCTTGCAGATTGATAAGCTAGATAGGAAAAGCTATCCAACTTGGTCTATGAGGATGGAGGCACACCTCATGAGCAAAGATTTGATGGCATTCGTTATAGGAGAAGAAGAAAAGCCTGATTTTGAAGATCCTAGTGTTCCAACTAGGGAAGAGCTTGCAAATTTGAAGAATTGGATGAAGAAGGATGCTCAAGCTAGGAGCATCATACAATAAATCAGGATACAAATATTCAAATTTGCTTGAATTGGTTCATATAGATGTGTGGGGTCCTTCAAGGGACTATAGCATAAATGGATCCAGATATTATGTGTTGTTTGTTGATGATGAAACAAGATGGATAACACTTTATGTAATGAAGGACAAATTTCAAGTATTCAAGACATTCAAACATTATCATGTTTATGTAGAAAGGATAAGACAAAAGCTCAAGAGGTTGAGATCAGATGGAGGGGGAGAATATTTTTCTAAAGAGTTTGATGATTATTTGTGGAATGCAAGAATAAAAAGAGAAGTAACTTGTAGGTAATCCCCTCAACAAAATGGAATTGCAAAAAGAAGAAATAGAACTCTTGTAGAGTGTGCAAGATCAATGATGAAAGAGAAGAATTGTCCCAACTACTTGTGGGCAGAAGCTATCAACACTGCAACATACCTTGTGAATAGGTTGCCTTGCATAGCTTTGGATGGTAGAACACCTTATGAAGCATGGTGGGGTAAGAAACCTACTCTTGATCATTGTAAGGTATTTGGATGTTTGGCACATGCTTATGTTCCTTCTCAATTAAGACATAAGCTAGAACCCAAAGCAGAGAAGTATGTGTTTATTGGGTATGATGATAGATAGATGGGTTACAGATTGTGGAGTCCATCTACAAAGCAATTTCTTGTTACAAAAGATGTTACATTTGATGAGCAAAGCACATGGCATACAGGGTCAACTAATGAGTATACAGATGTTGAAGAAATACAAAGGAAAGGGAAGACAAAAGTAAAAGTGTATGAAGAAGATATTGATGATGATGATTGTAAAAGTAAATTGCAAGGCAATGATGAAGAAAGGCCAAGATTTGATCCAGAATCAAATGTAGCTGAGACTTCAAGAAGTGCAGAGGTCATAAAGGTAGTTTGATCTATGCTACCTTGACAAGACCAGACCTATCATATGCGGTTGGTGTCTTATCACAATTTATGCATTTCTAAAGAAAACTCATTGGATTGCAGCTCAAAGGGTACTTAGATATATCAAGGGAACCTTGAGTGAAGGTTTGTATTATGGTTTTACTTCTGACACAAGAATCAAAGTGTCTAGTGATGCAAATTGGGCAAGTAATTCAGATGATAGACGGTCTACTCATGGTTATCTCTGTTACATTGGAGATAAGCTAGTCTCTTGGTGCTCAAAGAAGCAACATAAAGTTGCTTTGTCATCCACAGAAGCTGAGTATAAAGGAATGGTAGAGGCTACAAAAGAAGTGATATGGTTGAAGACCTTATTGAAAAGTTTTGGAACTGATCAAAGTACTCCAATTATTTTTTGAGACGACATGAGTTAATTATATTTGGCAGCTAATCTTGTTTTTCATGCCAAGACTAAACACATAGAGATTCAATATCATTTCTTGAGAGAAAAGGTACTTGACAAAGAGATTGAAGTCTTTTATACACGAACAAAAGAGCAAGTTGCAGATATGTTGACAAAGAGCTTAGATGGACCTAAGTTACAGAAGTTCAAAGAGATGGCTGAAATAAAGAAGAATGGCATAATCACAATTAGTGATTGAGGGGGAGTTGTTGGAACAAAGCAATCCCCAATTGATGATTATGAAGAACTTAAAGCAAGTCAAAAATCAAAATGAAGTCAACGAATTCATTGGAGGAAGTGAAAAGATCTCAAAAAATGTAGCTTGTATAAATATGTACAATACATATGAAAATTTTTGTACAATGGGTATAGATGATCATTAGAATGATAAGGAATAATGTAATAGATGCAGGATGAGTCTAGAATCATATGTATATGAGTCAATAATGTAAAGAAATAGAATAGAGAGTCATTAGAAGTCAAGAGTTCATGTGATAAATGTGTAGAGAGTCATCTTCCTGAGTTCGAGTCTTTCTCTGATTTCTCTCAACCTGATCAAGGGGATTAGGAAATCTTTAATACACATCTAATCTAGAAGCTAATCAAGCTATGTTAAAAAGTTTCAAGGTCTAATTCTTTTCAAGTTGTGTATATGATCAATAGGAACATGTATGTGTAAGGTCTACAGATAGAACTCTTAGAGTCGCGCACTTTTTCGTGTCAAAGTTTTGCTTGGATCTCAGTGCACAATGTAAAATTTTTTATGAATGAGCATTCAGAATCTAAGTTAGAAGGTAAAGAAGCTATGGCTAAAAGAACTTACCAAAATGGGACTTGTGCTGTGAGAAATCAACTTTAGAAGTTGACTATGTCAAAGTCGCTTGTTCAGAAAGACAGTTTCTGACATACCTTTGATCTTAATGATCAAATCAGAGTTTTAAAGATTCTTTTGAAGATCTAATGGATGTTATAATTGCGCAAAGGTAGCATGGAGGTATGTACATCATTAGATTGAAGAAATTTGAAGATATGTGCAGGTAATGAAGTTAGCCTCTGAAACAGACTCTTTGAAGAAGAAGAAACTTCATACAGAGAAGTGTTTATGAAAGATTTTGTAAATCATGATACGATTCGTGTAAATTTTGGTCTATGATTGATATAGAAGTGTTCTTAAATCAGTATAGATCAAGCATTTGGAGATAAAGAGGTCTCCATCAATATTCTCACTAATAGTCACAATGCATTGGGGATTCCAAGAAATCGAGTGTTTCATGCACACACAAAGCAAATTGAGATTCATTATAGTAATGCCAAAGAGCACCTTCATGTTGGAGATATTGATTTGATATATGTGCCTACACAAGATAATGTGGCAAACATATTCACCAAAGCTCTTCCACAAAAAAGGTATGAAGTCTTTTGCAAAGCTTTAGACTTATTACCTTGTGGGGGCTAATTTGTTACTCCATCTATGTGTTCACATCATTCACTCCAAGGGGGTTTGTTAAACTTATATGTCCCTCGAGTAGCTTTGATGTGAACCGTTTCCCTGTACATGGGAACTTTTTTAATCTAGTGTTGGTTAGAGGTTTTTCACCCATGTAACCACATACACATGATATACTCATATATGGTGGTACATTGTACTTAGGGATTCACTTATAGCTCTCAATTCACTCATTCTCATGTTATTGATCATTTATCTATAAAGAGCTCTTCCAACCATCATGTCTTAAAGCTTCTTCACTCTTCTGTGTACTTTTCGTGCTTCCTCACTCCCACACACCAAACAATAAACTCTATCTTCATTGTATTAATACATCCAAATATTATATGACCTAAATATACAAGATAATAAACATGCCCATATGAGCAAAAACATGGTTTATCAATACCCATAACCTCACTATTGGCTTGAAATTGAGCCATAATCATGTTTTTGTATTTTAATTCTATTTTACTATAAATATATGAAAGATGCATTCAATATGTAAATTCAAATTCAAATCATGCAACTTCAATCTAGCAAATGGACGTTCTATTTTTTATGCAACCACAAGACTTAGCTCCCTTGTACACACTTAATCAAAATGTTTTACTCATTATTTCTATGAGAGGATCATAAAGGATTTACAAGTGTTGGCCTACAAATGGCAAAAGTAACAATAGAGTATAAAGTCATGCACTCATAACACGTTGAATTATTCTATTCCATGAGATTATCTTGATTAATTTTTAAAGTAATTGATAAAAAAACAAAATTTTATCATGTACTAGAAATTCATAGAATCATGTTCAAGAAGCACTTTGTAAAACTCAATTTCTATGCATGTATATATCTTCATACAAAAGCTATTGGAAATATTTATAACTCTTTACGCTCATCTACAGACTAACCACCATGTTATGCTCAAAGATTAAAAGTTCTAGTCATAATTAAAGACAAATACTTGGCCACATCATTGAAAACAATAACAATAGTCATTATCAACATCAAATCGATGTTAAGGCATTCTGAATGCATAATGTTGCTCATGAATGCAATCCTTGTGAATATTAAATTATGTAACATTGCATGCCTATGATTTTTCTCTCTTTAATTTGCTCTTGTATCCCAATTATTATTTTGTCATATTCTTTTCATGTTCTTTGTCACATTGTGATCTTGTTCCAAATTTTGAATGAATATATCATTATTTCTTTTCATGCCAATGTACAAATGCTCGATCCAACAAAAAATGTTTATTATTGCTTCGAGTATGATGACTTAACTCATTCCTGGATATTTCACATGCAATGGTATTTGCTAGACAACCTCTTGAAAGGACTCTCAACATCTCATGAATGTGGAATATATCATGATGTTCATGAACTCCCATAATCTTTTCTCCATCAAAAGTAGAAACAAAGAAAACACATATTTACCATATAACATAGGGGTATCACCACTTAAAATATATTTTGCGCCAGGTCAAAGTTATATGAGACCTTTTAAACTCACTTCAAATGATAGAGCTCACAATCTCGTACAAGCTCCATCACATAGCGTCAGCGATTCTATTCATTTACATAGGATTGTCTGATTAGCCTCATTAATTATTTTCCCCTGTTGCAGACACAATGTCCATGTTTGTTCTCATCAAAGTAACAATAGATACTTACTCCATCAAGATCGTATCAAGGAGTAATGTGCAAGAGCTGATATCAAAAAGACAAATCAACGTGTTCTTCTTTATTTCAAGTGAGAAGGCCTTAGGTTTTATGTCCATAATTCCATGACAAGGATTACCATACGGAGCAAAATGGTCTTGAAAATTCATTCAATCATTCATCCCTTTCAGTGAGAAGAATAGAAATGTCTTAAATATTCTTACGATGTTCATGCTTGATTTTCTTAAATGTAGAGCGCCATGATAGAACTGGAGCAGGGAGAAAATACTACCAAAAATAGTCAGTGCAACAAAACAGCAGTCCCTCCTGCTTCCATCAAGAGGTTATTAGGCTTTTATCATGCAATTCACGGAAAACTGTGCTCAAATAACAAAAACGATATTGTTTTCATTTTCTACTAAGAATGGAAATACGTCTGTGGATTGACGATCCGTGGACAAAACGTATCCAAGCTTCCACGCCATTCTCACATCCTATCATTGTAAAAAAGCCATTGCATTACACTTTCCAGAACATAAGAAGGGACTAACTTCAAGCTTTATGCAATACTATGCATATGGTATATGTACTTAAAACTTGAAAGGTCCATGCCTTGTCGAGGCCAGATGTAATACATTTTAGATCAAAACATTATTGCCCAAAGTGTGACTTCAGATCACCCATACCATCTCTTACCTGGAAAACACCTATTGAACGACTTGATTTGTATTTACATTTTCGATTTTTACATTCCAAATTTTCTTGTACGCCACTGACGAAAGCATGATATGTTAGTATGTATGCTATATAGGAATGATCTCCCAAAGCTCGAAAATGATACCATTACATTTTCTTGCCATTAAACCTCAGAGCATATGGTCCTTTAAGTTGTTGCATTTTCTTGCAATTAAGGTCTAATACCTTAGAGCTTGTGGTTGATTAAAGTAATCATTTGACTGCATTTTTTAACCTCCCATCTGGTTATTTAAACCATTGCATTTGCTTGCATTATCAATTCAAACCTTAGAACAATTGAATAATATGTTTTGCACAAGCTTGGCAGTACACAATACTGAGGACTGGCAATGTTGATAATTGAGTAGTTATGCATGGGGTTATACTTCTTTCAAAGCATCATATACACCTCGTAGATTTTTCTGCATTATGCACCTCATAAAAAATTTTAGTTACCATGTGTATCATGGCCATATTCAACTTATGCTTTGAGCTTTTGTAAGTTTAATATTAGATTTGAGGAGAGCACATTCAGAAAAGCTACACGATGTAGATGTATGCCATGAACTTGCAAACCCTATGGTAGTTGCCATGCAAATCCTCTTCTCTGAAAAATGAGCATAAAACAAATGAATGAGACTACGGAGAATTCTACATTGTACAATCAAAACTCAGCATCCGATTTTTACTTCTAATCCATATTATTGTGCCATATAATTAGTGTTTGCATGATCAAACCAAAAAACAAATCCCAGTACTATGATCTGTGAGATTAACCTATACAAGAGGCATATCATTCTTTAAGTAGTGACAAATAGCCCAGGAGTCTAAGACAATAGATGTTTCTGAACAAAATAATCCAGTAATTTTTTTTAGCTTCCTAGGCTGACATTAAGTTATTCATTATAGGAAAAACGATGGTTTTCTGTTCCCCATTAATTTTTTTTTCAAGCTAATTATAACACAAGCTCCCTGTACTAAAAAGTTGGAGAATCATGAAATCCAATTTTCTGTTTCCATATGTGCTCATGAATTTTACATATTTTCTTTCTTCAAGTAAACATGATAAGATTTCGAGTTTATCCTCATGTTAACATTAGTCATTTCCTTAATTTACTAAATTTGTGCGATTTCATCTTCATCCTTCATATGTAAACCATGTGTTTTTACTTCTTTCAAACACCTCATGGAAAACCATCTTCATTACCTGAATCAACCACCATGAGCTTTCGGAGTAGCTATTTTGTAATTCACAGACGAACACTATGGATAAGCACCCTGTACGATACCATTTGATTCTTTGTTATGAAGGGCTGCTTGAGATAAGAGATTACCAATAATCTGACCTTGTGCATATTCACCTGCAGATAGATGATCGTACCTATCTAGCTTATGAAAAGCAACAAATCATTGCTCTCTTCTTAGTTACAACCGTTCCTTATCCAACAAATCATTGCTTTCATTTCCTGAGAAATCTACCTGCCCTGCACTTCAACAGAGGATTGAAGCTAGAAGTATTGCAATGGTCACATGGCCCTTTAGGACTGCACTGTGAAAGGAGACAAGATTCCCCATCTCGAAATCCAAAGATGATGTAACCCATCACTCATTGAGGCTGCATGTACTAAAATACCAATTTGTCTCAACTGGAAAAGCAGAGCACTAATACACCCTTAATTAGCCCAGCCGCTGCACTACAACAGTCAATCTACTCATTAATTTTCCTAGAGAGAGATTTGTCTATATCACAAAATGCTCATGTCAAGAGCATTGTCCCTAATACAAGCCCCTGTTATTTCACAAGTGGTAGTGGTTATGTTGTCATTAAATTGGCTGAATAAGCATTGCATACTTGTAACAACAACAGGTTGGAAGATACCTGAATTAACCTTATTGTAGGCTTGAATTTGCACTCCCATCATGCATTCTTTTCAGGAGAGCAGCTGCAAGCTGAAGTGTTGCTTGAAACCGACTGTTTGCCTCCTCATCTGAAGCACCCTCCTGACAAACATGACCCATTTTAAGAGCATTTATAGTCCTGTTAGCAGCAGGGTCAGATCCATCACATCCACCCCCCTGAGACACAGATGCCTGTTTTACAAGTGCTTCTGTTGCTACTTTTGAAATGTTTTGCATATTTGTAAGCAGTTGTGCCTGCAGATCAAGGAACATATGGTGTAGAATATCAGAATAACATATACATTGAAAGTATGAAGCAGATAGACTTCAATAAGACTTAATACCATTGCTGAACTTGGTCTTGCATCACTGTTTCCTCCAGGTATACGCAGGTTGAGTTCAGTAGAGATCAATGAACCTGGATCCCAATGAGACGACTGCCCTGGGGAGCTTGACCAGGGTGCTTGAATACCCCTTGAGTGATCCTGGATTGAAGGACTTACACTAGCCCTAGCTTCAGTATTATGGGAACCTCTCTCTATAGTCTCAGTGTTAATGGGTAAACAGACATCATTAGCTTCCTGAACATTATCATAAGGCCTCAAAAAATGTGGGGCTGAGCTAGGAACAGAAACATAAGCAAGTTCTGAAGCTGGTTTTGAACCTACCTCACGCTGAGGCAAGGCTACAGCTGTTGTACTCTCTAGAAGCTGTGGATGTTGATGATCTTGTGAAGGAAGTAGACGAGCCTCCTGATGAGGTGTTGTAGATTGATTTTCTAACTGAGGAAATTTCATAACTAGTCCAAATAGGCAATCACCTTGAACCTTCAAGGCATTTGCTGTAAAATCAGAGGGTGGCACCAAAAATAATGTTGTTCTCTCGCTAATCTTTGCGACTCCCACTCGATGCTTGTCAATAAGGTAGCTGAGAAATTCTTGAAAAGCAGCCTTTTCACCATCATCTGCGACAAAGTAGATCACCCTATATTCTATGGCCTGAAAGAAATGATGAGCCAGCTTATCAAGAGAAGTTCGAGCCACACAATTAACAACAGCTGGCCTGGAACAAGGAAAACCTTTGACTTACAACATGCATTAAATAGATTATTTCCAGAATCAAAATGATAAAAGAAACGTAGATAGCCTTCCACAAAAGTAAGAGCTGCTTACAAGGGCTCATCAATTCCTTTTCCAAGAGGGAAACTCTGAACACGACATAAAAAATTTCCAGCCTTAGCAAGCGACCCCCTCCAAGGGATTGTATTATCTGATGTGGAAACTTTATTGGTTGATGTCACACTACTATTTCCCACCTGGAAATCTGCATTGAGAACCTTGCAAATACCAACATTTGAATGCCATTCTTCATTTGAAGGCACACAAGATTGCCTATAATTTTCTGTAAATCTTGAATCAAATTTGCCATTGCCCTCAAAGTGTCCTCTCAAGTAGTCTGATACACCTAATTTCATCCTCTTAGGATCTGGTTCTGAGGAATCCTTTTCTGCAGCCCCAGAGACTTCAAGAGGAGACCTATTTACCACATTTCCAGGTCTTAACCTGCCATTACTGAAATGATCATCACCATTTGATATAATTCCCCTTACAGGAGCACCCAAAAGCCCAGCAGAAATGCTCCCGTTGGGCCTTGAAAAAGCCTTCATATTTCTACCAATGTTAATCTGGCCAACAGGATGTCTCGCAGATGAGTGACCAGCACCAGACCAATCACAAGAACCAAAAGTTCGGGATTCTACACCTACATGATTAACTGGATTATGAAGCACGTCAGCTTTAGTAGGCCATTTTGAGGCTGCTTCATTACTGGCAAATCGTATTAAAATGCGAGGATCATTAAGCAGTCTTCCTTGAAGACCTTCTTTGGCCCGTGTAGCCTCATCTACATTTCTAAATTGAACAAAACAGTAGCTTCGATCTGGAAAGGTAGTGATTCTTTCCACTTCACCGAAAAAGATAAAGGCCTTCCGCAAACCATCCTCATCAACCTTGCTAGGTGGAGGAAAGCCAATCCATAATGTCTCACTTGGTATACCCTCCTTACTTGTTGCTTTCTCATCAGAGCCAGTATGAGAATGTGATTCCACTGTCACATAGCCCTAGAAATTGCAGACGTTTGAAAATATTAAAAAACACATTGATTCCTTAACATTGGGCAGTACTAGTTTCATAATAAAGGCAGATTGGAAAGAACTTCAATAAATGTTCAAAAAAAGGCTATTAAAAAAATGAGAGATTAAAGGAACTAAAGAGGAGAGGGGAGAGAAAAGAGAGAAAAGAGAGAAAAGAGAGAAAAAGAGGGAACGGGGGGGAGGAAAGGGGGGGAGGGGGGGGAGGAGAGGGAGGGGGGAGGAGTTGGGAGGAAAAAGGTGGGGTTCTGTGTGTGTCATCTTTTCCGGTGAACTGGACCTTTTCTTTTCCGAGGAGGAAAGGGCATGGGGAATGAAAATGACAAAATTAAACAACTATATATATAGTAGTATATACACATGAAAGATGTAATGAGATAGGATGACATGTCTTGAGCACAGGTGGCCTTCGTGGTTGCATTTTTAAATCATTAACCCGAGATTGCAGATATCAGCACCAGTAGGCAAACCACCAGAAGTGGCAAACAGAAGGTGGATGTCTGGAGAGATGGATCTCTGATCTGGATGTTGTGGAACTTGGTGATAGTTTTTAATTTAAGGAGTGGAGGCCATTCCATCTATTGGAGGCGATGGATCAATACATCAAGTGTGTGTGACAGGCCACTCTCAGGTTCAGATCAGTAGCATGGAGATGATATTGGTCCCTCTGCAATCAAACACCATCCATGTATATACTCCTAATCTATGCACTTTTCACAGTGTGTGTTGTTTATATTACTAAATGTGTGCACTATGTAAGGGTGCATGTTCATTATTTTGTGCCACTGTTTGTACGTGGTATCATCCATGAGTGTATCAATGTGGTCATCAGTTTGGAATGCAAAGCACTGCATTGACTAAAAACTTGAGGGCTATTTCCATGAATTCACCCACAATGCACACACTCCCTACCTAAAGCCAAGCAATCAGATTAGCAGTTTATCACACTGCCAAGGAAAGTTTCACATGAAGGGAAGCGAGAGATGACCATCTAACCAATGCAATTACAAATGGAGTGAAAGGGCTCATAGGATCAAGGCTTACTGAGTATGCCTTGGTAGACTGAGCATTAATCCTTGCAATGAACAAATGCCACCAAGGATGGGCTGTGAGCTCATAGAATGGGCTGCAAGAGTGAGAATGAAGAGGTAGTAATGGCAAAGGATACCTCACTACCACCACATTCAGCTCATGATGCTGCTAAATGCTCATCACACATAAGCATTTCAACAGCAAGAACAACGACACCAAGCCAATCCAGAAGTAGTGAAACTTGGATGACATTAAGGAAGTGCAACTATAAGTTCATGCAGTCCACCTTGGTCCATAAGACTATATAGCCATCAGTTCCATTATGTGTAGTATCCACCAATTACTTTAACATCCCTTCTAAAGTCATCAAGGTCCAATAGTGAGTACAGAAGTAAGAATGGATGCATTCCCTCCCTCCTCACTCCCCCCCTCTCTCCCTCCCTCCACTCCCCCTTCTCTCCCCTGTCCCTCCCTCCCTCCCCATCAAGATTTGCATGCAGCAATGGGTGGCAATCCCACATGGGACGCTTTGGACACGAGGTGTCATTTGACATGTCTCAATCCTACAAGAGGGTAAAGTCTCCACGTGTTCTTATTTCACATGAAGATAGGGGATACTTTGTTCCTTTGTTATTACCGATGGAGATTGCAATATGAGAAAGGGCTTCTTTACTAACAAGGTCTATAATGTGATGACAACTCCTTTCCTCCATAGATCACCAATGACATCAACCATAGGAATGAGGATATTAAATCCTCTATTGTCACAGGATGGTATTCCACATGTGAAGCATCTTATAAATAGCGCATCCATATCTATGCATTTATGACATTATTTGCATATTTTTTGTCTTCTTATTGCTTACATATGTATCATATTTCAACCTATTTGTTTTCCTTTGTTTTCAACTATGAGACCACCATTTGTTCTATGTCTTGAGCATGATATGGATGCACTCAACCAAGGTTACTCATGCAAGAGATGAACATGTCTTCTTTGGGCTTCATCTTACAACAACCCAACAGGATGGGGAACTACCTCAGAGTTGGTGAGTGCTACCTTGAATTAGTTGGAGCTCAATCATTCACAATGGGACTCATGGATACCTTTCTACAGACCTACAAGAGACCACACTCAATTATCAATTCAGTCAATCTCTTAGTGAAGGGCATCCTTGATAGCAAGTGTGGTTCTAGTCCACTTGTTGAGGTGGACCCCATGCAGATCGTCAATGTTTCTTGACATTGAGGCAGCCTATGACCTATATTATTATGGCAAGTCATGATTTTTTGATATGTTGATGCCATTGGGCACACAAATTCAAGGTGCATTGAAGGTTTGTGTCTCATTATGGCTCCTACTCCATTGCACAAATCAATTACCCTTATCTAAGATATCCCTATATTGGTCCTTACCTTTGGTACCCACATGGAAAGGTGGGCAAGAAATAATATTTGGTTTGAATCTGATATATGGTTTGAAAGGGTGTCCTGAAGGAGGTAGTAATATTTATTGCTCTTGGTATGACTCCTAAACTACATTCTTGGTTTCATAGAGGTTTCAATTAATATCTTTCTTATTCATAAAAGCATTGCCAAAATGATCACATTGTGAGTATGGCTTGTGCTTTGCCTTGTTAGCAAGGAGGATCCTAGCAATGCATTAGCTCTCTCTCTCTCTCTCTCTCTCTCTCTCTCTCTCTCTCTCTCTCTCTCTCTCTCTCTCTCTCTCTCTCTCTCTCTCTCTCTCTCTCTCTCTCTCTCTCTCTCTCTCTCTCTCTCTCTCTCTCTCTCTCTCTCTCTCTCTCTCTCTCTCTCTCTCTCTCTCTCTCTCTCTCTCTCTCTCTCTCTCCCCCCCCTCCCCCATCTATCTATCTACCTATATATGTATATGTATATGTATATGTATGTATGTATGTATGTATGTATGTATGTATGTATGTAGGTATGTATGTAGGACCTAGGTAGGTAGGTAGGTATGTATGTAGGTTTGTAGGTAGGTAGGTAGGTAGGTATGTATGTAGGTTTGTAGGTAGGTAGGTATGCATCTCTCTCTCTCTCTCTCTCCCTCTCTCTCTCTCTCTCTCTCTCTCTCTCTCTCTCTCTCTCTCTCTCTCTCTCTCTCTCTCTCTCTCTCTCTCTCTCTCTCTCTCTCTCTCTCTCTCTCTCTCTCTCTCTCTCTCTCTCTCTCTCTCTCTCTCTCTCTCTCTCTCTCTCTATATATATATATATATATATATATATATATATATATATATATATATATATATATATATATATATATATATATATATATACATACACACACACACACACAAATTTTAAACAAAAGCAAAAACAAAACAAAACGTGCATCTTCAACTTCTATGTCTGTCCAAAACAAGAAGTATCAGAATTAAAGTTTATCATGCATAGCTTGGACAAATAGCTATGACGCCCCTACTCATGTCACCAGTGCCTTAGAGTAGGTGCAGATTTTAATAAAGAGACTTTCTAAATAAAGACCTCTAGCAAAGTCAACGAGCTGACTTTCTATCACTTCCGAAAGTGAAGGGCAAACTCGGCCATGATAAAGTCTTGCACAAAGAACAAACAAATAACAATAAAAATAATAAGCAAATAACAAAAAGAAACAAAATAACAAGCTCACAAAAATCTTTGGGATAAATACCACCACCAAAAGCATCATTGTTTAAATACATAAAGTCTTGAAAAGAACTAAAATCAGGAAAAAACAGATCATCTACAATGTGTCTAATATTAGAAAGTTCGTGTATAATTATAGGACAAGTATTAGCTAAAACAAGCCTTTCCATAAATTCAAATTCATAAGTAAAAAGATAAAAATTAGCAAGAAAAACACACAATTTGTACCCATATGAATTCCAATACATTGTTTGAATAAAGCATCACCAGTTGAAATATACAAGTTTTCTAGAAGAAAATCTAACCAAACAAGAATGTCACTTTCATCTATCTACTATCTATTATCTATATCTATTATCTATATCTACGGACTTGGATTTCAACCATAAATAATTAAAATGCAATGTAGACTTTTCTTCCAAAAGAGCCTTACATCTATATTTGGTAAAGTATTGGAGGTCTCACATATTCTTGTGAGAGGTTGCTTTGGAAGTCTTGGATTCAATTCTTGTGGGAAGTCTTGGATTCAATTCTTGTAAGGAGCATGGAAAGTTGAGTATAGTTTACTCAAACCTAAGCATAGTCTTCTAGAAGATTCTAACTTCAGTTAACCCCAATACTTGGAGCACATATCATTACATGGACGACACTTAGCAAAGTAGGGCTCACTTGCATAAGTCAGCAAACCCTTGGAGAGACTATATAAGAAGGCATTTGTTGGGAAGAGAATCCTCTCTACTTGGTGATGGTCATAATTCCTCGTCTCTTAGCACTAGTATCAATCAAAAGGGAATCTAAAGACAAGAATAATCTCTTGTAGAATAAGATGGTGCAATAAAATTTTCTAAGAAATTTTGACCTAGCATCTTTTAGAATCACTATACAAACTAAGTATAAAGATGATGTCCAAAAATTTGTACAAATTATACATAAATCAAAATTTATCCGACGATCCTCCCTCCCTTAAATTTTATTTGTTGGGGCTTTGCATTTAAGCTTCCTTCTATGTTGCTCATGTCTATCTCGAGGTGGTGCTTTGATGAAGATATCCGCACCATCATCTTGAGTAGAAATATAATGAAGTCTGATTTTCTTTTTCCATTCTATTGTAGTGGTATTGAACTTTTCTATGCTTGTATTTTGGAGTGGAACACTAGATTTTTCGCAACTGCAACCGACTATCTGTATAAATATCTATAGGTACAAAATCTGTATAAATATCGCACTCTGACTGCCTGTATAAATATCTATAGGTACAAAAAGTATAAATCCTTTAGAAGCTTTTGTATCTAAACACATTTTGTAGATGCTACATAAGTTGCTCCATATTTTGCTTCACAAGTAGAAGTGGAAGTTGTACTTTGTTTCTTACTTAATCAAGATATGAGTGAATCACCAAGAAAGAAACAAAAACTTGTAGTAGGTTCCATGTCATCATAATCACCTGCACAATATGAATCTACATAACCTGTCAATTTGAAGTTACTTTGCCTTCTATGAAATTCAAGAATCTAATGTTCTGTTTTTTCAACCATATGAAAATGTGTCGTTAAAGGTTCATGCATAAATCTACTTACATGTGACATTGAATACTAAATATCTAGTTTGGTATCACATACATAGATTATGCTACCAATAACTTGACTATATAATGTACTATCAAACGGTTCATCTCCACCACTATAAGCTATAACTATTAAGTCAAATTCCACACATATGGAAATATTATCAATTCAGTATGCCAAACTTCAAGCTTTTTTTTAATGTATGTCTTCTAATTCATAGAGATACCAGAATGATCATCTTGAGAAAACTATATGCCTAAATAACAGTGCAATAATCCGATGTCTGACATACTAAAAGTTTTCTTCAAGTTCTTTTTAAATCTTTCTATCTTTCTTTTTCATTAGGACCTATTAATGAGATGCCATCTACATATATTATCAAAATTAGTATATCCTTTTCTATCATCTTTATGCAAAGTGTGGACTATTTTTAAACCCTTCTTTGATTAAATATGCATACCAAGCTCTTGGAGCTTGTTTGAGTCCATAAAATGCTTCTATTAACCTACAAACCAAGTCTTCTTTTCCTTTTTCTTCAAATCTTGGGGATAGATTGATATACAGTTCATCATGTAAATCACCACTCAAAAAAAATTGTTTTAATATCAAGTTGATAAATCTTCCAACCAAAGTGTGAAGCGATGATGACAACATATCTAATCATAGTCATACGAGAAGTAGAAGCAAATGTCTCATCATAATCTATATCTTTGTTTTGTACAAACCTTTGACTATTAGTCTAGCAAAACATATCAAGTTCATGAATTTTCCAACCAAAATGTGAAGCAATGCTAACAACAAATTCACTCGTAGTCATACAAGAGGCAAATGTCTCATCATAAACTATACCTTTCTTTTATGCAAAACCTTTGACTACTAGTCTAGTTTGGTACCTATCAATATATCCATCCACTTTTCTTTTGATTTTACATACCCATTTTGTATCATTTGGCTTTGTACTTAAAGGAAGTTCACAAAATATCCCATTTTTATTTTTCTCAATTGATTTTAATTCATCTTTCATAGACCCACCTTTTATCTTTCAGAGCTTCACCTATACTTTCTCAGTTCTAGTTCATATGCAAGAATACTTTAGATAAAATGATTAATACAATCATCAAAAACATAGTCCGTTATGCTCTGCATAGTACATTGTTCTTCTACTACTTTTTGCAAGTCGAGCTTCTCCTCCACTTCAATATTCAAAAGGTCTTTCTAAGCCTGATTCACATAGAGTAGATAACACCCATCTAGGAATCCTCTTAGAAATATTTGTATTAGTCAAGGTTTCTAAAGGTTCAAGAGTAGAAGGTTCAGTTGAAATTGTGGTGATGGCATAGGCAAGGGCTCAATAATGGTCCTAGAACTAGATGGTGAGGAACACGTCTCTCAACTATAGGAGATGGCAACAAATGTTGTAGATCTCATTATCCTTTTTCTATTTATACTCAAAAGCAAATTACAACCAAAATAATAAAAAGAAATTTGACATCATCCACAAAAGACTATCTTCTAGAAAAATTACATCTGTACTAACATAAGTTTTCTTGGCCTCTAGATCAAGTCATAAATTGTTTTTGTAACCAATTAAGATGCATTTCAATGCCTTTTAAGTTTTGTTCTAACTTACCTCTATGTTCAATAGGCACATGCATATAAGCAAGACAACCAAAAACTCTCAAGTGTTCAATGTTTGGTTTAGAACAATATTATTCTTCATAACGAGTTTGATACTGGAGAGTTTTAGTTGGAGCTCTATTTTTTATGCGATTAGCGCACCTAAGCCCTTCATATCAATAATAACGTACGAGTTTCTTATTTAATGACATTGTCTTAGTCATTTCTATAAGAATTCTATTTTTTCTCTCAACTATATCATTTAACTCAGGTGTCATCGAATAGTTAATTGGTGTTTGATTCCCCTAGATGCGAGAAAATCATTGGAACTCTTCAAAAATATACTCTGCCCCTCAATCTGAACATAGAGTTTTAATCTTCTTCTCAGACTCATTTTCCATAATGATGGATAGATTTTTTAACTTGGTGAAGACTTATGACTTAGCTTTGAGACAAAAGATCCAAGTGAATCCATAGTAATCATCAATGAATGTCACAAAACAAGTAAATCCACTTCTAGATCTAGTCTTCATGGTCCACAAAGATCAAAATGGATTAACTCAAGCTTCCTAAAGACTCTTCCCAAAAATTGTTGTTATGTATCCTTTCTTGAAGGGGAGTTTGTGCATTTTACCTGGATTGCAACCCTTAGTTTGGCAAAGATCTAACCATATCATGTTTTCTCAAAGTGATTAAACCTTTGAAGTAAAGATAGCCATATCTACTATGCCAAAGCTCCATATTCTTCAGGTTATATTTATCTTCATAAGTTCAAAGTTATCCAAACCTACAAACTAAAGATAAGACCACGAGCACAAACACAAGAAAAAACCAACAACCAACACAAATGACTACATAAAAAATAAGATCAATTTAAGTCATGAAACATTTACAAACTAAAAAAGCCAATACAAAATGAAAAAGAATAAAAAATATTATATAAAAAACAAATAAATAAAAATAAAGTAAAAAATTTTAGCAAGCTATTTATTAAAAAGAATAAAAAATAAATAAATAAAATGGAAAAGAAAAAATTACCAAATAATATATATCAAACACACAATAACAACAAAAGAGTATACATATTAAAAGATAGTAGTTATAATGATAATAAATAAGAAATAAAAACTTTAAAATAAACGCCTTAATAAATAGATATAAGATTTTAAAAAATAACACTTTGAAAATAAAAATAATAGTAGAGAGAATATTAGTAAATGAAAAAAAAAACATTAAAATTAAATAATAGAGAAATAGAAAATAAAATTAAATAAATAAATAAAAGAATAATAACAAAAACAAAACAAAAAGTCCACCTTTAACTTCTATGTTTATCCAAAACAAGAAGTATCATAATTTAAACTTTAACATGCATAGCTTGGACAGATAACTATGATATTCATACTCATGTCATCCATGCCCAGGAGTAGGTGCAGACTTTAATAAAGAGTCTTATTTATTAAAGTCTTTTCTAAATAAAGAGTTCTAATAAAGTCAACTAGTTGAGTTTCTATCACTTTCAAAAGCGAAGAACAAACTCAACCATATAATCAAGTCTTATACAAAGAACAAACCAAAAATAATGATAAAAATAATAACTATAAAATTAAAAGACAAATTAATAGTTTTTAAAAATAATAATAATAATACATAGGTATGAAATAAATTAATTAATATTGGAAAAAAATAAAAAAATGACCAAAAAGAATAAAATAAAACCATAAATAAAGAGCGAAAGGACCCTTGAAAACTCTTTTATTAATGATTAAAAGTTCTCCTTTTCTATTGATCTTACTAATGACCAATTTGAACAAATGAAAAGAAGAACCATGAATGAACTTATTATGAAGTAAGAAAGTCCTTACTTTTCTTTAAAATTTTCTTGAATGAATACTCTTTTCGAACATGCTTCGACATACTTGGATTTCAATCATAATAAGTTAATATGCAATGCAAATTTTTCTACCAAAAGAGCCTTATGTCTATCTTTGGTGAATTTAAAAGAGAAAACCTTCCTAACTAAAGAAGAAATCTTGTGCTTCAAATCATTCAAATCTAACCTTGTATACAAAGTGATGAAGTCAAAAGTTTGAAGCCCCAATGGAACAGATTATAAATCTCGATTTAATGGAGTTCTTATGGAATTTCCAAACTATATACAAAGATTATAACTTTGCCAAAATTTGAAACCATAAGATCTACAAAAATCTTGATGATTTGAATTAACTTCTGCAGAAGAAACACTACAAACACTATATGTAGAGGAGTCGAGTTCTTTGATAAGGCACTCTATATGAAACTTTTCTAAGCAAAATCAAAATTATTAGGGCATTTATCCGCATAAGAAATTACAAAGTTTCTATGAAATATTTTAATTGAAGTCAAGTCACTTCTTGATAATTTCTCACTAAAGCTAAATGTGTAAAAATTCCATATATACCTAAAGATACTTCAAATCTTGTAATGAAACTATCAATGCCCTTTTCTATATCTTTAAAGATGCAATCATCCTTAAGAGGTATGGAGTCTAAATCTTGTTTCTCTAGACGTACTTTTTCTTCTTCACTCTTTGGCACAAGGAGTTTTTTCTCACTACCTTTTGTTCTCCTCATGCAAGTGTCTTAGAAATGTGTATTATAGGGCAACCTTCCACTAGGGACTCCACTTGTAAGTTCAAAGATATCAAATTTGAATGTCAAAAAAAGGCCAAAGCTAGTCAAAGATAGGTCAAAATTGATCAAACATATGGCGATTTTTTTTATTGCAAATTAGCAAGGTCTAAAAGAGAGCTATCCAATCATATATAACAGTTGTGCAATAGATAGCAAATTGATAGAGAAAAGTCAAGCCCTAATTTTTGGGCAAACAAAATCAAGTCAAAGTCAAAGACAAGTGGCAAGTTTAGATTGGGCATGATATAAAACATCGTGAATTAACGATTTAATATCAAAACATTTAAATAATATCATAAAAAAAGCCCATTGAGAAATTCACGCCGCAATTTCTTGAAAAGCACTTTTCGAGCTCTTTTGGTCAGCTTTTCAACTTGCCACAAGTATTATATAAAGACAAGTTCTCTAGCCTATTGCTTATCACTATAACATAGGAGAGCCACTTGGGCTCTCTTTCACTTGAAGAGGTGGAGTTGTGCTTTCTTCACCTTCAACAAGGTATGCGGCAACCTTAGATAAGCCTTATAGCTTATCTATTTTGAAGTAGGTTATCTTCAAACTATGGAGATTGTGAAATTATGAGCAGCTTGTCTCTCAAGCATATTTCTTCATGCTATCTTGTACCTTCATGTACTTCATGAGTGTAATGTATGGAATATATTTGGATCTTGGCTCCTTTCTCCCTCTCATGTCTTATCTACTTTCCATCTTGTCTCTATTTTCTCTCTATCTCTAAATTGACTTTGGGCCTAAAACCAACAATTTGTCTTAGGGCATGATAAAAATAGTGTACATAGAGAATAGTGACACGTGTAGAAGAGTGAAATCTTCATGGCAAATGAAGATCCAGCTCCGATCTATATTCCGCATGAGGCCAGAGATCATCCAAATGGTGTATCTTAATGCACAAGCTGATTATAGAATAGCAGGGAATTCAACTCCAAGGGGGGTCACTGTTCACATCAGCCCTAAAAAATTGCACCAGCAATCATCATAATCAGTTTTAGCATATGTCATGGCAGCAAAAAATATCTTATGTGCTGGTTATCCTAGAGTCGGATGCATATGAGTTTGCAAGACTAGAGAGCATTGTTTGCTTGAGTAACTGAGAAGTGATGTTCCAACTACTAGTCAACCTTCTAAGTGCTCCTTGAAGTTAGTGAATAAACCAAATATGGGAGTTGGTAGCATGTCTAGCTGATCATGTAGGAAGACTTATGTGAGCAAGGAAGGGTTTCGTCTCTATATGCAAAAGCTTACAAAGGATCAACATGTGGTGGACTTATAGCATCTTCTTGTATATGTATGTGTTTGTTTGATAGGTGTAGATGAGAGCATATGACTTTAACTTGAGGCCTAGCCAACCTTGATAGTTGAGGGAGTATGTTTGAGTCTACATACTATCCAATACCTAGCATCCCTTTGTTGTCTCTATCCCTCAAAATAGTACTTGGTTGAGAAGAGTATGGGATGTATGAGTTCTCTTTGTGATATGTGTTGGAAGAGAGCTCTTCATGTTCAAGGTCCTTGTGTGTGTGAATACTTGGCATGATCTATGAAAACTAGAGGTACCTAACTTAAAACTTAATAACTAGATCAACAATATACATACCTAGCATATTCCCCTAGTGTCAAGTTAGGAGGGGAATGTTAGAAATGTGTGTTATTGGGGGCAGCCTTCCACTAGGGACCACTCTTACAAGTTAAAAGATATCAGATGTTGAAGGTCAAAACAGGTCAAAGCTAATCAAAGATAGGTCAAAATTCACCAAAGATGTGCTGATTGTTTTATTGTAGATTATGAAAGAACTAAGAGAGAGCTATATAACCATATATATCACTTGGGCAATAGTGATAGATTGATGGAGAAGAGTAAAACCCTAATTTTTGGTCAAAAGATAAAATATATTAAAAATCAAGTCAAAGTCAAAGACGAGTGGCAAGTTTTGATTGGACATGATATTAAAACATCGTGGTCTAATGGTCTAACATTAAAAAATCAAAAAAATATATATATAAAAAGGGCCCATCCTCAAATTCGCATCAAGAATTTTGAAAAAAGTGCTTTTTTGAGATTTCTTTGACAGCTTTTCAACTTGGCACAACAATTATATTAAGACAAATTCTCTAGCCTATTGTTTATCATTCTCAAGGAGGAGAACCACTTGAGCTTGGTGGAGGATGACTCTCTTTCACTTCGAGAGGTGGAGTTTATGCTTTCTTCATCTTCAACAAGTATGCAATAGCCTTATAGCTTATCTATTTTGGAGGAGGTTATCTTTATGCTATGGAAATTGTGGAGTTACGGGAAGCTTGTTTCTCAAGCATATTCTTCAGCTACCTTATAACTTCATGTACTTCATGATTGTAATGTATGGAATATATTTGGAGCTTGGCTTCTTTATCTCCCTCATCTCTTGTCTATTCTCCAATTTGTCTCTATTTTCTTTATGTCTCTATATAATCGCGAGCCTAAAAACCAACAATTGGTATCAATGCAAGATAAAAGAGTGTACATAGAGAATAGTGCTTCATGTAGAAGAGTGAAATCTTCATGGAAGATGAAAAACTAGCTCAGATCTATATTCAATAGGAGGTGGAAGATGATCCAAATGGTTTATCTTCATGCACAAGCTAATCATAGAATAGTAAGGAATTCAACTCAAACAGGGGTCACATCAGCCCTAAATGATTGCACTGCACTCGTTATAATCAGTTTTAGCATATGTCATAGAAGCAAAATATATTTTATGTGCTTGTTATGCTGGAATTGAAGATATAGCCCATGATTTTGCAAAGAATCCATATGTTGTCAATGAGTTTGCAAGTCTAGAGAGCATTGCTTACTTGTGTAATTCAAAGTGATGTTCAAACTACTAGTCAACCTTCTAAGTGCTCCTTGAAGTTAACCACTCAACCATATATGGGAGTTGGAAGCACACCTTGGTGGTCATGGAGAAAGACTTATGTGAGCAAAGAGGGGTATTATCTCTACATGAAGAAACTTACTAAGGATCAACATGTGGTGGACTTACAACATCTTCTTGTATAAGTGTGTGTTTGTTTAATAGGTGTAGATGAGAGCATATGACTTTCACTTGATAGGCCTAGACAACCTTGATAGTTGAGGGAGAATGTTTGAATCTACATACTATCCAATACCTGGAGGTTGGCATCCCTTTGTTATCTCTATCCTTCCAAGTAGTACTTGGTTGAGAAGACTATAAGATGTGTGAGTTTTGTTTGTGATGTGTCATGGGAGAGAGTTCTTCATGTTCAAGGTCCTTGTGTGTGTGGATACTTGGATTGATCTGTCAAAACTAGAGGTACCTAACTTAAAGCTTAATAACTACATCAACGATATACCTACCTATCATATTCCCCTATTGTAGGTATTGTTATAAATGTGTTTTACTGTCGCAAGCTTCTACTAGGAACCCAACCTGCGAGTTAAAAGATATCAAATGTTGAAGGTCAAAACTTCTCAAAGATAGGTCAAAATTGGTCAAAGATGTGTTTTTTTTTGCAGATTATGAAAGAGCTCAAAGAGCGCTATCCAACCATATAATAAATACTTCGGCAATAGACAGCAAATTGGTGGAGAAAATTAAAACCCTAATTTCTGGTCACAAGATAAAATATGATCAAAATTAGGTCAAAGTCAAAGGCAAGAGGCATATTTTGATTAGATTTGACTTCATGCACAAGCTCATTCTAGAATAGGAGGGAATTCAACTCCAATAAGGGTCACATCAGCCCTAGAAGATTGTAGAAGCATTCATCATAATCGATTTTAGCATATGTCATACCAGCATATGACTTTAACTTGATAGGCGCCGTAAACCTTGATAGTTGAGCGAGTATGTTTGAGTCTACATACTATCCAATACTTGGCATCCCTTTGTTGTCTCTATCCTTCCAAGTAGTACTTGGTTGAGAAGAGCATGGGATGTGTGAGTTCATGTGTGTTGAGAGAGAGCTCTCTATGTTCAAGGTCATTGTGTAAGTGGATACTTGACATGATCTTTGAAAACTAGAGGTATCTAACTCAAAACTAATAACTACATCAAGAATATACCTACATGCCATATTACCCTAGTGTCATGTTAGGCGGGGGATTGTTAGATATGTCTTGGGGCGATCTTCCACTAAGGACCCACCTGCAAGTTCAAAGATATCATATGCTTAAGGTCAAAACATGGTCAAAGTTGATCAAAGAGAAGCCAAAGTTGGTCAAAGATGTGTAAATTTTTTTAGTGCAGATTATGAAAGAGCTCAAAGAGAGCTATCCAGCCATATATAACACTTTAGAAATAGGAAGCAAATTTGTGGAGAAAAGTCAAGCCCTAATTTTTGGTCAAAGGATAAAATACAATCAAGATCAAGTAAAAGTCAAAGACAAGTGACGAATTTTGATTGGACATGATATAGAACATCATTATTTAATGAATTAACAATTTTTTTAAAACCCACCCGTCTCGGTGTTGCGAATTTCCAAAAAAGTGCTTCTTTGAGCTTTTTTGTGAGCTTTTCAACCTGGCACAAGTATTATATAAAGACAAGTTCTCTAGCCTATTGTTTGTCACTCTCAACAAGGAGATCAGCTTGGGCTTGGCAAAAGATGACTCTCTTTCACTTGGAGAGGTGGAGTTGTGCTTGCTTTATCTTCAACAAGGTGTCGCAGACTTAGAGCTTAACTATTTTGGAGGAGGTTATCTTCAAGCTATGGAGATTGTGGAGTTATGGGCACCTGATCTCTCAAACATATTCTTCATGCTACCCTGTAACTTCGTGCACTTCATGATTGTAATGTATGGGATACATTTGGAGCTTGGTTCCTTGCTCTCTCTCATGTATTGTCTGTTATCCATCTTGTCTCTATTTTCTCCATGTCTTTATATTAACTGTGAGCCTAAAAAACCAACCATTGGTATCAAAGTACGATAAAATAGTGTACATAGAGAGCGGAGTTGCATGTAGAAGAGCAAATTGTTCATGGAATATGCAAATTCAACTCAAATCTATATTGAAGAGGAGGAAGTAGATGATTAGACAGTCTATCTTCATGCACAAGCTGATTACAAAATAGCACGGAATTCAACTCCTCGAGGGGTCGCATCCACCCTATAAGATTGGAAAAGCAATTATCATAATCAGTTTTGGCATATGTCATAGCAGCAAAATATAAATAGCACAGAATTCAACTCCTCGAGGGGTCGCATCTGCCCTCTAAGATTGGGGAAGAAATAATCATAATCAATTTTAGCATATGTCATAGCGACAAAATATATTTTATGTGCTTGTTATGTTGGAAATGAAGATGTAGTTTATGATTGTGCACAGAATGCCGAGTTTGCAAATGAGTTTGCAAGATTGGATTGCATTGCTTCCTTGTGTAATTGAGAAGTATTGTTCAAACTACTAGTCAACCTTATAAGTGTTGGGTGAAGTTAGTCACTCAACCATATATGGGAGTTCGGAGCACATCTTGGTGGCCATGGAGGACTTGTGTGAGCAAGGAGGGGTTTTATCTCTACATGGAAAAACTTACAAGGGATGAACATGTGGTGGACTTATAACATCTTCTTGTATATGGGTGTGTTTGTTTGATAGGTGTAGATGAGCGCATATGACTTTAACTTCATAGGCATGGACAACTTTGATAGTTGAGGGTAAGTTTGAGTCTACATACTATCCAATACCTAGCATCCCTTCGTTGTCTCTATCCTTCCAAGTAGTATTTGGTTGAGAAGAGTATGGGATCTGTCAATTCTCTTTGTGAAGTGAGTTGAGAGAAAGCTCCTCATATTCAAGGTCCTTGTGTGTGCACCTACTTGGCATGATATGTGAAAACTAGAGGTACCTAGATTTAAACTTTGTAACTACATAAACAATATACCTACTTGGCTTATTCCCTTATTGTCGAGTTAGGAGGGGATTGTTTGAAAAAATGTGTGTTGTTGGGGCAACCTTCCATTAAGGACCCCATCTGCGGGTTAAAGATATCAAATGTTCAAGGTCAAAAGATGGTTAAAGCTAGTCAAAGAAAGGCCAAAATTGGTCAAAGATGTGAACACTTTTTTATTGTAGATTATGAAAGAGCTCAAAGGGACCTATTCAATCATATATAACACGTGGGTCAACAAATTCGCGGAGAAAAGACAAACTTAATTTCTAGTCAGAGGATAAAATATGGGCAAAATCAAGTCAAACTCAAAGATAAGAGGCAAGTTTTGATTGAACATGATATAAAGATTATACTTATAATGGTTTGACATTAAAAAATTAAAAAATATTAAAAAGAGACCCATCTTGGAATTCGCACAACAAATTCTCAAAAAGTGCTTTTTTGAGCTTCTTTGGTTAGCTTTTCAATTTGGCACAGGTTTATATTAAGACAAGTTATCTAACCTATTGTTCACCACTCCCAAGGAGGAGGACCACTTTGGCTTAATGGAGAATGACTCTCTTTCACTTGCAAAGGTGGAGTTGTGCTTTCTTCATCTTTGACAAGGTAGGCAACAGCCTTGGAGCCTATCTATTTTGGAGGAGGTTATCTTCGAACTCTCGATATTGTAGAGTTATGGGCAGCTCGTCTCTCAAGCATATGCTTCATGTTACCTTGTAAATTCATGTACTTCATGATTGTACTGTATGGAATACTTGGAGCATGACCCCTTACTCTCTCTCATGTCTTGTCTATTCTCCGTATTGTCTCTATTTTCTCTTTGTCTCTATATTGTGGGAATAAAAACCAACAATTTGTATCAAAGCAAAATAAAATAGTGTACAAAAAATAGTGTTGCATGTAGAAGAGTGAAATATTCATGGTAGATGCAGATACAATTCAGATCTATATTCAACAAGAGGTAGGAGATGATCCAAACAGTCTACCTGCATGCACAAGCTGATTATAAAATATCAAAGAATTCAACTCCAAAAGGGGTCACATCATCCCTAGAAGATAGCCTCAGTAATTATCATAATCAGTTTTGGCACATTTCATAGCTGCAAAATATATTTTACATGTTGGTTATGCTAGAATTGAATGTAACTGATGATTTTGCAGAGAACGCATATGAATTTGCAGATGAGTTTGCAAGACTAAAGAGCATTGCGTCCTTGTGTAATTGAGAAGTGATGTTCAAACTACTAGTCAATCTTCTGAATGCTCCTTGAAGTTAGTCGCTCAACCATATATGGGAGTTGGCAGCACACCTTGGTGGTCATGGAGGAAGACTTATGTGAGAAAGGAGGGGTTCTATCTTTACATGGAGAAACTTACAAAGGATCAATATCTGGTGGACTTATAACATCTTGTATGTGTGTTTGTTTGATAGATGTAGATGAGAGCATATGACTTTAACTTGATAGGCATGGCCAACCTTGATAGATGAGGGAGTATGATATTTTATTGGCTATGATCAGTCACTAAAAAAACTTATCAAAAAAGCTATTAAAAGCTGATATTTCGGAAATTTGATGATAATTTTGTTTTACTTTTTCGGAAAAAAATACATCTACTTTACTCTTTTGTCGCCTACTATTTACGCATCAAATCTTGACCATTGGATTAAAGTGATGAGACACATATCATATTAGAAATTGACTACTATCCAAATCTGAAATACTATTTGCCTTCAAATTTTGACCATTCTTTAATGTATTTTGACTTTTGCAATCTAAAAATGTCTAAGATCTTCTAGATATCTTTTGAAAATAGGAGCACCTCCACTTATGGAAGATTGCTTTTTTAACAGCCATGGCACTAAGCATTGGAAGCCGTAAAACGAGTGTTTAGACATCTCAAAGGCACTTTGCGTTTGGGTCTCTTTTACTATAGAGATGCTCATCCATGTTTTCATGCTTTTACAGATAATGACTGGGCTAGTTGTTATGATACACACAAGTGCCCCCTAGTGGTAATTGCTTTTTCCTTGGAGGATCATGCATCTCTTGGTTGAGTAAGAAGCAACCTACTATGGCCACATCCAGTTTTGAAGCGGAGTACATGGCAATATTCACAACATTAGTGGAGTGTATATGGCTCAAATGCTTATTGATGGATCTATGCATGAAGATTGATGCAACTACACATATTCTCACTGAGAGTTAGAGTGCATTGACGGTTGTAAGAAATCCATTTTTTCATGTGCACACAAAGCACATTGAGGTTCATTATCATTATGTCAAAGAGCACCTTCATGATGGAGATATTGATTTGGAATATGTGCCTACACAAGATAATGTGGAAAACATATTCACCAAGGCTCTTTCGCAGGAAAAGTTTGAAGCTTCTCGCAAAGCTTTAAACTTGTGACCTTGTGGGGGTTGATCTATCACTCCTTGTATGTGTTCACATCACACTCTCCAACTTCCCAGGGAGTTTGTTACACTTATCTGTCCCTCGAGCAAAGTCGCACGGGGACACGTCCCCGGGGCCTAGGGACGTCGGGACACCGTCCCCTCAAGCTTATACCTCAAGACGCCTAGCCGGGACGGCAGCCGTCCCCTTACAACAGTCTGAAACAACAAACCATCCCCGGGACGGATTCTTGTCATGACCCTATTTGGGGACGGAAACCGGGACGGACCTATTGTTTGGAGGGATTTTTTGCCACAAAACTTCAAGTTTTCTTGGCCTCTCTTTTAGAGTGTCTTAAGCCAATGTTCAAGGTATTTAGAACCTTCTTGAGGGCCATATGCAACCATAAATGGAGGCTACACTAGTTGTTTCTATTGATCCATAGTATGATGTAACATTTTTTTGCTCTCAATGCTCATGATAATACAATATGTATATGAAATTTGTATATGATGATGGTGATGATGATTATGATGATGATGATGTTGATGTAAATCTTGTTTTTTTAGATGATAAGATATAAATGACAATTAAGTCACAATTTTGAATGTTCAAATTTCAAACTTCAAAAGTATTTGATACATGTTTCTACTTGAAAACACACTTTTTCTATACTTTTGTTCTTATTGGTCCTTTCATATGTTAACTCATTCATATGTTAACTCATTGTGCATTACTTCTTGATATTTTTGAGAAAACCAGCATTTTTCTAGTGTCGTCCCGGGGACGCGTCCCCGGGACACCCTAGGCTCCGTCCCCGTCTTGGGGACACCACCGTTCCCGAGACCCGTCCCCGTCCCCTGGTGACTTTGCCCTCGAGTAACTTTGATGTAAACCATTTCCCTACAAGAATCTTGATTGATTTGAAATTAAAAAGCCTCATTTCTACATATGATGTATGGGAAAAGTTTAAAGCTACATATGGAAACCACTCTTATAAACCATGTGCATTTTATAAACTTGTTAGTATGTAACTTAATGAGTCTAATAGTGCTACTAAGCTCCTTGCTCTATTTACATGTACTCATTCACAATTGCAAAGCTCAAAGATTACCTAGTGTTGATGATAAGCTCAAGGCTACATTCTTGCTTATGATTTTATCGAAACTCTTGGGAAACACTTTCGGAGTCATTGTCAAATAACTCCAACCTTACCTTTGAAAAGATTAAAGAGAAACACAAGTAAAGAAGGCATTGGATATGCCCAAGAAAAATAGAGAAGAATAGTGGAGTTGCATAAAGATCCAAGAGTAAATACAAATGCAAATTAGATGTGACAAGCTAAGAATGTGGAAGAAAAAGCCACAAAAAGGATAGTGCAAGAACTACAACGCCGAACAAGAAAGGAAGTAGAATGCACATGACAAAAGGAAGAAAGAAACAAAGACTTATGCAAAGGCAAGCACCAAGTAGAAGGAGAAAATCAATGTGGCCTCTACTGTAGTCATTAAGGAGTCCTCTCCCATAGAAGATATCCTATGTGCTACCATTGCAGCCCACGATGCTGGTCATGATGATGATAAGAAGCTTGAGCTCAAACAAGCTCCTACGCAATTCTACAAAATGTTTGATGCATTTATACTCAAACATGGATTCAAACACAAGCATGCAAATCATTGTTTGCACACAATCATTCTTGTGTTGTATGTTGTTAATATGTTGCTTTGTAGGAAGAAAAGAGCATATTAAAAACTCTAAACATCAGCTGAATGTTGCCTTTGCCATGAAAGATCTTGGTGAACCTTAGCATATCTTGGGCATGCGGATAAAAAAAGAGGAGCATTAGCACCTCTTGTATTTGTCACAAGAAAAATAGATTGAAAAGGTGATGGATAGTCTTCGAGATGGCTGATGCCAACGTACTTAATGTGCCAATCCAGTCTCATGTTAAATATCCAAAGTTGACTATCCAAAGAATGACAGTGCAGCCAATTACACGAAAGGTGTTTTCTATGCTTGAATTTGTGAGTTGTTTATGTTTGTTGGACCGCTATCAAGTGAATTATTGCTCATTTAGTGGGAGTTGTGAACTGATTCACGACTAATCCTGGCAAAGCACATTGGGACGTGAGGAAGCCCATTATGAGATATTGAAAAGGTATAAACTCAAAAATGCCTATGTTATGGAAAGGATCCACTTGAATTTGAAGGATTTTGCAACTCTACATGGCAAGTGATGTGGACACATGTAAATCCACTAGTGGGTACATCTATACATTGAGAGGTGGTGCGATTTCATGGTGGTCCACACTCTTAACGGATTATTGAGGTGAAGCTATTTCATGTAGTCCAATCCCCTTTAAATTTATCCATAGTTGGTTGTGAAAAGAATGATGATGCAGCCAATTACAAGAAGCATGTTTCCTATGCATTGATTTGTGGATCACTTATGTATGTTGGGTTGTTGTCGAAAAACACTTTACGACTCTAACATGAATGTTGATGTAGCCACATGTAAATCCACTAGTGGCTATATCTATACGTTGGGAGATGGTACTATTTTCATGGTGGTCTACACTCCAAAGGATAGTTGCACTATATACTACAAAAGTTATGTATTTGAACCACAAAGAATTCTAAGGAAGCCATATGGTTAGCACACTTAAGCACTTAGTTTGATATGCCAAACAAAGCACTTGTTCTTGGTTGTGATAGCCAAAGTGTTATATGCCTTCTTAAGAATGTCATGTTTCATGCTCGCACTAAGCACATTGCAATATCACTTCATTAGTGAGGTGTTTGAGAATGACCTCATCACACTGATCAAGGTGAAAACATAGTAGAATCGAACAAGTGTTCTCACTTAGTGCCTAAAGGCACATCACCACTTATGTATATGGATGGTGGGAGTTAGCTTACCTTAAAGAAGCCTCCTTCACCCTTTAAGTGGACGTAATTGATTATTGGGGGTAAAGGCCCCAACGAGACACCCTTTGTACATACAAATCCTACATACTGTAGCGCACTTTGATAGTTTGTCAAATTTATTTTTAATGCATTTATTAGCCCAAAATTGAATCCATTATAGCTATTTCATTTGCAAATTGCCACTAGTAAGTTTGATCTTTTAAAGGTGTCATCACCTTGATTTATGAGCAAGTGCCCAAGATTACCCCAGTTTCATGTAAACCTCGTCTCAAAACCTTTGACTATTGGACTTCAAACTTTGCATGTACTTCTCCATCCTCTTCTTCATCTCCTTTTTTCAATTTTTCGCACAAACCTAATCATCTATGGCCAATCTCCTTCTCTCCTAAGCACCTTCACTTTCCTTGGGCTGAATTGGTATTTGGTACTTACACAAACCTCTAGCCTCTCTAGTTTCTCTTTCAAGGTGCTCATTGTCTATCATGTTGTAGTTTACATTTTATCCACCAAATTGACTATATTATTTCAACTATCATGCTCCATTAATCTACAAATTTTGTTTTCTTGAATTCAAATTCAAACCATTATGCACATTAACTCCAAGTATCAAAGAGATAATCAAGATCCCCAGTGCCCACCACGTGTGGAAACATGCATGTTACCTAATCCTCAACACATAAAACTCTTTGGGTCTTCCTTCTATTAGTGATAACAATAGATAAGGACGTAAAATCCTTCAAAAAAGAATCACAATGATACAAGCATTATGAATAAGTGAAACTAATCAAAAATACATTAGAAAATTCAAAAGACATCCAGATAAGGGTGTTACCATGAGGGGGCATCTAGAATGCTTGGGGGGAAAGCATATCACAAAGGCACAACTAAACTCATGAAAGAAAGGTTAAGCTCAAAGAACATAAAAATTCATAGAGTAGAATGTAATTGTTGAATAGGAAACCAAAGAACTCAAGAAAAATGAAGATTAAAAAAAATGCAAGCAAGAGAAGAATCAAAAAGCACATAGTAAATACAACTGACTATTTAAGTTATCTAACTATGTGAAGTAAAGTCTTCTTCTTCTAAAATGCCTTCTAAAAAGTTTTTAGTCACTGCTCCTCTTTTATTGCTTTGGTTTCAGCATAAAACAAATTTATCTTCCTAAATTAATCCTTGAA
Organism: Ceratopteris richardii; assembly: GCA_020310875.1. Classification (NCBI taxonomy): domain Eukaryota; kingdom Viridiplantae; phylum Streptophyta; class Polypodiopsida; order Polypodiales; family Pteridaceae; genus Ceratopteris; species Ceratopteris richardii. The sequence continues at coordinate 143,878,419 of CM035407.1, forward strand.
AGTATAGCAAGTAGGTTCCCTTTTGTGTGAAAAAATATGATTTTTCATTTGAGGAATAGGTTGAGGTTTGTATATGATGCAGCCATAGAAGGCAGAAAATAAAGCATGCTATACTGAAGGAGATTTCATAATACCTAGAAGAGAAGCTTAACGAAAAAGCAAGAATTTTGTACTAAAAAAAAGTCATACCCGCTTCCCTGCATGAGATCTCAAAAAGTCAACACGAAGCTCCTCCCCTTGTATAATCTTTTTATTCAAGCTCTTAACTGCTGCAGTTGCATCCTCTATGTTTTTAAATTCTGCTAGAGCAGAATTTCTATCTCGTAGGAGCCTAAAATCATCCAGAGGCCCAAAGTTCTTGAACTCTGCTTCCAGCTTCTCTTTAGTGATTGTTTCACTCACTCCCCAAATCCATACATGCCTACTTGGCTTAGCCTGAAACCATGACAAGGGTTCAAAAAGAATATGCTCAAAATAAATCTTGTATGTGTGCAACAAAGTAAAGCTCACTGGTTTGGCAAACTCAATTCGAAGTGGCTGGCCTTTAATATGCTTTCCTTGCAATCCAGCCTTAGCTTCTTTTGCATCTTCCAAATTCCGAAACTCAATGAAAGCATAGCTGCGAGCAGGATAGGCTGATGCATAATCTACAGCACCATATTTAGCAAATGTCTGTATAAGAAGTGCTTCTGATAAATCAGCTGCCACATTGCCAATCCAAAGCAGCCTGGATGGATGCGAATTGCCCTCTGTCTCTTGCATATCTTTTTCCCCCTTACTGAAGTTTATGAGGGAGAAAAAAATTCCATCATTGACGTGATTATAGAGAAGCTAGGTAGAACAAGCGTAGTAGGATGAGAACATAATAATTCTGGTGCAGCCTATGACATCGCGAAAACAAAATACAAGAACGACCCCAATCCACATACATTGGTAAAAGTGCCCACCGTCAAACACATAGCATTGCCAAACTGAACATCCTTCGTGAGAAAACCTGCTTCTGTTCTACCTTTAAGTTCACTTTATAGAATAGACTGTGGGTACATATGCAGATTCTGTTCATTGGCGAATGATAAGATGACAAAGAAACAAAGATAATGTAACAATGGACTATCCATCTGCAACAGAGACTTTCTCATAGCTACCACAGCCAACACATGAGGTTTAAAATTATAAGGTGAACGTACATGCATAAAATCATCGAGGTCCTAAATGAATAACCCTACTCATAGACGAGCGTAGCAACCTAGGAGAATCGCACTCACTGTGAAAAATGCCCGTAGCCTTAGACAGAACCTGGTTTCAAGGCTTTTCAGATACCGTACAGTACACTAATGCAAGTAAAACTTGGTCCCGAGGTACATGCATCCTAATGCTTCCACATCCGAAAGAAATGCTGATGTGTTTTGATAAGCGGATGGACAACACAGTTAATGTCCAGGAATTCAGCAGGTGTAGACTCTCATGAATAAACTTTTCACGCGAAACGAATATAGAATATTCCTTAAGACTCGGCTCTCCTCCATCTTTGCATGAAACATTGCTTCATGCACAATAAATCATCGAATTCATTACCCTGAGCACGCGATCGACAAGACATCGGACTCGATGATCTGATGGAGAAACTCCATACGAGGTAAACTGAATCATATCGATGATGTACATGTTCAAATTATCATGTGTATGCTGCTCTCTCTTTCTCTTTTCGAGCGCGCTAAAAAATAGACATGATAATGCCGCTGATGTTGATGCTTAATGTATCATATTCTCTTTCTCCCTTTGGCTCGGCCCCTCTAATACACACAGCCACACTTTGATGCATGCAAAGGCACGAATGATAGTGCTAACTTCGCGTACCTGTTAGAGCTTCTGTGAGCAGACGTAGGACTATTCTTGTAACCAGAACTTGCGGGAAAGGAAAAGGACTAAGATGATGAGCAGAGCGAAAGCGAGAAGGGTTAAATTAGCGTATCCATTAATGGTGAAAGATGATGAGAGATGTTAAATCAGAGACAAAGCCTATGATGTATGAACGAGCAAGGAGCATGATGCAGCATCAAGGTCGTCTACAGCTGAAAGTCATATACACTTGTGTGAGCCATTGTGGTACATGTTGATATGCGTATCAATGTGTTAGAGAAAAGTTATCAAAGGAGAACAAAGTGGTCTTAGTTCATTCTCTTCTTCATTGGCTTTGCTTTATCTTTTTAAAAAAATAATAAAGGGAGGAATATGGTCCTTCCACCTTAGGCTTACTTTTCAAGTATATTTTCGACTTTGATGACATTGATCCAAATTTATTTTAACAATGCTCAATTTGTGCCCCAAATCAATATCGGTCTCATAGACCCTTGAGAGAATCATGCTGGAATCAGGCTTTGTTGGGTGAGGAATCGGATGCTTCTCAACACTGTGGAATGTTATAAGAGGGGAGACTATGGAAAATATGGAAAGAGAGGTGTGTTGTCAACTTTAGAAGCCCCCCATAAAGAATGGTTGATTGAAAAATCTTTTTTCCTTTTAGGCAAAAGAATTTCCAATTGTAAGAAGCCCCCTCCCTTTAGATATCATAGAGTGTTCTTCCTGGAGAGCAGCAAGATCAAAACCAAGTGGGCCCCAAATGAGGGGGACGAGAGGGTTATATTCAACCTTCCTTGTAAAATTTTCTAGTAATTTGTGAGCAACCCCTGCTTTGTGGGATATGGTGAGTCCCATGGGTGCTAGGAATGTTCACTTGTGTAATTGTAATTTCTATTAACTAAAGTTTGGAAGAGTAGGCTCTATAGAACCTCCTTTAAAAATTAAAAAAAAAACAATGCTCATGTGGAAAAAGTAGTCATTGAGATTCTCAAAAGTATGGTACTTCAAACCCTAGAAGAATAGTGCTATGGGTAAACCTTGATATGAGTAAATTTAGTGGAGGAGTTCCCTTCACAAGGAGAGAGAGTTTGTTTACAGTAGTACGAGAGTGCCTCCATGGGCAAGCTTCCTTTTACACACATGCAAGATTTTGATATGTGAGGTAGCAAGATCTAAGATAGAGTGCCTCCATTGGCAAGCTTCCTTTTACACACATGCAAGATTTTGATATGTGAGATAGCAAGATCAAGATAGAATGAGCTTTTTTCTTCTTTTTTCTTTCTCCTCCTTATGGTTTATGGTTTGTAGTTGCTTCCTATGAATCTCAAGTTTTTAGGGTTTTCATTTTAGAAGAAAAAGGCATGTCGAGTTGCTTTGTGCTATGGTGTTATGATATATATGAAGACTATAGTTTAGGCCACATGATGCTCGTGTCATGTGACATGCCTAAAGTGTGCATATCTACATGATGCCATCCACCTCTCACATGCTGAGATCTTTATTACTACCTCTCTTGGATATATCTATATAATGACATCATAAATAGACCATAAATTAGAGATGTCTATATAATGACATCATATATATAGACCATAAATCAGAGATGGTAAATGGTGGCCATTTTCTTAACCTCAATTATAAGGGACGAAAAAATAAACGTGATTGAATGTGTGCCGTAGTGAGAAGCTTCTCAAAATAGAACCTACGCACGTGTGGCGACCTTTTATTCAGACGAGAAAGAAAAATGAAAATGAAGGAAAATGTTTTTTTTTTTTTTTTTTCAAAATGGAGGTTCGGCCGAGGCCTACTCCCCCGGACTTTAACTTTGACATTGCAACTGTACAAGGAAGGGCATAGTACCCATGGAACCCCCCTTATCCCACAAAAACAGGGGTTTACAACTGGGTTGAACGGCGGTCACAACTACCGCAAGGATGGTCAAACGGTGGCCAACAGCCACATACAACAATTTCTGGGATTCACATGTCCCTACATGTTGCAGCCAGGGGTTGAACCCTCGCCCCCGCCTCAAGAGGCGAGAGGCCCAACCACCAGGCCAGCAAAGCGAGACAAATGAAGGAAAATGTTATAGTAAGTGTGCATGAAGATCGTAAAAAGGTTTCTTTGTTGCATACGCCTATAGATAGACGTGGAACTACTCACAAAGCATGTTGGGGTACTTAGTGAATCACTCATATAAATTTCACTCATATAAATTTTACTCATATAAATTTCCTATACAAGTAAATGGGATATGGAGGTAAAGTTTCTCAAGGTCTTACCTCCAACGCTCATTAAGGGGTGTTGATTTGGAGGTACATTTCCTACTAGTACAAAGTTTCTAAAGATCTTACCTCCAATGCTCATTAGTTGTCGTAGACTTGGAGTGATGTTTTCTACTCATACAAAGTTTTTAAGGATCTCACCTCCAATGCTCATTTACGGGTGTAGATTTGGAGTTGAGATCTATAGAAGAGCCCCAAGCACAACATTTTGCATGTGAATCTTCACCAAGTTGGCATGCTTCCTTCAAACGAAATATTGATTTTTCTTTTCTCTCTATATGCCGAGTCACACTCTTTACTTGCATTGAACATAAGAACTACATGCATTGAGCATAATTGGTTGTTTGGAAGGGATGTCTCATTGTCTATATCAAATTGAAACTTATACATAGATTTCTCTCTCTCTCTCTCTCTCTCTCTCTCTCTCTCTCTCTCTCTCCTGCTCATACTCCCTTTTGACCTAGTCTTTTTCCTTTGATCAAGCATTGACCACTACAACTTTGACTTTCTCAGTGCTTTCTAAAACTTCCTCCAACACTCTCCCATCCCTACATAAGAGGAAGATTGTGAAAGTGCTCATATGGGGACTACTTAATGTAGTGCATGGGTTATCAAACAATTGTGTTCGATGCATGGTCTTGTAGGGTGGCCCTGTGAATGCAACTTTAGATGCACTTATTGAAAAAATGGGAAAGATGTGAGTCTCGAGTGATGTGCCTAAGAGCTATTTGATGAATAGGATGCTTGTATACGATAAATAGGAATTATTGTTGCTTTTTTCTTCTTTTTTTCTCTCTCTTGTCCTCTTTTTTCTTCTTTTACTTCTCTCTTTTTTTAAATTGGCCCAATGAGGCATATGATACAAAAGATAAGAAATATTGCACTAATTTATGGCTCCCCCCTCCCTATTGCTTATAGTGGGTTCAAAGGTAGAGGCCACGAGATTTGTGGTCAATAAGCTTGCAATGACTCAACACAGTGTTGATGTGCACATTGAGAGATACACTTGTTGATATTTTCCCATAAAAGCCATGAACAATTTTGAGGTGGATGCTCTTGAGAAGTAGAATCAAATTGCTTCTTTAGAAGACATACAAGGTAGACCTATCAACCTTGAGGAAGTACTACCCTCTCCCGTATGATAATGAAATTTTAGAATTATAATTCCCTAGGGATAGGCATCTATTTAGATGGCCTAAATTGCTAGGTAGTTAGGCCTAGAAACCCTTACTACTTGATTGTTGGCCCTCTCTCAACTATGAATATTGAGAGGGTACAATGTTTGTACTTTTTCCTAACCCAGACCACTCAAACGACAAAGGAGAAATTGATTTTGAACAAGATAGAAGTGACAGTGAGAGTGGACCCCTTAAAGTTCATCCCACACCTAGTGTGAGAATGATTCTCATCATTGCATTTAATATGACTTGGATTTTATTTGAGCCTTCATGGAAAGCAATCTAGATAGTCAAAACTCATTCATAGCATATTGTTGGGGGTTCTTTTCAAGAAATGGACTTGAGTGTTTGTAGGAGAAAGAAGAAGAAGAAGAAGTGGAACACAGACACCGGAAGCTTTTGTATATTGATTATCAATGGTAAAAATACAATAATGATGTCCAAACAATACCAAGTGATCTCTATATGGAGTGTTTAATCCCAATGAATACACACACAAGGTTACAAGATACCCAAAATTCTTTATGCCACTGATCTTCTATGCACCAAACCTCCACCTTCTCCAGGAGCTTGCTCTTATGCACACCTTGAACTCAAGCTTCCAATAGGGTAGGAGGGAGAGGAACACTTTCAGTCGACGTGCACACGTCTTCAACGGTCCTTGTACTACCTTGGTTGCCTTCTGTATGGGTTCTTTGCACACCTAGATCACCCTTCTTGTACACTTTGTCTCACACTTGCTTCTGTGCATCATGCACTACTTGAATGTCCCTTGCTCTTCTCACTTAGTGTAGACTATGCTCCCACTTGCTTAGTCTAACTCCAAGAATAATGCATGCTCTTGCCTTGTGTCTATTCACTTAGGTGCACCACACCTAACTCATTGTGTATCTTGGTGCTCACTTTGATGTCCTAAGAATGTCTCAAAATGCGTAGAGCCAACGACTCCTTATTTTGTCTTGTAGTGACTTTAAGACTAAAAACAAAATTTTAAATGGGGGCCCATACTTTCACTTTTGTGTACCGCTTCTTCTTCAAATGTCCTCACTTTTTTTCTTCAATTCTCCTATATGTGTACCTAAGGGAGGGTTCACCTGAACCTTCCAAACACTTTCAAATCCTTGAAAACCTTACAGAAAGACCATCTGCAACCTGCATCCAACTTTCTGTAAATCATAACCATTGTAAATAAATTGATTGTGCACTACCTGTGCACCTTGACCAACTTGACTTTGACCATCTCGACTTTGACCATCTTGACTTTGACTAAATTGACTTTGACTAATATGAATTTGATGGGCCCAACAATTGCCCATCACTTAATGGGCTCTCCGTCCTGGAGAGCTAATGGCCAAACCATGAGTAGAGATGTCACCTTGATTTTTGTTGTGTAAAATCTTCAAAAGGACAATTGAGAAGCTACCAAGTCCACCAAGAGCAGTAAAGAACAATGACCAGGGTAGAACCAACACTGGAAATCATGCATTAAAGAAGAAGATGTTGGAGAATGGAGGGCAGGAAGGAAAGGGTGGGGAGGGTTGAGGGGTTAAGAAGAATCAAGGTAAGAAGGGGCAAGGATGGGGCTAGGTTGAAAGATAAAGGGAGAGGTAGGGAGTAGGATTAGGGGCTCTCGAGAGGGTCAAACTGCTAATAATGAAAGCTATAGAGGGTTCATATGGAAAAATGTGAAACATGTGGGAAAATAAGGATGGAATAGACTCTGTAGACCACGTGCAAAATAATAAACACATGTGAAATGTGCACAAAACATGTGGTTTTGTACCAAAAGGAGAAGAAATGTTTGGATTTTGGCAAAAATAATGAAAAATTTGAGTCGACCAGTGTCAAGAAACATGAAATAGATCCCAAATTTGAAAAAAAATGCCATCAGAGGTGCAATCTAGAGCTAAAAGTCTTTTTCCAATAAAGATAAAAAAAAAATATAGTTAACCACCATAGGATAAAAGTTATCCTATGGTGGGGGGCACAACGGGGAGAGAGGAGAGAAGAGGAGAGAGAGGAGGGAGAGGTTAGAGAGAGGGTAGAGAGAGATTAGAGAGAGAATAGAGAGAGGTAGAGAGAGGTAGAGAGTGAAGGTAGAGAGAGAAAGTTTTTTTTTGAAAGAAAAAAATAACAGCCAGGGGGCCTTTTTTTATATCTATAAAAATAGATAAAAAATCAAAATAAATTCCAAAAAATTCCAAAAAAAAAGAAAAATTTCTTTAAAAATTTGACAAATTTCTGGACCACTTTTCCCGCTAAAAACCATAGAGATATTCCTTTCTTCTTCTATTTTATAAAGAAAATTGACATTGAGAAAAATATAAAAACCTCTAAAAAATTCTTTAAAATTTATAAAAATTTGAAAAAAATTCCAACAAGGTGTTCATGACAAGAATTATGAAATGGCTTCTAAATTGCATAAAAAACTCAAAGGACAAGCATAAAAATTGATGAAAACTAATAAAACCTAAGCAAAAAATGGTACGAGAAGGCTATGTACAACCTAGACAGATTTTGCAAGTTCCAGCTGATCCAGAAAGCTTTACTTTTGCTGATGATAGGCCTTGAGCCTTGATATGTTGACCAGTGGTAGTATCTCTCTTTTCATGGTCTCTAACTACATTGCATCCCATTTCAGCATTGTTTTAATTCTATAAGGTCCTTCCAAATGTGGAAGGCACTTTCCTCATACTTGTGTTTGGAGTTGAGGTTTATGGAGAAGAAGTAACATGCCTGTTTGTAAGTTATTGGTACATAGATTTCGATCATGAGCCTCTTTCCTCTTCATCTGAGTCTCTAGCAATTGTTTTGCAGCATATAGATGGATCTCTTCCACTTTATGTAATGTGTCAAGTCTCTCAGAGACACCACAATCTTTCTTTCCCTGCATAAATGTAAGTTTTGGTGAACCATGTAGAAATTCAAAGGGTTCAATGGGCAATACCCCATAAACCAATTGGGATGGAGAGTATCATGTTGCTTCTTTGTAAGCCAACCTGTAAGCCCAGAGGGAACCTTGATAAGTTGTGGCCCATGAAGTGGGTTGTAACATACATTCCTTCCTTAACATGGCAATCAATACCTTATTATTGGATTCTGCCTGTCCATTAGCTCTTGGATAATAGGCACAAGAGGTCCTATGTAAAACTTTGTACCTATAAAAAATTTCATACAGAACCTTGTTCACAAAAAGAGTTCCTTGGTTTGTGCAAATTTCAAGAGGACACCCAAATCTACAAATAATGTTACAGTAAAGGAAATTTGCAATAGTTTGTGTTGTGCAATCAGAAGAGGCAGTAGCATCAGCCCACTTTGTTGCATGGTTAGTGGCAATCAACAGATACTTTTCGAGACTGATGAAGGGTAGATGGGCCCTACAAAATCCAGTCTCCACTTCTCAAATGGTTGCCATGAAGTGGAAACAACCAAGGGGTTGTGTCGCTGCTTTGTGGGCTTGGGGCCACACCTTTGACAAACATCACATGCTTTTCCCCATTCCTCTTCATCTCAGAATCATGTGGGCCAACATAAGCCAACATCAAGGATTCTCAGGCTCATAATATGGCCTGGAAGGTGCCCACCACTTGTTCCTTCATGTGCAGTTAAAAGGATTTGCCATACTTCCTCTTCCTCCATGCACTTTCTAAGCCGGTTATCCTTACTGTATCTATATAATTTTCCTTCAACAAATGTGAAAGGTCTGATATTGATTACCAGCCTCTTCTTTTGCATAGAACTAGCCTTTTCTGCATACAAACCAGTTGTAAGAAAATTCTTGATGTCATCGTACCATCGTGCTCTTACAAAGAACAATTCAACATCTAGTTCACCTATAAGTCTAGCCAATGGCCTGGTTATCTTTGCATACATTTTAATAAATCTCCTGTGGTACCCGATATGCCCCAAAATGCTTTGAATTTCTTTTGAAGATTTGGGTTTGGGTAACTTTAGTATACATATAATTTTATCTGGGTCAGAAGCCATACCTTTAACAGATACTACATGTCCCAAGAGAGTTCCGTCTATCATGAGGAAATGACACTTATTAGGATTCAACTTTAGTTTCGTCTCTCTACATCTTTTAAAAACTTTTTTCAATTGGCTCAACTGATTATCCAAGCAATCCAAAAGAATCTCCGTGTAAGTGCCTAAAAAGGATGAAAATTCATCCATAAAAATTCTAAGAGCTTCCAACAGTAAGGGTCCAAAAATAAGGTTGATAGTCCCTTCTAAGTCCAAATGGAATTTTTACATATACATATGTGCCCCATGGTGTGATAAAAGAAGTCTTTTTGCAATCCTCTAGATGAATGGATATTTGATTATATCCACTAAAGCCATCCATGAAGATATATAGTGCATGTCCAGGCACTTCCTCAATGGCCATCTTTGCAAAAGCCATGGGGAATCCATATGGAATGGTTACCTTGTTAAGTGCTCTAAAATCCACATAAATCCTGATTTTGTTGGTATTCTTCTTTGGTACGATAACCATGGGGTGAGAGCCATTCTGAGTGTTCCATAGGGATGATAATTCCCACATCCTCCATTTTTTGTATCTCTAAATAAACAGTCTCAGCATATTTTGGATTTAGTCTATAACTTTTAATGCTTACCGGTTTCGCTCCTTCAATGAGAGGAATTCTATGCTCTCCAAAACTGGCACACACTCCTTCTAAATCTTTGTAATGCCAGGCAAACACATCTGCATAAGATTTCAAGAAACATTTTACATTCTCAAATAGCTCAGGGTAGCTCCACAACCAAGTGGTCACTAAAACTGGACAATTGTTTTCTTGGGTGCCTAATTGAACTACTTTGACTGGGTTTCTATCCACCAGTGTGTCTACCTGTTCATCTCCAACTCTATGTTCTTCCATTACTTTCTCCCACGTCATTTCATAAGCAGGTGTATTTTGAATTTCAATATATTCCTCTTTGTTCTGCATCCATCCTATAGGGATTTCTTGAATAGGAAAAGAAAATTCATCACCAGTATGCTTTACCTTGTCTTTAACTTCAATAGTTTCCTTCCTTGTGGTTGTACTATCCTCATCCAAATTGCATTTGAGAGGTGTCTTTCTCCCCCTTTTGTGGTCTGTTATTGATTCCCCCAATCCATCAACCTTAACTTTATCCTCCTTTCCTTCATAATCTTCTTTTGTACAAGAATTATTAAAAAAACTCCATAATAAGGGAAAGAATTGTATGCTTGAAGCCAAGTCAAAATGTCTTCTTCCTTGTTGAACTCTAATTGGGGTTGGTCCACCATTTCTTATTCCATGCAAATACCAACTGATTGCATCATGCTAGTGTTTCCTTGGTGGTCTAGACCCTCTTCCAAATATATTTGCTTAAGTTTCTATCCCCTCTGCTATACCCACATAGTGCCTTTGCCCCAATCATGGATGACACTAGCATGCCTTAGCCACGGTCTTCCAATTAGGAGGGGAAACCCTCCCACTACCTGGGGCAATCTTAACACCACAAAATCTCAAATGAAGAGATTACCTTGTACTTCCAATGGAACCCTTGGAATCACTCCCATTGGCCTTACTTTGCTTTGATCTGCCAGGGTTACGGTGAAGTTGGCAAGTCTGGATGGGTGAAGACCAAGCTTCTCCATAGTATGTTCGGGCATCAAATTTATGCCAGAACTGCCATCCAGTATGACTCCTTGTAATTGGTATCCTTTAATAGTCACTTTCAACCGTGGACTCTTATAATCTATGAGAGGGGCTTCCCCTGCACTCTTATCTTAACTCATAGCAATAGTCTTTGCCACTAAGGTGGTTGAGGAGGCGTCATGAACGATCTGCAAGACCTCAGACCTAAATTCTGCATCCATATTTATTAGCTCAAGAATACTAACCTCTATTTTGATCGATTTGAATAATCTTGAAGCTCTAGATTCCCTAAGATCGATTTTGATGTTTGATTTCTCAAATTCCTTGTGGGCCCGACTGTATGCATTCCCAATGACATCATTGGTATCTATAGAATCTTCTTTTTGTTTTACATCTTCACACGTAATCAAGCTTTCTTTCTCTTGTCTTGTATCTTCATATGTGTCTATTTTGCTCTGGTGTATCTTCTTGTCCTTGGACCTCCCAATAGTACTTGACCCTTGGCTTGTTTCTTCTTGAATCTTCCCTTTATTCCCTGTCTGCATAACCATGGAGTCGATTTCTTCTAATTGTACTACTCTAGTGGATGGTAATTGTACAACATTAACTTCTCTTGTTGCTCTTTGTTTATTTACAAAAATTATTTGGATGTGGGGCCCGATGTAGATGCTTTGTTTTGTGGGCAACAATTTGTGTAATGATCTCTAGCACCTGGGCCATTTCTGCAAGGGGGGCATTTTTTGTCAAAGTACATTTGCTCTGATAGTGCCCACATTCTCCACATTGGAAACAAATAATTAGCCTTCTAGGCCCATTTCCAGAATTACTCCTAGCACATTGGTTATAACTGTTACCTTGGCTGGGGGTTGTTGCCATCACATTGGTTGATAGTTGAGCACCTCCTTGTCCCTAGTAAGGTTGTGCAGGCATCCCTCTTGAGTGACATTCTTGAGCCTCATAACCAAATTTCCTGCATAACTAGCAAGTTACACTTAAAAGTGGACACTCACTTATCACATGACTCTGTTTTCTACACATGGTGCACCACAATCCATTTTCGATGCCACCTCCTCAAAGTTCTTGTAACTCCTGTTGAAGTTGTGCCAACTCTTCTGCTTGGGCTTCCTCTTCTTTTTTTAGCTTTAAAGCCTCAATTTCTCGTCTCAACTAAGTTAGTGCACTTTCTTCCTCTTTGTGGGGTTTGTTTCTTTTCAAGCTCTCAAGTTCCTTCCTTAGCTGAATTACGGGGTCCTCAGATTCTGTAGGATACGATAAATTAAATGAGTTTCTCCCGACTGATGCCTAATCTGCTCCAATCTTGTGTCCATATTAATGAACTCTTCAATTGTTATTGTAGCTAACACTAACTCTTTAATTTTACACTGTGTTGAAATTGGAAGTGGTTTAGCCAACCACTTATTGATGAAGAAGTCATGGGGAGGGTCTCGTAATTTAGCCATCAATGCCTTGGCTTTGATGATAAATTCTGGAAAGGTCTCCCCAGAACCTAGTCTTAAATTTTCTAACTCTTCAATAATATTTTTGGCTGTGTTCCCTTGTTGGAACTGTGTCTTAAATGCTTCCTTCATTAAGTCCCATATGGGTGAAGTGATTATCGACAAACTGACTAAAGTAAATGGGGGGCCATACTTTCACTTTTGCATACCACTTCTTCTTCAAATGTCCTTACTTTTGTCCTTCAATTCTCCAATATGTGTACCTAAGGGAGGGTTCACTTGAACCTTCCAAACACTTTAAAATCCTTGAAAACCTTACAGAAAGACCACTTACAATGTGCATCCAACTTTTTGCAAATCATAACCATTGTGAATAAATTGATTGTGCACTACCTCTGCACCTTGGCCAACTTGACTTTGACCATTTGACTTGACCAAATTGACTTTGACCAATATGAATTTGATGGGCTCAACACATAGGCAATTTTAGACTAACAATATTATAAGTACAAAGGCTAAAAGAGTAATGGTGTATGACTTTCATAAAAAATCCTTTCGACTTTGACCAATATGACTTTGATGGGCTCAACACATAGGCAATTTTAGACTAACAATATTATAAGTACAAAGGCTAAAAGAGTAAGGGTGTATGACTTTCATAAAAAATCTTGATTGACTTTGACAATTTGACTTGACCAAATTGACTTTGACCAATATGACTTTGATGGGCTCAACACATAGGCAATTTTAGACTAACAATATTATAAGTACAAAGGCTAAAAGAGTAATGGTGTATGACTTTCATAAAAAATCCTTTCGGATTCTATCTCCTAAGTTCAAGGATAAGGGGAGAGACTCTTACTAGGAGATACATGACTCAAAAAAATCACATAGGGCCTAATCCACAACACTCTATTGGTGGAAAATTGGGTATGAAGGATCCCATCTACAAGAGAGATAGACTAGCAAGAAACACTAATCCCTTTGAGAACCCTCTTGAGAATCAAAACAAAAAAGTAAATTATAGATGCCAAGGCATGGCACCAAATAGATTCCAAACTCGAGGATTATCTCAAGTGCAAAATGCTCAAGCAGCATAGAAAAACATACAAACATACATACAAATGCAATATGTAAACTTGATGCAAAGGGTTCAAGACCCATGCAGATGCCTTTGGTCATCCCAAGTGACAAAATTCTTTAAAATTTTATATGGATGATCTACTAATCCTTATGATGACATAGAAAAATTTAAGCAGGTCTTGAGAGTAGACCAAAATTTTATTTTTTTACTTAGTTTGAAGCTTTTGGTTCAACCATGGTTGGAACTACACTCTTGTGATTTCAATCATGGACCATAGAAATGTTTGAGATTCTAGAAGCCATTCTATCCTATTTCATAAGAGAGTTCTCAAAAAGAGGATTCAAGCATGATTCCACCTCTTTGATCTATAGTCTTAAGCAGGCTACTCATGAATCCATTTGTGTAGGAGCTAGAAGATTTAAAAATTGTTAGATACCCTACTAACAAAAGTCCACTTGAAAGAAAAATGAATTTCTCTCTTTTTAGAGGGATTGACTAATGGGAAAATGTGTTCTCTTATGATGTAAACTAGAAGGCTAAATGCCTTGATTGAATACATCAAAAAGTATATGGATCTAAAGGGTAACCTAGCATCACAACTAAAGAATCCACTAATAAACATCAAGAGTGAAGCTTCAGCTTCATCTGGCACTTTAAGATCCTTGCTAGAGAAGATAACTGATTTGTTTGTAAAGAAACTCAAAAAAAAATCAGGTGAAATGCATGTTAACCATAAAATAACTTCTTTATGAAAAGCCATAGTTTTGGAAAAAAATAGCCAAACATGTAGACCTAAAGACCACTTTAGCTAATCCTTTAAAGCCTAAACCAATTTTAGATAGCTTGAGTTTAAAACAAGTGCCCAATTGACAAAGTAGGAGAGTGCAGGAAAGGAGATGAAGGTGATACTTGCCTTCCTACATCATTTAATGGGCACACCACCAAAGCCATTTTAGATAGTGGGGAAATTGTAGCAATAACCACTAAATCCTTTTGGGAAAAGTGGAAAATCCATGCATTGGGTCCTACTCATCTAAAATTACAGTTTGCTATTGACCATATTGAGAATCCTATTGGATTTTTAGAAAATGATAAAATAAGCACATGTGGAGTAGATTTTGACCACGCTCTAGCAACTTGCAATTTTAATTAGGCTAATAATTATGAGATGATTCCAAGAAGACCATTTATGCATCAATTGAAAGTATTGCAAGATTGTGGAAGTAACACCCTTTATCTGCAAACTTGGGGATAACAACTAGAATCAATCTACATATATTTGAACATAGAGATATCCCTCCCATCCAGTGGAACATTGTACATAAAGACACACATAATTTCTCTTTTGATAAATCATGAGACCCAAAATCCTTGATGAATGAGGATGTAAATTTGTGGATATGTATACAAGATCATAGAGAAGTGGAGAGAATGATGAGAAGATATCTCACAACTTACAAAACTCAAGATAGATCTATTATTGATGACCTATCATATATTCCTCAGTTATTTAATGTTGAAGAGTTTGAGCCACATGGCTGGATGAAAATCCTAGCCAAAATGGACATATCCGTTAATGTGATTATCATAGGAAAACATTGTGATGAAGGGTATGACATTAATGGATTGGTTATGGTCCTAGTGATTCAGGAAATTAAGAAAGGAGATCAAATCATAGTTCCAAAAGAAAGTTCCAATGATGATGACCTAATCTAGACTTGATGAAGAAGATGAGATCTTAATAAAAATTCAAGTTAAAGATTGTATATGGGATGTTTTAACTCACATGTATCTCTATAAAAATTAGCGGAACCAAATGTAGAAAATATTGCCTCTAAAGATAGAAGATCTAATGACTTTGAGCCTCTAGAACACTTCAAGGAATATGAGGTAGAAAGCCAAAATATCATTGCGTTGAGCCCAAAAAGAGAATCCAAAACAGTAGACTCTTATGATACCAAGAGATGAAGAAGAAACTGGTCATCACAATCAAAGATAATGAAGAAAAGTGCACTTATATAGGTAGTGGCAATCAAAAAATGGAAGAGGCTCAGTTGAAAGAATTGTTTCAAAGATATAGAGATTTGTTTGCATGGTCCCACAAGGACTTAAAGGGAATTGACCCAAACAAATATGTGCCCATACAATCCCTAAGACACATAATGACACACCCTCTAAGCAAAGGTCATATGAAGATGATAATCATCAATTTCCTAGTCTTGTTGTAACTCCTATTGCACCTATTGCAGAGTAACTTGGATGAGTGGCAAAGATGCACAAACACATGCATTGTTGGAGTTAGACGTCTGGGGAAGCATGCGAATAGCACAAGGAAGAAGAAGAAGCTTTGTGCACAACACACAATACTGAATGTATTACTAGAGAATTGTACAAAGATAAGTAGCCCATTAGGGCAATAGGCATATATACAAGACGGGGGAAAAAAACCTCTTAAAGAGGGAAAAAAGTGCCCCGGCGGTCCTAGAGTGTTCGCACACATCACTACCTAAAATATATCAACAAATCCCCCCTGAGAGTGATGCGGTGAACAAGTAGCTGACACTCATGTATAAGGAAGTGCCAAGCTATGTGGAAATCACTCCACAAAAGGAAATAAGCCCAAAGCTTTGCGAAAATCTTCAAACTTCTCCCTAGGCAGAGCCTTCCTGAAAAGGTCTGCAATGTTCTCCTGCGTGGGCACATATGCCAAGCTGATCTCCCCAGCAGAGAACCTCTCCCATACATAGTGATAATGCACCTCAATGTGCTTAGTGCGTGCATGGAACACAGGGTTCCTCGCAAATGCCAATGCGCTCTGACTGTCAGTGAAGATGGTGGTGGCAGAAGTCTGACCAACACCCAAATTAGCCATAAGGCATCTGATCCACACACACTCAACAGTCGCTATGAAAGCTGCCCTATACTCAGCCTTACAACTGGAAGTGGCCACAGTAGGCTGCTTCTTGCTCAACCAAGATATACATGAGCTACCAAGCATGAAGCAAAAGCCACTAGTGGACACATGAGTGTCATAGCAACCAGCCCAATCAGAGTCAGAAAAAGCATGCAAATCTGGTGGTGGTGATCCCCCCTTGGGATAAAACAACCCAAGTAGTCGAGTACCACTCAAATAGCAAAAGATGCGTTTAACTGCCTGCCAATGCTTGACTCCTGGGCAATGCATAAACTTGGTCATCTGTGAGAAAGCAAACTGAATATCTGGCTGAGTAATGCATAAGTAAATCAAGCATCCAACAGCCTGCTGATAGAGAACAACATTTAATGCATCTCCAGCATCATGAAGACTCAATCATAAACCTGTCTCCATAGGAGTAGCAATAGGCTTACAGTCGTCAAGGCCAAAATGCTGCAATAATGTGTCAATATATTTCGTTTGACACAAAGCCATTCCACCATCAACATGCATAAAATGAATGCCCAAATAATGATGCAAATGCCCCAAATCAGACATCTCAAATGAGGCATGCAAATCAGCTTTAAAATCAGCAATATGCTTCTCAATAGGACCAGTGACCAGCATGTCGTCAACATAGACAACAATGATTAGAAATACATCATTAGCACGCTTAACATATAAGGTGCTTTCAGTTGGACTGTTCTCAAAACCATGTGCAATCAGATAGGCATGTATCTTCTCATACCAAGCATGTGGTGCTTGCTTTAAACCATATAATGCCTTTTTTAATTTGCACACCTGGTTCTCATGCCCTTTCTGCACAAAGCCACGGTGCTGAAAAACATACACTTCTTCATGCAAGTCACCATTTAGAAATGCAGTTTTAATGTCCAACTGATGTACATTCCAACCATGATGGGCTGCAATTGCACAGATGCTCCGAACAGTAGTCATACGTCATGTAGGGGCAAAGGTCTCATCAAAATCAATGCCTCTTTCTTGTGCATAACCCTTTGCAACAAGCCTAGCCTTGTACCTACCTGTCAACTATACCATCAGGTTTACGCTTCAGCTTGTATACCCACTTAGTGCCAATGGCAAGAGGCAAGTCACATAATGACCAAGTACCATTCTTCATTATTGCATCATATTCAGATTGCATAGCAGCCATCCAATTTTTTGAATTTTTGTGCTTCATCAAACGAAAGAGGCTCATTCTCATCACAGAGACTAGATGCAGCCATAGCATAGCAATTTGATGCAAAAGAGGCACTATGAGAGCCTGAACGAGTACGATATGACAGAGGTGCATCTAATTTGCTGTCAAGCAAGGTCTGCACCAGCCATTTTGGCATAGTTTTTGCCTGCTCAATATCAGCTCTCTCATCAATAAGTGCATCATGTACATCTGCATTAGAAATGGAATTATCTGCATCATCACATGAAACCTGCAAAGGCTAAGAAGTTGCCTCATTAGGACCAGCACTAGACTATCCTAGTCTGTGGATGATACAGACGATAGCCTTTACTTTCAGAACTGTACCCAACAAAAATACATTTTACTGCTTTATCATCCAATTTTCTGCGATGTTGTTCATGCACTAATGCATATGCCAAACAACCAAAAACATGCAGATGAGCAATAGATGGCTTGCGGTCATGCCAAGCCTCATATGGAGTGATAAACTGCAGCGCTTTAGTGGGACACCTGTTCAGTACATATGCTGCACACATGACAACCTCAAGCCAGAAACTATGTGGTAAAGCCTGACTCTTGACCATACACCTCGCCATCTCCATGAGTGACATGTTCTTTCGTTCAGCAACTCCATTCTGTTGAGGTGTATATGGCACTGTACACTGGTGTTTTATCCCACGTTCAACTAGAAATGCATTAAATTCAGAAGACATATATCCCCCCCCTTGATCAGAATGGAGGGTGCCCATTTTACATGCTGATAGATTTGGAGTGCTCATGAGAAGATGGGTCAAAACTGCAAACAATAGTAAACGCCCATTCTTCTTCCAGCACAAGATTAGCAGATTCCATTTTTGGTGTAGAGGCTTCTACAACAACCATTCCACCCTCTTTCTTCTTTGCCTCTTTTGCAGCCAGTTTTGGACAGTTCTTTATGATATGATCATTCCCTTTACAATACTTACAGAACAATTTCAACTTTTCTGATTTTTCTCATCTTTGTCTTGGTTCTTCGAATGTGCAGTATTTGCAGATTTCTGTTTACTAGTAGAAGAGCTCCATTTTCCTTTGCCCTTCTGACTAGCCAGGAAAGCTTGATCTGCAACACTCATAATGGACCTGTTCTGCCTGGACTGATCTTCCTGCAACAGAACAAAGACTAACTTCTCAAATTTTGGTGAGCATACTCAGCATGTTTCTGATATCAAAACATCTTTGCTTTGTGGTGCCAAAATCGCGATCTGAGCTCGTTTCGGCCTCCGAATGCACTATTGCAGCGCTTGTGTAGGCTATTTCTTTTTGTGCCATAGGTATATACCAGTTTCTGTTCACCAACATAAGCATCTCAAAGTCTTCTATAGGTCTAGCAAAATTCGTCTTGGCAGTTCTGTTCAAACTTTTGAGATATAGTCAATTTTCTGCATCAAGGTATTTTAGTCACCGGCCATGGCTGAAAGCAATGATGTATTCCATATTTTGGCTATTGAGGATAAGTTGGATGGTACCAACTACCCATTGTGGGCTTATATGATGTGACATGTATTGGTTGCAAAAGAACTGTGGAACATTGTGCAGGGTGTTGAAAAATGTCCTATTACACCTGCAATTGTTACAACTGCAGGTAGTGACGTTGATGCAGAAGGTGTCGAAGATGAAGATATTCAGCATATTCCTGTTCGTGCTGCGGTTTCTACTGCACCTACTGCAGAGCAGATTCGATGGGATGGCACAGATGCCCAGGCACATGCATTGATAGCTTTGTCTATCAAACGTGCCATTATTCCTCACATTCGCTCTTGTAGAACAGCTAAGGATGCTTGGGATACACTTACCACATTGTACCAAGCTAGGAATGAGGCTTGTGTTGCTTACCTCCGAAAATAGTTGGAGAGTGAGCACATGAATGACGGTGATTCTATGGACAGTTTCCTAACAAAGATCACTTGAAGGAACAGTTGATTTCTGTTGATGAGGTTATACCAGATAGCTCACTCGTGCAGATCGTTCTGAATGTTCTTCTTGATTCATATCAGAGTTTTGCTTCTACTCTTCGGTTGATGATGAAAGGCAATCCAAATATGTTGCAGATCAAGCTTTCTTAGCTAGTTAGAAGGGAAAAGGTAGATGGAGCTCATCTTCTAGTAAGTAGAAATTTGTTAATGCTGCACAACCAAAGAAGGAAGACAAACATGAGAAGGAAATAGAAAATTATAAATAATTATGCAAATATTGTATGGCAAATGATCATGCCATAAAGAGTTGTCCTAAAATAGATGCAAAAGAGGCAAAGAAGAAAGAGGTTGGAATGGTTGTTGTAGAGACCTCTACACCTAAAACCGAGTCATGTAATCTTTCTCAAAATGAAGAATGGGCATTTACTATTGTTTGTAGCTACAACCCATCTTCTCATGAGTACTGTATGTTCACAGTAGACTCAGATGTTTGCTACTTCGATACTAGTGTAACCAAACATATTACCTTACAACACAATTTCTTCAATTCACTCGAGCTTGTCCCTACAGGGGATACTATCACATGTGCTAACAACTCTTTTTATCTTGTAATGGGAGTTGGTAATATCATTTTTAATACTGCTGATGGTAGTTCTTTCACATTTTTGGATGTTTGTCATGTGCCAGGGATCAACAAAAGTCTATTGTTAGTTTCAAGATTAGCCAAGATTGGCTTGGTTGTCGAATTTGTTGATGAAAAATATATAATTGATGATCTCTCAAATGGTGATGTTATTATTACTTCTAGCATTTTATGTTGTGGGTTGTATAAACTCATAAAGTATACAACATGATTGATTCAACATGTGATGTTCAAGATTCTCATGCTATCTCTAATGCAAAACTTTGGCATGCGTTCTTCGTTTATTTGAATTTTGCTACTTTGCTTTGCCAATAGAAATAGAAAATGGTGTCCTCTTTGCTTAAACTTGAGGCACCTTGTAAACATGTATGTGAAGGCTATTTGGGAAGTATCGATACTTGGTGACCTTTATTGATGATTTTTGGAAGCATACATGGGTGTATCCATTCAAAGAAAAGACCAAAGTGTTTACGTGCTTTAAACAATTCTTGTTTATGGCTAAAATCTATCAGCATGTAAATCGGGCCCTCTCCATTCTAATCGAGGGAGAATTGATTTTAATGCATTTTTGGCTGAGAGTGGGATAAAACATCAATGTATAATCTCAAAAAATGGATTTGGTGAAATAAAGAACGAGTCTCTCATGGAAATGGGGAGGTGTATGGTCAAAAGTTAGGCTTTACCACATAGCTTTTGCCTTGAGGCTATTATGTGTGCAACATATGTACTTAACAGGTGTCCCACCAAAGCACTACAATTGATAGTTCCATATGAGGCTTGGCATGGTTGCAAGCCATTTGTTGCTCATATACATGTCTGTGGTGTCTGGCATATGCATTAGTGCCTAAAAAACAATGCAAAATATGGATGATAAAGGAGTGAAATGTTAGTTTGGATTGCAAAGTCTATCATTTTTATATCCATAGACTAACCACATTTTGATTAGTCGTGATGTTGATTTTGTGGAGGATGCAGTTCAACCATTACTTTCATGTACCAAGGAAACATTAGTTAGCTCTAAAGATGTGTATGACACTTTGTTGCCTCTTTTTAAACGTGGATAGTCAAGTGATGGTCCAAATGAGGCAATTTCTTAGCCTTTACAAGTTTCAAATAATGATGCAGATAATTCCATTTTTGATGCATATTTACATGTTGATGAGAGGCCTGACATAATGTAGGCAAAAACTACACCTAAATGGTTGATGCACACCTTGAAAGATAGCAAATTAGATGCATCATTGACATATCATACTCATTCAAGCTCTCATTGTAGTTCCTTTGCATTATATTGATGTGCAATGGTTGTTTCTAGTTTTGCGATGAGAATGAGCCTATTTCTTTTGATGAAACACAAAATTCAAAAAATTGGATGGTTGTTATGCAATAAGAATATGTATTATGAAGAATGGTACTTGGTCTTTATGTATTTCCCATCCATACAAAAAGGCCATAGGCACTAAATGGCTATATAAGCTGAGATGTAAGCTTGATGGAATTATTGATAGGTGAGGCTTGTTGCCACAACTTATGCTCAAAGGAGAGGCATTGATTTGATGAGACCTTTGCTCCCACATGTCAAATGATAACTATTTGTAGCATTTGTGCAGCTTTAGCTCATCATGGTTTGAATGTACATCAGTTGGACATTAAAACTGCATTTCTGAATGGCAAATTACATGAAAAAGTGTATGTATTTTAGTCCCATATTTTGTGCAAAAAGCCCATGAAAACAAAGTGTGAAGGTTGAAAAAGGCATTATATGGTTTGAAGCAAGCACCACATGCTTTTTATGAGAATATACATGCCTGCTTGCTTGCACATGGTTTTGAGAACATTCCAACAGAGAGCACCTTATATGTTAAGCATGTAGATGATGTGCTTCTGCTCATTGTTGTATCTGTTGATGGCATGCTTCTCACTAGTCTTAATGAGAAGCACATTGTTGAATTTAAGGCTGACTTACATGCCTCATTTTAGATGTCATATTTGGGGCATTTGCATCATTATTTGGGCATTCAATTTATGCAAGTTGATGGGGGAATAGTTTTGTATCAACCAAAATATATTAACACATTGTTGTGGTGTTTGGTCTTGAAGATTGCAAATCTATTACCACTCTCATAGAAACACGTTTACAAATGAGTCTTCATGATGTTGGGGATGCATTTGATGTTGTTCTCTATTAGCAGGCTATTAGATGTTTGATTTAATTATGTATAACAAGGATTGACAAAGCATTTGATAAAGTAAAACATAAAATTGTCACATAAGTGCTAATTGGAATAAGTTTTTCCATGTGCATGTTTGATGCATCAAAGTATGCAATAAGCTGTATTTTAACATATCTCAATGATGAAGGTAGAATCAACTTTCCCATTGCCTATGCAAGTAGACAACTCGACAATGTGGAGCATAATTATATATCAATGAAAAGATAGGGATTAAATATGATATATGTTGTCAAGAAGTTCAAATATTACTTGTTTGCAAATAAATTTATTTTTTTTGTCAATCATCAAGACCTCCTCTACCTTGTGAAAAAGCCTTGCAATACTTGAAGACTCATGCAATGTATTGGGGATGTAAGGATCATGTGACCTTACCCCTATATTCATATATATACATCGTTTATAGAGCATTGCCTCAAGAGAGATCATTATGTGGGTTTCGAGGCTCCCAGGCATGTGTGTGCGTCTCTCCTCTCTACTCTCTCCCTCCATCTCCTCCTTGCTCCTTTTGTTCAGCACACCAAAGCCCTTCATTGGTATCAGAGCTTATTGAAGGCTTGTGTGCAAGAAGCTTCAGTGGAAGCTTAGGTCACAAGAGGTGAATGTGCAGGTCAGCACCTTTTGACAGTAGTTTAGTATTTCAGTCATAACTCGAGGTAGGAAACTCGGATTCATGCATTTTAAAGTTTTGTGCATAGCTGAGAGTAAAGGCTACAAGTTCTCAGAAAAGCGTAGAACCTACTTCAGAGTTTTAAACTACTGAAAATTTGAAAAACGCAGACTAATGTAGAAGATGAATGTACAATCACTTGAACAACAGATCAATTTTTGGACTATAACTTGAGTTTTACAAGTCAGATTTGAGTGATTCAACTTGGTATGCATAGCTTGAAATAAACGATACAAGAATTTTGCAGAAGAAGACAATCCAAATTCTGAGTGATAGGTCACCGAAATAGCATAATACAGAGCAACCGTGTTGCAGGTGAATGTGAAATTGACAGTTGATGCTTGTTTTGTGCATGTCTTGAGCTACACACATCCGATTGAGGAATTCTTTATATCGTTGCATAGTCAAGAAAGAGTTATAGCAGTTTGCTAAAGGGCAAAAGTTCAAATTCAGAGGTTATTAACACAGAGCAACATATTTTCACCAAAAGAACCCTAGTTGCTTTTGGAGTTTCATTTTGGTTTGGAACTTCTTCGAGATGGATTTTTTGGTGTGCAAGCTCTTATTTTTTAGAGCTTGAAGGCATTATCCAGGTATGATTACTGTGGTAGTTGTTCCATATGAGAGTAGAGCATGATCTTGTCATGTGTTTAACACTCCAGGATTCATTCTTGAGTGGGAGATGTATCACCATTTTATTGGTGTGTATTGCCATCAATTTTTGGCATGCGTATTTGCCATTATCTTTGGTTGGATCAATGACAGGTGGTGATAGGTTACTTGTTATTCTTTTGCTATTGGTTATCTTGTTTGATTGCTCAGTTTACAAGAGATACTTTGTCGAATTCTTCCCAAGATTCTTTCACATCTACTTGGTCACTTTGGAGACTTGGTGAGCAAGTTTATGCTCATGGTTTTATGTGCATGCTAGATGCATGGTTATATGACAGATGGTTCACATGGTTTCTTCTCTAGTGAGACATTTGTGATGTGAGTTTTGCATATGGATATGCAAGTGTGATCCTATTGAGGATGGTGTCTTCTTGATTTGATGGCACTGACTTTCTAAGATGGAAAGATCAGATGTGGCATACATTGGTTCGTGCAAGGTTACACATGTATGTGCATAGAGATGCACAGAGGCCTTGTCACATGCCCAACCACGTATGGATGGATATGGATGCATTGGCCAGCTCCACTATTCGATTACAGCTTGTGGATTCTATATATGAGTCTGTTATGTATGAGGAGACAAGTAGTGCATTATGGTAGAGACTACATGATATGTATGCGAGTCCATTGACTCATGTGAGACATAGATCACAGTGGTTTTAGGAGAGTCTATAGCAGTTGATTATGCTAGTGATGATGATATCATTTTCTCCTATGGTTCATCTCAAGATTCCTCTTGTGCATTGGATAGCACACATATGGCTTGGTTGCTTGATGCATTGGCCAGTTTTCATGTTAAAACACATCCTGAGTGGCTTTATCGATTCTCATGTGAGAGTCATGGATGTGTGCATATGCATGATGGTATGACATATGACATTGAGGGTGAAGGAGATGTATGCCGTATGATGCCCAGTGGAGCATCAATTATACTCAAACATGTATGCTATGTGCCTTAATTCCCCATGAGCTTGATTGCAGCCAGCCAATTATAGGAGAGCAGATGTTATGCATTCCTTAGTGAGCATCATTTTCAGTTGCAAGTGGGACAACTTATGCTTGTCAAAGGTGCCAAGATTGGGCACGGTATCCACTATAGGTACTTCATGTGAGAGACAATCTTGTCTAAGTGGGATTTTAGCCTTATGTGCAATATGAGACTCATCATGTCTCATTTTGTCTACCTACATATAGGTCTATTGACATTCATGATGCACATGTATGGCAGGATTCAGATGCTCAGATAAATGCACATGTAGAACATGTTTTGGATGCTCGTGATGCTTATGTAGATCATGATTTTGTTGATCATATAGATGCTCATATGGAACACACTTCAGATGATGAGTTGGATGCTTTAGAGCACGATGTGGATGCTCGCGTAGAGCATTGTGATGATACTTGGTTAGAGTTTGATCATCAGCTTGATCTTGGTGTTGATGTTCTGCAATTAGCTCATGTGGAGCATGATGATACACTTGGTGTGGTAGAGTAGGATAACTCTTATGATACACAGTGTATGCTAGAGCATACTAGTTCTCAGGATGCATAACTAGACACATCCTTGGTGGAGAGGATGACTGATTTAGATGTTGATGAGTCAGTGATCATGCAGTCATTCTTGGATTCTCTCATGCCAGATGTTGACACAGATATGTCAAGACATATTGGTCTTGATGATGGTGCTTTGGATGCCTTGGATACATGTATGGTTGACATACTTAGGTTAGCCAAGTTAGCACATGTTTCATCAGCATTCAGGAGTTTGATGTACAAGTTCTTATGCTCAAGACCAGACACTGCAGTTGCTATTGGAGCATTTGCACTTGGAGTTGTTAGTCGTTTGATGATTGACATAGTCATAGAGTGAGTGGGAGCTTTGCAGGAACTTCGTTAGTTCTTGCATCAGTCAGATGTGAGCTTGACTTTTATTGATATGAGTCTAGAGCAGTTTGAGATGCATGGATACACCTTGTTTGAGGCAGTTGGTGTAGGTTGATCTGTATGGGTTGAAATCCGGACTCTTCCTGTACATTATTGTATAGTCCTACATCATTCTTTGTATATTTTTCCACTTATGGTCACATTGACCCTTAAGTGGGAGATTGTTGGGGATGTAAGGATCATGTGACCTTATCCCATATTCATATATATACATCGTTTATAGAGCATTGCCTCAAGAGATATCATTATGTGGGTTTCGAGGCTCCCATGCATGTGTGCACATCTCTCCGCTCTACTCTCTCCCTCCATCTCCTCCTTGCTCCTCTTGTTCAGCACACCAAAGCCCTTCACAATGGTTTTTATTATTAATAGAATCTAACTTTGAGGTTCTGGTAAAAGAATGTGATACTCACATGCACATAGACGACCTTTCTAGATTGACAAATGTGAACCGCCTAATGGGGTCTCATACGAATTTCTTGATTCTTATTTGTTTAATCTAGAAGTGGTACCCAAATGGACTTAACCATATGTTCCAATGCTAACTTATGGTCCATTGCACCACTATCTCCCTATAAAGAAGAATGCATAAAGGGCATCAAAAGAGTTTTAATTTATTGTTGGAAGTATATATTAAAAAGTGAACTAGGAATCTTATCTTACTATTTTGATGATGAGGAAAAGTTGGATCTCGTGATCAAAA
The DNA here is from genome assembly GCA_020310875.1 of Ceratopteris richardii. Taxonomy (NCBI): domain Eukaryota; kingdom Viridiplantae; phylum Streptophyta; class Polypodiopsida; order Polypodiales; family Pteridaceae; genus Ceratopteris; species Ceratopteris richardii. The sequence continues at coordinate 143,904,843 of CM035407.1, forward strand.
TCCATTTTTCTTGTCTGGGATGACATTTTTCCCAAACAAAGACTTTTCAAAACTTAATTAAGGCAATTAGGAGTATATGGGCCATACATGGCTAAAGATGATCACAAACACTGCATTAATTATTAGTTTTGCATTGAACAAACCACAAAAGGAGCATTCAATGATTTTATCAAGTGATTGTAGCTCTAGATTGGGGTAAGTCTATACTTGACTATCTTCATGATGGAATATTCCCAGAAGGCAATACTCTTATGAGGAAAACACGACTTGAAGAAAAGTCAAGTGATTATTCTTTCATTGGACATCAACTTTACAAAATAGGAAAGGACAATTTCTTGAGATTCTGCATCCATGACAGGGAATATATGCCCATCTTTATAAGTGGACACTCAAGTTCTTCAAGAGGACATTTATCCCTTGAGAAAACATCCAAGCAATTACTTTTTGCTTTCTTATGGTGGCCAACTTTACACATGGACGCAAGAAGTTTTGTGGAAAGATGTGACACATGTTAAAGGACCTGCAAAAATATTGGTAGTGGCCTAACATCTGGCATGCTCTAGTGGACCTCAAGCCTAGATATTACACTTATTCCATAGGATCAATGATCAACTCCTCAAGAGTGTGGCCTCTTAGATCGGCCAAATGCTCATCATAGGTTGATTTCAATTTGTGTTGCAAAGTATACACAAGCTGTTGGATTGTGGACTATTGGAGAAATGTTCCTTCCCAAGAGGTAGATGCCAGTAATGAGGCATTGTAAATGATAGCTTTTTCTTTCACCACTATTAAGCACTCTTGGAGTTCTAGGACTATTTGTAGATAGTGTCTAGAGATGCTATAGTTTTCATTACATATCAACGAGTTGTTGGTCTTTCCTAGTGACGACTTCTTTAAATTCATGTATATGCTCTTTGAGCTGATTGGCATGGACCCAAACCTCTTGAATGGTTCTTTCTTATTCTCAGATGATGCTATGTAACCCAATAATCTTTCACTCCCTCTCCTATATAGTTTGCTTGTCCTAATCTAGCTAGTCCTCAACATCATTTTTTCAAAGTCGAAGTTCATGATTTTCATTATGAAGATGGTTCATGTGTTCGTGCAATCTTCCATACTCAACTCCTAATTCTTGAACTTCATTTTTGAGTGTATCTATAGTAGGGAAAATATTCTACATTTCCTCATTGATCTCATCATACTACCCCTATAGAATTTGTGTCCTTTGTTGGCAAGGGAGTAAGACATTGAGCTACTCTTTTGTTTCCTACAAAGTGTTGTGCATGCATTTTAGTTCTAGTTGGTATTGTTGTATTCCAAGGAACTGCTACTATTCCTACTCAAGTACTTGTGACAAAATATAGAAAGCAAGAAATTCAATGAGATGTTCACTATGGAAAACAGGGGGAAAATGATGGAGGGGATGAGGTGCCAAAGGTGGGGGTGAATACAAGAGGGATTCACGATGAGAATCATGTTTGTGATTGATGGATTTTGGTCAAAGTGACCCTTGAGTCTATTCATCTTCTTGAATTGATGGCTATGGAGGCATTGGTTATGATGACTATGGTAGTTGAGTTGTGGCAAGCATTGCTTATGGTTGTAGTTATTGTGGTTGTTTTGCTTGGGCTGTTGCTAATGTTGACTAGATTGTGCTTCTTGTTCATTTGAGGAGGAATCCACTATTTATGAGGATGGCGTAAATTTTTGTTGGTTCTTTTGTATTGAGGTTGTTGTGGTTGGGGTTATGACTGCTTCTACAAAGGATGATGTGATCATTGGAACAATTTTTTTATTGACTCATCAAGCTTCTCAAATTCTTCAACCACGAGGAAAGGTTGAATGGTAGCTGTGATGCCAGAACTACCTACATGTGGTAGGAAGAGGTTTTGGATCAAAATTGGCATGACTCTATGGGGTGGGATGATGAGTAAGAATATATGGTTGACTCTTGTGTTGATGCATCTGGTGCGGTTTTTGACTAATCAGTGACATTACTTGTTAATCTTGTGATGCAGATATGTAGCACAACTTACTAGATGATTGGTCAAAATGCAAATCCAGATGTAGAAAATGGCAATGATCATAAAATGCTTTCCTTGGAGGTTTAAGGTATCGTATAGGAAGCAAAGAAATCTCTATCCCAGCCTTTGTTATCGAATGTAGGATACTCATGGCTACTCATTTCTCTAGAGTCGAGTCATTTCATCATGGGGGATGAGGTCTTGAGGGTTTATGCATGTTATAACATGATGAGGCACATGCAAGCAAGCTATTCAAGTTTTGGCAATGACATGAATGGTGACTCTATTGAGGTGGATGGTCCATTTGCATTTGCTTGGTTTATGGTTTCTAAGACATGGGGGGTGTAGGGGGACTTCATACCAATCTAAGAGTGCAAATGTGAGAAGGCCTCGGGTATGTGTGCTCTTCAAGAAAAGTGTGTTGTTCAAAAGATATGCATATGGAACATTGCATGGAAGTGGAAGGTCCAATTTTTTAAGCAATGGTAAGGGATCCAATCCATCGAATTTTAAATAGTACAATAAGCCCAAAGTGTGGTTGTTAGAAACTTATGTCGATCTGTAGAGTACTCTATGATAATGTTTTGGAGTATGCATAGTAGAGCCTTATTATTACTTTTTGTAAGGCCATTTGCTCTTAGATAGTAGGGAGAGTTGAATTTATGCCAAATTTCCTAATGATTTGTAATATGTTGAATACGTAAATTCATAAAGTGTATTCCCTATCCAAAAGAAATTCTAACGATAATCTAAAGCATAGAAAAAGCTTTTTAGTTAATTGTTGAGATATGACTTGTTGACTATTGAGCTATAGTACTTTATTGGCTTTTTTAGGGGCCAAGCCTTCACCCATTTTGTAGCATAATCAATATAGGTAAGCATACATAAATTAACTAAATTTGCAAACAATAGATAGGTCCAATAAGATATAAACCCCATTTATGAAAAGGTTCTAATGATAGAACATATTGTAGTGGAAATATATGTTGCAACAATGGTTCTCCTAGTTGTTGATAAGTCTCACAAGTGGAAGTAAAATGTAAAACCTCTTTTTATCGAGTAGGCCATCAGAGATCAGATCGCATGAAATTTTTGTTAGTCAAACATGGCTGAAATTTTTCAACAAAAAATTCTGGGAATTATTTGAAATTTCTAGCCACATATGGCTGAACATTTGCAAAAAAATATGGGTAAAAAATGAGCATGAAATTCAGTTTACGCATGACATACATGTTGAAGATGTATTACATAATGAACACATGTCTATCAAGAGTACACAAACCATGCCAAAGTGGCTGAAACAAACTTTGTGGGACAACAAATCGAGTGCACCTTTACTTGGTAGAACAAGATCAAGCTCTCACCATGCATCAAGTAATTTTGTGGATTATTCTCTTATTGCAACCGCATGTAATGAAAAGCCACTTACTTTTGAAGATGCATGTGATGATACACATTGGATGAGTGCTATGCAATCACAAATGGATTTCATACATAAGAATTGTACTTGGGAAGGGAAAATGCCATTAGTACAAAGTGGGTTTACAAGATTAAGAAAATTCAGATGGTAGCATTGATTGCTACAAAGCTAGAGTGTTGCCAAAGGATATGTGCAACAATATGGCATTGACAATGAGGAAACTTTTGCACCTACTTCATGCATGAATACCATTCTTACTGTGGTTGCATTGGCTGCCCATCGAGGTTGGAAGGTACATCAGTTGGACATAAAAACAACTTTCTTGTCAATATCATATTAGCATAAGGTTTAATAATCTGCATAACTTTTAATGTTTGTCCTTAGATAATGTTTTGGTAAAAATATATGGCACATTCTCACTTTTAGGAACAATGATAAGCCTAATGTGTTTCTTAGATATCTACTCACAAATGTGATGATAATGTACTTCAATATGATTAGTCTTTGCATAATGAAGATGATTCTTTCCGATAGCAATAGCACTTTGACTATTTGAAGATACCTTCATAGGAATAAGTATAGTTGTAAAGACAAGCCTATACTCTACTTCGTTTGAAGATGTAGCCATTGTTGGGGTTTCTTAGAATGCCAAGAAATAAGGCATTCATCAACAAAGAAATAATATCTACTTTTACTTCTTCTTGTGTCCCTATCACTTTGTTGGAGTTTGAGGTCTATAGAAGCACATGAACAACATAACGAAGAAGAAGAAGAAGCTTGGAGCACAACATAACACTTGGTGAATTACCAAGTGAATGTAAAAAGATAAGTAACCTATTAGGGTTGTAGGCGTATATACAAGGTGGGGCAAAAAAACCTCCTAAAGAGGAAAAAAATACCTCTTTTGTTCTTTGGGAGAACTTGGAGAAGCTTATAGGACATAGAAAAGTGAGTTGCGAAGTGATGAAGTTTGGTCCAACCAATCGGAGCAAGACTAATCCTTGAGATTTTGGAGATTCAAATAGACCTGATAGGCATGTGATTAGTTCAATAGAATCCACTATGTACTTTTGAGCATCAAGGAGAAAGATTCGGTACAAAGTAGACAAGTTTGCACTTTGACTACCTTAAAAAAATTGTTATCTTTGGATGGAACACAACTTCAAATGTTCAAAGCGGCCAACATGATTCCAAATGGAAAATTTCCTTTTGGAGGAATGTTGTATATAGGGTTAAGTGTGTCAAAAATGAACAAGAGTACAAGTAATAAGTAAGATATTATTCTTGAATGAACTTAACACTCAACAAAAATAGCCCTTGTTTTTTCAAGGTTGTGCACGGATAAACCCCGAGAGGGTAAAATTAAGATTTCTCCAAATCTCCGAAACGAAATTCTCCTCAGAATTGCACACAAATTCTCGATACTAATATCCTTCCAATGAATGCTCACCCATTCAATTTGGACCTTTGTAGAGAGAGTTGTAGCCTTTGCAAGTTCACTATTGTTGAAGAACATGGTACACAGACATGAACGAGCAACACAATGATTACCCAAAGTGTATGCATGTTGCTTCAAATGTAATGTACAAGTGATTTGATAGACTCCTGAAGCATTCCAAGACTTCTACAAGTGGATTTTAAATTTTGAATAATTATAGGATAGGTTGTTGAAGAGAATCAATTCACTTTCCTATAATTTAGGAAAAGTGAAGACTTTTTTTTAATATAAAGGAAGTTCGGCATTAGCCTACTCTCCCGGACTTGAATTAAATAAAGAAAAGTACAAGAGAAGGGGACTAGTGCCCACGGGACCCCCCAAATCCCACAAAGCAGGGGAAGCTTTTACAGAGCTTAGATGACATTACAAAGAAGGTTAATTACCCTCTCATCACCCTCGTGTGGGGCCCACTTGGGTTTAAGCTTGTTATCGATCAAAAGGAGTACTTGATGATGCCTAAAGGGGGGGGATTTTTTACAGTTGACAATCCTTTTGCCAAGGAGGAACAACGATTTCTCAATTGACCACTCCTTGGGGGAGTCACCGAAGTTGAAAGCACATCTTTCCCGCCAGATTTTCCATAGGACCTCCCCTCTGATGGCATTCCAGAGAGTCGCGGAGCAGCCGATCGCTTCTCCCAGCAGGGCTTGCTGCCAACTGAGACGTTTTTGAAGTCTAATTCTCTTTCCAACCACCTGCCAGAGTCTGTTGGAGTTGGGGCAGGTAAAGAAGATGTGTGAAACATCTTCGATAGACTGGTAGCAGCGTTTGCACCAGGGAGGGATCCCACAAATTTTGCTAGCCTTAAGGTTGGTCCAGATTCCATGATGAAGAATTTGCCATAAGAGGACAGACTTTTTGATTTCTATGAGGGGGTGCCAGATAGCCATGAACTTCATGTCCCACCGAAGCCGCGTCCGTGACAGGCACCACTTTTTGTTGAGGTTAACCTGATAGTCGATCGTTTCTTTGATGTTCGGGATTTTTGATAGGCTATTCCCATTGTGCCATTTGAGACCAAGCGAGCTCGACATGTCGTGTCCCATGAGAAGGCGAACTTTGTGTCGGTCCCAGGCGAGACATCTGCTTTGCAAAGTGTTCCATTCTTCATGCGAAATGTTGATGCTAGGGTCAATATCCTCAAAGTTGATCCAGCGGTTGGTGTCTTGTTTCCAGAGATGTTTCCATTTTTTGAAGCCTTTGTTCCAAAGCTTCTTGGCATTTTGAATGTTCCAAGATTCCACACTCCGGATGCCATGGATCGGAAACCAGATAGAGTCGTTTTGTCTGATACCGGCAGCCCACTTCCAGTCTTCACTTATTCTTGTGAAGCTTTTGACTTTATTCCAACTCTTCCAAAGGGAGCACACCAGATTAGAGCCTTTCGGGAAGACGGGGATCGGGGAAAACAGCAAGGTCAAGATGTCAAGATTCTTCCAATTTGGGAAACCCATGAGCGCCAACTCATTCTTGTTTCTGAAGATCAACTTGGCCCACGAGGCCTCCCCGTTGCACCAAGCCTTAATCATGCATTTGGCCGACATTTTGTTAGCCATGCACCCAATGTCCAAGATACCAAGACCCCCACTATCTCTATGGCTGGTGCAGATGGACCATTTGATTTTAGGCACCCCCCTCCTATTGTGGTCGCCCGTCCAAAGGAAGTTTCTACAAATACTATCCAGTTTGGACAGATCTTGCTCTTTCGGTCTCCAACAAGAAAGGAAATAAATGGTAGATGATAAGAGGAACGTGTTGATAACCATAGCACGACCAGCAAGATTGATTTGCATACCTCTTCAATAGTTAAGCTTGTTTTCGAGTTTGGCAAGCACCCAGTTCCACCGCTGTTCCATAGAGACGCCAAACCCCAAGGGAATCCCAAGAAGCCGAAAAATTTGGCCGTATGCAATACGGAAGAAGATAATTTTGGGATCATTGAAGGGCACTTCACGAGACTCCTGGGGACCTCAAACCCCCTCTCCCACCATAGAAGGGACTGTATGGCAGCCATATCTAGGGTTTCCCCCCACAGGATACCACTCAACCTTCACTCTCTGCTTCATGCCTCTATCTCTGAAGCCAAAATCATTGAGGTCATTGATGCCCTCCCTTCAGGTAAAAGCCCGGGACCTGATGGGCTCACTAATGAGTTCTTTAAATCCTTCAAGTTGGTGGTTGCCACCCCTCTTCGTTTGGTTTGGCAAGAGGCACTCAAGTTTGGTGCGCTTCCTTCTTGTCTCAACAATGGCATTATCAAGTTAGTACACAAAAAAGGGGAAAAGAACAGAATAGAGAACTGGCGTCCCATTACAATGCTCCAAACAGGATACAAGATCATCGCCAAAGTCATTGCCAACAGAATCTCTTGCCACTTGAGAGCGTGGTTAAGCGAGGACCAAAAAGGTTTCATCAAAGGCAGGTCAATTTTGGAAACCATTATAGATATCTGGGAAGGTCTTGAATTTGCAAATGAGTCTAAACAAGAAGTAGTATTCCTCAAGATTGACTTTGATAAAGCCTACGACAGGCTAGAATGGGACTATATTCTACAGTCGCTACAAGATCTTGGATGTAGTCAGAAATTCACCAAGATGATCGCGACCCTTCTCGGAAACGCATCGACCCAAATTAACATTAATGGAAAACTTTCAAAGGTGATCAAACTTAGAAGATCTATCAGACAAGGGTGCCCATTGGCTCCCCTTCTCTTTGCCATTGCCACGGAAGGGCTTAGCAGGCTGGTGGAGCATCAGGTGGAAGCTGGAAAAGTGAAGACTTAATCTGATTTACTTTTTGGTGATTAATTGATTGGTTGATTGTCAAGTTCAACCACCTCAAATCCGTGGAATTTGAGCTCTCCTTTTCTCCTTTTACAAATGCAAAGCTGTAGGATTTTACATTGGTAAATGATCCATAAAAATTCCTCATGAAAAATAACAAAAAATAAAATAAAATTAATGAAGAACCTCTTCAAGCAATATCTTTGGTGCATTCCTCGTGATGGGTTGATGCAGTAGAACAAATTCACCTCAAGCATAGTGTAAGATTGATGTTCCAATAGCTCCCCCTCAAGCTAAATCATTCTTGAGTCTTCATTCTCTAATAAGTTGAATACCTTCCATTGATTTAAATATGCAAAGCTTTATGCCATCAAGTGCCTTTGTCATCATATCTGCTACTTCCTTTTCAGTTGGAACAAAAGAAATCTCAATCTGCTTTGGCATGAGATTCTCCCTAGATGAAGTGGTAATGAATCTTGAAGTATTTTGATGGTGATCCACCATGATGCACTCTCCTTCTAGAGAGCTCCATGACAATAGCCTTAGAGTAGAAAAAAACTGAGCTCCTAGTGAAGCACACAATACTCCGCACAGAGATTGTAGAATACACAGAAAAACATTGTACACAAGGAGCACAAACATAGACTTCTTAGGTGTACAAATGTAGTTGAACTTGCAGTTTGTGGCTGACCAGGCCACTATATGTTTTATTAAAGAACATATACAAAAGTTTTCGGTGGCCATTTGGCCTTTCACATGAACATTAATGGTAACATTATCCCACTAAAGGCCAATATGGCCAAAGTAACTACGGGAGAAAAATGAAGAATGATAAAGAGTACATGAGTGTAAGTATACAAACTATACCTCCCACGTGATGGGCATGTTACACAATATACAAGTGATTGTGTAAGATCATGAATCGGGTAACCTCCGTCAAGTGACAACAATGTCAAAAGCTATCCTCTGGTAGAACTTTAGTCAAAGCATCTGTAGCATTATCTCAAGTATGAACCTTCTCAAGAATGATGCACTCAATGACTAAGCACTCTAATGAAGTGATACCTCACCTCAATGTGCTTGGTCTTTGCATGATAGACCGAATTCTCAGCCAAAGCAATGGCACTATGACTATCAGTGAGCAAATGAGGTACATGCTGAGATAGACCCATATCACAAGCAAGACAAGAGAGCCTCAATGCTTCTTTACATGCCTCACTTGCTGCAAAATACTTTGCTTCCGTGGTGGAAACAACTATACATTCTTGAAGATGAGATCTCCAAGAGATAGCACCTCTAGCAAAATGAACCTTAATGGGCTGCTTATGCATCTTAGACTCATTGAAAATGACATTAGTACTTCTAATCACTGATCATGTTTTAGGATCCCATAAGCAATATCCAAATTGTCCTTCTCGACCATATCCAAGAAAAATGCATTTGTTTGACTTATGGTCCAACTTTTGTCTAAGATTCTTGGGTATATGAACATATGCTTCACACCCAAGAACTTGAAGATGATCACATTATGGTGGCCTGTCCATAAATCTTATGCCACTTTTAGACATTTGGCAATACTAGGTGAAAGGTTAATCACATGAGCTGTAGTCAATATTGCTTCTACCCAAAAGCCTTGTGAAAGCTTTGCATGATGCAACATAGAAACTACTCTATCCTAAATAGTTGTATTCATCCTTTCAGCTACACCATTCTATACTAGGGTATAAGGAGTTGTAAACTTTCTATGAATTCCTCTAGACTCATAGAATAGGCTGAATTCATGTGAGGTATACTCACCCCCATTATGTGAATGTAAAGCCTCAATCTTAGTTCCTTTTTCAATCTCAACTGATGCAAGCCATTTTTTGAAAGTAGGGAATACTTCATCCTTTGCTTTGATAGGATATACCCAGACTTTTCTAGTAGCATCATCTATGAAAGTGACAAAATAAAGAGAACCACCTAATGAACTTGTGGGCATAGGACCACACACATCTGTATGAACGAGATCTAAAGGCTGAATTGAAGATTCAATGTGTATCTTGTGCACATTCCTAGTTTGCTTTCCATATTGAGAATGCTCACAAAATGAAAAATCAGAGAAAGATAACAAAGGTAAGTAGCCAAAACGAGAAAAATTTTCCATTCCACTACGTGATATGGCCCAAACGGCCATGCCAAATCAAGCCATAGGCTGTTCAATAATAGCTAATAAGTGTTTTTTATGTGATACAAATAAAGGCTAAAGTGAGGCAACTTTTCTCCCTTTTGCAATAACCATATTTCCCTTTGATATGAAAAAAGACTGAGCATAGAAGACCACCTTGTAACCAAGGTCATCAAGTTGACCAAGTGACACCAAACTGCGTGATAACTAAAGTACATATATATTATGCATAGTAAATTTTGAACCATCAATGAACTGCACAACCACATCTCTGATCCCCACAATGTCACAATGGTAAGAGTCACCAAGTCTCATGGTACCAAGAGACTTTGCTGCATAGTTAGAAAACCATTCTCTGTGTGGTGACACATGGAAAGAAGCACCAGAATCTAGCAACCACATGTGGGAAAGAGAATCAACCATAAGAGCCTTAGTTGGCACAGTGCTATCAAGTGTCAACACATTAGCATCATCAAAAATAGCATTAATTTCTTCAATCTTCACAATCAAAGTAGATGATGCAGGTAGCTTTTTAACATGCCCATCAACATTCTATCCTTTACCTTTAGCATTCTTTAATGCATAACAGTCTTTCTTCATGTGTCCTTTCTTATGACAATAATGGCATTCGATATCCCTCTTCCTTGATTTACTTCTACTCTTATTTTGTTGACCATTCTTCTCCTTGTTCTTGCTCATGCCATGTTGTTGATTCTTTCCTTGGTAAGAATCACGAACATTATATGCATCTCCACTTTGAGTGCCAACCATAGATTTTCTACGAATCTCCTCACTCAAGAGTGCTCCACATATGTCATCATTGACTTGTTTACCACTAGGTGCACTATTGCTAATAGCTATGCAAAATGTATCCCATGATGGCAAGGTGCATAACAACAAGTCTACTTTCATTTCATTATCCATATCCATTTTTTGAGCCTGTAATTGGGAAAATATAGCATCAAGCTCACTTAGATGAGAAGCAACACTATCTGTGTCCTTCATGCGAAGGTCATATAATTTTCTCATCAGATACATATTATTTGATGCCATCTCTTTTTCATATGTATTGCATAACTTCTTCCAAAGCTCCTCTGCACTTTTACAGTCTAATACTATAAAGTAAACATTATCTGTGAGGTGCAATCAAATGGTAGACCTGAACATTTCATCTAACTCATCTCAATCATCTTCATCCATGTTAGTAGGCTTCTTTGAGATTCCAGTTACTGAATTCCATTGCCTCCTTTGAATTAGCATATCTTTAATTTGATTCTTCCATAGAGCAAAGTTTGTGCAATCAAAATTTTGGATTTCAAAATGGTCTTTGCCCTACAAGTTACAGCTTCTCCTCGGAACATTGACACTAGAACCTGATCCACCAAAACGTGCCTGAGACCTCTGATGCCATGATGATAGAGAACTAAATAGAATGATAATGGAGCATGAAGAGTCCAAACATCGCTAAGGCTCAAAGAAGGATGACCAAGTGTCAGATTCTGAAAGAGAATTCAATAGTCTTCCAAGAAAAATGAATTAATGAACAATAATGAACAACCAAAAGGATTATGTGAGAATAAATGCGCTCACACCAATAAGTGTGTCAAGGAGCAAATCGACCATTGTATGGTTGACAAAACCAAAAAGCTAGAAAAGTTTGGCCAAAGTATCCTCTGCAAAATGAGCATATGAACAATGCCAAAATCTCATAAAATTGCAAGTTTTGATATGTTTACTTGCATAGTGAATCATTGACTCCACTGCGTATAATTAGTTATGCAAAAGAAGCCAACTAGGCTTATCAAGCACCTATGAACATCTATCATACATCTCCTATGGCGAGGCTGGGTAAGTCTTCCACCTAAATCACCAAAGAGACCTGACATCTGGGTGTCTCCCAGTTAAGAAAACTTCACTAGGACCCTCTTTATCAAACATAAAAGGCTAAATTTATTCAAAAACATAACCAGTGTATCCATGGCCACATGGAGATACATAAGAAATATCCACAAAAGCATACATAGTGTGTATGTGCTCAATACATGCAGTAAAATGGCATGAAAATGCTAAATTCACTACCCAAACACTAGCCAACAACACTTGCAAGTGTCTATCAACTCTGTTCTTTAGGCTCAAAAAACTTGCATATGCTTGTGGTGGCTGCTCTCACCACAATTAAAACCTTTCAAGAAACCTATAGATTAACTAGTCTGGCTGAAAACACAGCCCCAAAAGGTGAATATTCGTTGTTGAAGAAGTACAAAGAACACTCTTCTTGATGTTCTTGGACCTCTACGAAGAGAACTATGCACAAAAATACTCCAAAATGACTCCAAAAATCATCCAAACATGTTCAAAAATAGGCTTTGAAAGCAAAGAATGAATCTTTGAGGGCCAAAGCTTGTTGAAGATAATGTGAACCTTTTCCCCTTCTTCAAGCACCACAAGAGTGTAGCTTAGTGGCAAGAGATTGCCACGGTTAAGCGAGCTCAAGGGGGAACAATATTGGGATGGGTGACCTCCTAGGAAGTACCAGGAACCTTCGTCTTCCTTGATCGTTGAGGTCCTCCCTCGCACATAGCCAATGGTGCCAACAGTGACTTCAGTGACTTGGATGACAAGGTATGCCAAGGTCTATGCCTTGGTCACCACCTTAGTCACCACCTCGGAGAAAGCCTTGGATGGGTGGGTTTGGAACTTAGGAGTCCCGAATCTGAGTACAATGCTCTTAATCATATTGCCTCTTGAGTTGCTACGATAAAACCTCTATACTTTGCTTTAGTTAGATGTCGATGCACCACAGTGTGCTTTCCTTCTCGAGAGCTCCACGAAGGCATCCTCGGGGTAGAAAAACCGAGCTCCTAAGGCCGCACACAGTACTTCGCACAAAGGTTGCTGAATACGCAAAAAACATAGTACACAGGGAGCACAAACACAGACTTCTTAGGTCTTATATATGCGATCGAACTTATAGTCTATGACTGACCAGGCCACTATATGTTTTATTTTCACGTGGACACTAACGGTAACAATCTCCCACTAAAGGCCAATATGGCCAAAGTAACTATGGGAGAAAAATAAAGAATGATAAAGAATACCTGAGTGTAAGTATACAAACTATACCTCCCACCTGATGGGCATGTTACACAGTATACAAGTGACAGTGTAAGATCATGAATCAAGTAACCCCCATTAAGTGACAATAGTGTCGAAAGCTATCCTGTGGTAGAGCTTTATTCAAAGCATCTGCAGCATTATCTCGAGTGTGATCCTTCTCAAGAATAATGTGCTTAGTGGCTAAGCAATCTCTAATGAAGTGATACTTCACCTCAATGTGCTTGGTCTTTGCTAGACCAGATTCTTAGCCAAAGCGATGGCACTCTGACTATCATTGAGAAAACGAGGTACATGCTGAGGTAAACCCATATCACAAGCAAGACGAGAAAGCCACAATGCTTCCTTACATGCCTCACTTGCTGCAACATACTCTGCTTCTGTGGTGGAAACAACTGTACATTCTTGAAGACGAGATCTCCAAGAGATAGCCCCTCCAACAAAATGAAAAATGTACCCTGATGTAGACTTACGATTGTCTACAGAACCAGCATAGTAAGAATCTGTGTAACCAATAATGGATGCTTTTCCTCTACCTAAGCATAGACACTTGTCCTTAGTGCCACTTAGATATCTTAAAATCATCTTGATTGCTTCCCAATATTTCTTGCCAGGATTAGACATATATCTGCTCACAACTCCCGCTGCAAATGCAATGTCTGGTCTCGTAGCTACCATAGCATACATGAGACTACCAACAACATACTGATAGGGAATTTTGGTCATGAATTCCTTTTCCTCATCTTATTTGGGGCAATCATCCTTGCTCAATTTCACATATGTGGGTAAAGGTGTAAAATCAGGATGTGAGCTTGTTTCGGCCTCCAAATGCACTATTGTGGCACTTATGCAAGCAATTTCTTCCTTTTGTGTCAAACACATATATAGGTTTTGGTTTACTACTACAAGTCTGCTACATGTTTAGCAAAACTTGATAAGGTGGTTCTATTCAACTTTTTGAGATATAGTCGATTTTTTGCATCATGGTATTTTAGTCAGTGGCCGTGACTGAAAATAGTGATTTATTCCATATGTTGGCTATTGAGGATAAGTTTGATGGTACCAATTACCCATTATGGGCATATATGAGCATCATGTATTGGTTGCAAAAGGACTGTGGAATATTATGTAGGGTGTTGAAAAACATCCTACTACAACTGCAAATACAGTTATTGAAGGTGATGCAGATGGCATTGAAGATGGTGATCTTCAGGTTCATGTTCGTGCTACAATTCCTATTGCACCTATTGTAGAGCAACTTTCTTGGGATGGTAGAGATGCTCAAGCACATGCATTGATAGCCTTGTCTGTCAAACGTGCCATTATTCCTCACATTCACTCTTGCAAAACAACAAAGGATGCCTCGGATACACTTAGTACCTTATACCAAGCAAGGAATGTGGGACAACCAAACATATTACCTTGCAGCATAGTTTCTTCACTTCACTTGAGCCTGCCCCTATAAGGAATACTGTCACATGTGCCCACAACTCCTCTTATCCTATCATGGGAGTTGATAAGATCATTCTGACTACTATTGATGGTAGTTCTTTTACATTGTCAGATGCTCTATTCATGCCAGGGATCAAGAAATATCTATTATTAGTCTTAGCATTAGCCAAGATCGACTTGGTTGTGAAATTTGTTGATGACAGATGTACAATTGATGATATGTCAAATGGCGATGTCATTATTGTTTTTGTCATTTTCTGTCGTAGGCTGTATAAGCTCATAGATTATGCAAAATTTGTGAATGTTTCAATATGTGCAGTTCAAGATTGTCAGGCTAATGCAAAGCTTTGGCATGCACACTTTGGGTATCTAAATTTTGTTAGTTTGCTATGCTTGTAGAAATAAAAAATGGTGTCCTCTCTACCCAAACTTGAGGCTCGGTAAACATATTTATGAAGGTTGCATTTTTGGGCAAAATGTAGTGTTCCTCCTTCCCAAAAGATGGTTCAATATGAGCAACTCAAAAATTGCAACTTGTTTACAATGATGTTTGTGGTCCTATGCAGACACCTTCTTTTGGGAACTACCTTTACTTCCTTATTTTCATTGATGACTTTTCTAGGCATGCATGGGTATATCCATTGAAAGAAAAGTCTAAAGTGTCTATGTGCTTCAAACAGTTTCTGGTTTTGGTTGAAATTTTATCAACATGTAAAATGTGCACCCTCTGTTCTAATCGAGGGGAGGATGAATTTTGATTTTAATGCATTTAGGCTGAATGTGGGATAGTACATTAGTGTACCATTCCATATACACCTCAACAAAATGGATTCGCTAAAAGAAAGAACAACTCACTCATGGAGATAGTCAGGTGTATGGTCAAAAGTGAGGCTTTATCATATAGTTTTTGGCTTGAGGCTATTATGTGTGCAGCATATGTTCTTAACAGGTGTCCCACTAAAGCATTGCAATCTATCACTCCATATGAGGCTTGGCATGGTCGCAATCTATCCGTCGCTCATCTGCATGACTTTGGTTGTCTGGCATACGTATTAGTGCTTGAACAACAACGTAGGAAATTAGATGATGAGCAATGAAATGTATTTTTGTTGGGTACAGTTCTGAAAGCAAAGGCAATCATCTATATCATCCACATACTACAAACATTTTGGTTAACCATGATGTTGTTTTTATGGAAGATGCAATTCAGCCATTAGTTTCATGTCCTAAGGAGACATTAGTTAGCTCCAAACATGTGTACGACACTTTGTTCCCTCTTCCTATGGGTGGATAGTCTAGTGCTACTCCGAATAAGGCAATTTCTAAGCCTTTGCAGGTTTCATGTGATGATGCAAATCATTCCATTTCTGATACAGATTTACATGATCAACTTGTTGATGAGAGGGCTGATATAGATGAAGCAAAAACTATGCCACAATGGCTGGTGCAGACTTTGCAAGATAGAACATTACATGCACCTCTTTCATATTGTGCTCATTTAGGCTCTCATAGTGCGCTTCTTTTGCATTAGATTGCTATGTTATGGATGCCTCTAGTCTTTGTGATGAGAATGAACCTATTTTATTTGATGAAGCATAAAATTCAAAAAAATAGATGGTTGCTATGCAATCATAATATGATGTTATTATGAAGAATGGTACCTCGTCTTTATGTGATTTGCCTCCTGGCAAGAAGGTGATTGGCACTAAGTGGGTATACAAGCTAAAGCATAAGCATGATGGAACAATTGATAGGTATAAGGCTAGGCTTGTTGCAAAAGGCTATGCTCAAGAAAGAGGCATTGATTTTGATCAGGCCTTTGTGCCCACATGCCGAATGACCATTGTTTGTAGCGTTTGTGCACTTGAAACACATCATGGTTTGAATGTACATTAGTTGGATAGTAAAATTGTATTTTTGAATGGTGACTTACATGAAGAAGTGTATGTATTTCAGCCGTGTGGTTTTGTGCAGAAAGGGCATGAAAACAAACTGTGTAGGTTGAAAAAGGCATTATATGGTCTGAAGCAAGCACCACATGCTTGGTATGAAGAGATACATGCCTAGTTGATTGCACATGGTTTTGAGAATAGTCCAATTGAGAGCAGCTTATATGTTAAGCGTGCATATGATTTGCTTCTGATCATAGTTATGCATGTTGATGAGATCTTGCTCATTGGTATTAATAAGAAGCATATTGCTGAATTTAAGGCTGATTTGCATGCCTCTGTTGAGATGTTAGATTTGGGGCATTTGCATCATTATTTGGACATTGAGTTTATGTAAGCTAATGGCGGAATAGCTTTGTGTCAAACAAAATATATTAACACATTGTGCAATGTTTTGGCCTTGAAGATTGCAAACCTATTGCCACTCTTATGGAAATAGGTGTACAATTGATTCTTCATGATGATGGGGATGCATTTGATGTTGTTCTCTATTAGCAGGCTATTGGATGCTTGATTTGCTTATGCATAACTTGGCCTAATATTTAGTTTTTTATCTCACAGATGAGCAAGCTTATGCATTGCCCAGGTGTCAAGCATTGGCAAGCAATTAAGCGCATCTTTCACTACTTGAGTGGAACCCGGCTACTTGGATTGTTTTATCCCAAGGGGTTTTTGTATTCTTTAATATGATGGCTTGATTTCTTGCAATAGTGGCATATACCATTCTTAAGTGTAGACATGGATGAAGTACATTTCTCCCTAGGCATGGTAGAATCAATTGAAGTAGAGATTGAAGAAGATGTAGTAGAAGACCTAGACATGGATGACCTACTTTTCTTCTCTCTAGTTGTTAAGTTTCTTTTCGTTCTTGTTAGTGTCCTTCTTCTTATTGCCTTTTGATGAAGATACCATATCTTCATCATTCTCTTCCATACTCTTCTACTGATCTTCATCTTGAAGTGACAAGAATTGCAACTCTTCAAATCATATTTTTCTATCTCTTATAGAGAGAGAAAGAGAACTAACAAAAGAATGATATATAGATGGAAGTGAATTGATAAGTGTGTTTACAATCTCTTCATCAGAAATGCTTACTTTGACATTTAAAAGTTGATCATGAATATCCTTAAGCTTCAAAATATAACATTTTGCTGACCCATTAACTTTCATATGTGTGTTGACTAATTGTATCCTTAGATGAGCCTTCCTTGCATAATTTTTGTTTTGAAAGAGATTCTTCAAAACCAACCAATCTTGACGAGAGGTTTTGCATTACCTTATTTGAGGAATAATGTGACGCCTAACACCCATAAAAATAAGTGAGAGTGCTTGAGCATCTCTAGAATCCCATATGGGCTCCTTATTTTATGATTTGAACTGTTTTCCTTTCTGTGTGGATGTTGAAACTATAGAGAGTACAGAAGCAAAATGAAATGAACAAAATACTCACAAAATGAGTGTGCACCTCAAAGTGATTAGACCATGAAATGGGAAAATTCACATGGGATTAGAGTTAGCTTGCCAAGAACATGAAGTAGGATTTCTAAGCTTCTAACCAAGTAAAAATTTGGGAAGACGCCCTCCTTATATAGGTTTGGCTCTCCAAAGTACATCATGTCTGGGATAATTCCCCTTGAAGGAGAATTAATACAAGGTAGAAGCAAATAGCAAGCTACCTAAATACAACTAGATACGAGTAAAAAATATGAAGTCGAAGGAGATAAAAAATGGAGATGCACACATAGGAGTACAAAAGATAATGTTAGTAGATGAAATTATATCATCAAAATTCCCTTTGCAGCTCCATTTTGGAGCAGCAAGCTTGGGGGAAAGTGAAGGTAGATCCTTCATGAACACGTCTAGCAAGTTCTCTTGGGAGGTGCATAGCTCCATAATAATCCCATGAGATATGATCTTCTTGCATATAAAGGTTTACTAGACCTCAATGTGCTTAGTCTGAGAATGGAAGTTTGGATTCTTGGCGATGGCCAAAGCTGACTGACTTTCGATATGGATGCATGTAGGATTATGCTACAAAATACCAATGTCAAATAATAACGACGAATCCATATGGCTCACATGGTGCAAAACTACATGCTTGATACTCAATGTCTATGGATGAAAGAGCAATTGTAGGCTGCTTCTTACTTGCCCAAGAGATGGATCATTAGTCAAGTAAAAAGATATACCCATAGGTGGAACATCGAGAATCAGAATCACCAACCCAATCTAAATCAAAATATATGGCAAGATCAATGCCACCTCTACACCAAAGACCATGATGTCGGGTGAGGGCAAGGTAGCAAAATAACCTCTATGTAGCTTATCAGTGTGTTTGAAGAGGCTGATGGGAAAACTAGCTAAGAACACTAATTGTATATGCAATTTCAAGCCACTTGTTGGCTAAGAGGAGTAAAGGACCAACTAGTTATTCGATACTCATGTACATCCACGTGGTGAAGTTTTTTTCCCTCCAGTGTGAGGTTGATGTTGGAATAAGAAGTATAGAGGCTGAGCAACACCGATCCATATTATAAATGGAAAGTAGATCAGAGGAGTACTTCTTTTGAGAGAGGAAAGTGTCTTCTTTCAATTGCCATATTTCCATACTAAGGAAGTAGTGAAGTAAGCCAACATCTATCATCAAATGTTAACGATGAAGTTGACCAATGATAAAGTGTATGTGGTTATCATATGAACCTATTAAAATCAAGTCATCAACATAAAGAATGATGATGGCTACTAAGGACTCTTTATGATAGATGTAGAGGTTTGTATCGATAGAGCTTCGATGGAATCCTTTGTCTTCAAAGAACTTATGAATTTTTCATACCAAGCGTGTGGAGCTTGCTTGAGCCCATAAAGTGCTTTGTTGAGCTTGTAGACATGATCTTCTTTACCTTTGATTTGGAAACCTTAAGATTGTTCCAAATATTCTTCTTCTTGAAAATCGTCATTTAAAAAAGAACCTTTCACATTAACTTGATAGATGGGCCATCTAAAATGAGCACTTAAGGAAAGGATTACTCAAATAGTTGTGAATCTTGTGGTAGGGGCAAATGTTTCCTCATATAGAAATGCCAATTTTTGCTTATATCCTTTCTAGTAGTACTTTGTATTTTTCCAAAGTTCCATCAAACCTATACTTCATTTTATGAAGCCACTTGAGTCCTATGAATTGATGATTTGATGGCTTAGGTACATGTGTACAAGTCTTGTTCTTGTGAATTGCATCCATTTCAATCTTCATGTCCTCTTCCCATTGTGGTTGGCCTTGGGCTTCTTTGAAGTTAGAAGGTTTTGGGATTTGTTAATATGGTGCATAAGTAGTTAACATACTGACTTTGTTCTCTTTATTGCTTCTCAATAAGTCTTTTAAACCTATTAGGCCATTGGGAAGTACTTGCTTCTAAATTGTTCTTGGAAATGAATGTCCCCCTCTTTCATGTAGATGGGTTGAAGAGAACTTCATTTTGGATATTTATTTGAGCACTTGAAGACTCATCAAAGACTACATCCTTGGAGATAGGAATAGACTGATTCTCCATATCATATAATCTATATACTTTAGATTGTTCACTGATTCAATGACGATATGTTTCTTTGAATTAGATGATAACATGTGTTGGTTTTTCTTAGGCACACGAACAAATGCATTACTTCCAAATACTTTAAAGTAGCTAACATTTGGTTTCCTTTCAAAGTAGGCTTCAAATGATGTTCCAATATTAAGTGCACTTGTAAAGCCTCTATTGATGATGTGTACATCGATATGTACAACTGCAACCCAAAATTTGAAGGACAAATCCTTATCATGAGCATGGTTCATGCCATCTCTATGACATTGTGTATCTTCCTTTTTGCTACCCCATTTTGAGATGGAGTATAAGGTTGTGTGACTTGACGTTTGATGCCTTTTTGCTTCAAGAAATTGTCAAATTCATGATTTATAAACTCACCACCACCATCTGATCGGATAGTCTTGAGAAACATAGATGCTTCATTCTCAACATGATAGATCAACCCTCTAAATTTGCAAAAAAGTATCCACTTTTGACCTGAAAGATATACCCAAATATATCTTGTGTGGTTGTTGACTAAGAGAAAGATGTGAAGTGATCCACTCAAAGATGATGTATTCATAGGTCCACAAAGATCCATGTTGATAAGGCAAACCTTCAACCGATTGAGATGTTGATATATTGATAAGAGTACATTGGATAAAGCTTTGCATTCTCCTTTGTTCTTCTAGCTCCTTAAAGGGCTCTCGATCCTTGCACATGTGGGAAGTAGCTCACTATCAAATATCCACTCTTAGGAGTTGAAAGTGATTAAGTTATAGCATCAGTTAAGATGACCAAGTCTTCACTAGAATAATGAGACCTATATATGGAAGACTTACAATTGCTTCTAGATGTAGACTTAGAGCTATGCTTCTTCGATGTGACCTAGTTTCTCGCAATAGTTACATGTGAATTTCTTGGTATAAGAATTGTTAGATCCTTTCTTAGGAGTATCATTAGTTTGATGATTGGGGTGCTTAGAATTATTGAAGAGTCCCTTGGCTTTCATGGTCATTTCTTGAGATGATGAAGACTTAGTATATGTGTCATGCAAAAGCAAAAGTCTTCGAACTCCTTTCCAAGTCAATACTTAACCTCTATTGTAGAGGGTTGTGACAAACATTTCATATGACTTTGGGAGCTTGTTGAGAAGCCTAATGGCTTATCTGGCCACATAATGCAAGCTTACATTGATATTCTTCAAAAGTGACAATGACATTTGTGACACCGTCGTGGGACCTACTTGAGAGGTTGTGGAACTCTCCTTCTAAGGCATAAATTAGAGATGGAGTTTTACCTCCATACAAGTCTTGAAGGGTCCTCCAAGTTTCATAGGATGTTTTGCAAGAGCTAATGTGACCTTTGGTTAACTTATCCTTCATGTTCCACATGTTCCATGCATCAAGGTCACTCTCCTTCTTAGGCTCCGAATTTGTGGCATCTACAACTTACAATAGGTTTGTATACAAGTATGCCTTGATAGTGTCTTTCCATATGTTATGATGGGTGACATTCAAATGTTCCTTTTTAGGAATAAGCATTGGCATAAACGACATTAAATATAATGTGCTCAAGAAATTCGCATTGGAAATGGTAGACATCTTATAGCTGTTGTGGATGAAAATGACAATGAAAATTCAAGATATTTGCATACTACACATACAAAGATACTTGAAGTAGACACCAAGGATTGGGAGCTTAGGGTAGCCCAATTTGACATTTTGAGACTCTTGGGTGGTTTAGATTAGCCAACCTTATCACACACATACAAACACATAAAATCTTTCTTATATAGCTATGAGTTACAAATATAGAGAACTTTGTGCCAATTTGTGGCAAAAGAAGAGTTTAAGTTTCTTGAAAAATATACAAATTGCCTTGTTGATTACAATGATGGATATAGAGAGCGTATAGATGGGTCACATTGAGGATCAAAATACCCTTGAAAAATACAAAAGAATCAATCTCTAGTCATGAAGTACAACGGTTAGAAGTTAAATAAGTTGTGCAAAAAAATTTGGGTCTTATGCCAAATGAATATGAGAGAGATTACTAGTATAAATTTTATGAAGCTCCACATTTAACAATTGAGGATTCCATCAAGCTTATCTTCTTGTTCCAATCTATCTCTATAATCACTCATATAAGGAACAAGTTATGCATGTGCACAAGGCTCTAATACCAAATGTTGGAAATGAGGTAGGCCCAATGCAAGTTCCTACAAATCTTTCCAACACTTAAACCTTAAACACACATACGTCTTGAAACAAACAAGATAGATGAATGATTATAAGAAATAAATAAGAAACAAGAGAATGGAATGAGCAACAAAATGCTACTCTTAAAAATAGTGTTTACTTGATGAAATATGTGTAATACCAATATCTGAATATAAGGCTAAATGTAAGAAGGTTTGAAGTACAAATATATGAGAAGAGTACCTAAGAGTTTGTGTCCCACTTCAGAAACTTAAATCACAAATTTCATCAATAGAACATGGCCTTTCACATCCCTGAATTAAAATACCATTCTTAGCCTCCTTGTACCCTTGTTCAGCTATAACTTTACCTCTCAAGTAGAATACTCCACTTTGATCAAGATTACCTGGAATAAATCTTTTGCAAATGCCAAGCTTCCTTAAAAAGGGCATGCGATCTAAATTTCGTGAGAAAATACATCATCGCTGATGATACCAAATGCTTGTAACAAGCACTTCAAAATACTACACGTTATGTGCAGCCTTGCCATTTCTTTGGTTTGATTTTCTCTTGAGATTTCTTTTTTTCTTTTTTAAAAGAAGGGGAAAACCATACACTTCTTGCATCGAATGTATCAAACTTTCAGAAACATGCTTAGACACTGCTAGAAAAATCCTCCTCTATGATGGTAGTACTTCAAAAAAATTTGACCTTAACCATCCAGCCAAAGCTATACTCAATACCAGGTTTCCCATGCCCTTGGGATGATAATTCGTGGTGAAATTCAAGGTCCAGCGATGAGAAACCTTCTGCAACTTGAAATTGAATTATATCCTTGCACAATGATATTGAATAGTCTCATGCAGATTGATATTGAATGGTTCATCACAAAGGGTACATCATACAAAGGATATAAGAAAATAGCATAAACAACAGTATATATAATGATGTATCAGTTCAGGCTTCACAAGAACTCAACCATCAATGTCCTCATGAACTATAGATATCACTGATAAACCTCCTGCACTATCACACTTCATATGAACATCTGGCTTCAGAGCAGATACTCGAGTTACAAAGGCAGAGACAAGATATTACTAGATCCTCACTCACTGCAGAAAGGCCTGCAACACCTTACACTTGCACACTCCTTTCATAGCCAGAAAACAACTACTAAACATGCTCACAGAGGCTGAAGATCAGAAACACACAAAAAGACCAAGTGTAAGGGTTCATATACATCAGACTTCAGGACGCACAAATAAGGAGGATCAAATTTCAACATACTTTCAGCATTGGATTGAGCTAAACCTCCCTATGCATTTATCACAATATCTCACACTCAGACACACACAGACACAACAACAACAACAACAACAACACACTGAAAGGGCTCAAAAACCTTGGCATTTCTGAACTGACCAGGAAAACCTGAATAAAATCATTCAACTTGTTCAATCAATTCAGAATTTAAAAGAAAAAACAAATAGTGATATATCTTCACAATGTAGGGGTCTATCTTCACAATGTTCAACTAATCTTTTGTGCTTTGTCATTACAAATATACTCACAATACATGTATGAGATTGAAAAGTGATTTTTGTTGCATGTTTGGCTTCTCATTCTAATCAGAGAAGAAGTGTTGTGTTCCTGCCTCTACCTGCTGTGATGCCGAACGGAAGAGAAATTCACACCAAACGCTAGTGACATAAGCTGTGGGATAGGTCTGAATAGTGTAACAGTTCAGCAAACCAAGCAAGAACTGTATCAGTCCAGAATCCAGATAGCCCATATCTTGAACATTTATCAGCGCAAACTCATGCAAACAAAGAATAAATAACAGCATTGCCTCGATAAGCATGGCCATTGTTCCAAGATTGATGATCATAGTGCTGAATGACTGCTGGATGCTTTATTTTTATAGCCCATCAACTTGCCTAGTCCATCTCAGTGTCCTCCACATCTTCATCTTCTTCTAAATCATATAACAATACTCTTCGCTGTGCTCCGAAGACACATGCCAAGCCTCTGGATGCTGATAATATAACATTTGTGCGAATGAAAAAATCCAATAGAATTAGTTAGGTTCAAGCATTCAAGACACATTTGGTGCATGTCATAAGCTTACCGCTGACTGCAAGGGGGGGCACAACATCTGCATATGGCAGGATACGAGCTCTTCCATCATTCAGACTGATGCTAAATACTGCACCCTGCAAATCTCCCATTCCAAAGAAATAATCACTTAAGAACATCATTGAGATAGCCCTCCATGAAGGGGCAATAAGATATCTTACTTCTGATAAACAAACATTCAGTAGATCTGGGCCATCGAATGGAAATACTCCCGTTATGTTCTTATAAGGTAGCTTGTCGATTGGCATTATCATCAACCAAGCCTGAGCACAGGAGACAGTCTGACCTAAGAGCACAAGCTGCTTTTCCTGCCGACCATTATTTTCAAATAAGCATATCAGAGCACGTCTCCTGATAGTATCAATGGAATACAAACAAATACCTTGTAAAGGGACAGATCTATACAAGAAAGCCCAGCTCCAATGCTTAGAGCTATAGCCTCTCTATAAGTGTTCTCTGTAGGTGCTGAAGGCTTCTTCCAGTATTCCCGAGTAATAACAATAAACATACATTCTTCAGAAGTCTTTTCTGGAATTTGGAAACAAACATATCGGCATACTTCTCCAGAGACCAGCTTTTCTTTATCCTGAAAAGGAACATACATTGAAGCATTACCTCACTTGAAATCTTGACCACAAGAAAACCTTGGCAAATGAAGAGTATTACCTCATAGCAGGCCAATGAGACCGGTACATAGAGGTTCAGCACATTAGGCTGGTGAAGGTGTCTGAGAAAAAGTATGTCTTCAAAATGTAGCTGCTGTGACACAACTTTGGATGGCATAGAGAAGGCATGTTGGCAACTACACTCAATGCACGACAAATTACAGGTATTTAATTTGTTGTCAAAATTAAGTACAGTTACAAGGATGTTTGCTGATTAGCACCATAGTCCAGCAATAGAAATAGATATCCATGAAACCTCAATCAAAACAAAAGAAAGGTTTTGATTTCTTCATTTGCCTGCTTCCCATCTTAAAAGCTTTTCCAAGTTAAAGATATGCTACAAGTGGAGGGAACACTTGCCTCAAAAATAATTGAGAAATCTGTTGGTTGAGACTATTGTGCAGAAACTCAGAATTCACAAAGCCCCCCATTAGAGCAAGTTCCTCTAGTGTCTCCTTATCCCCTCTGAAAACCAAAACAAGAATATAACATGGCAATCCTGAAAAATCCAGTATTTGCATCTATTCAGAAATATCTAATGTACGTGACTCACAAATTCATGTCAATCCAAACAGTATCGTTTGTAACAGAGGCCAAATGAGGACCCAAAATGTCATGCTCAAACTGTGTTTTCAGAAAAATAGCAACAGCCTCACTGCGAACATTTTCAAACCCAGTAGGATTATTCAGGTGTCAAGTAAACATTTGTTATGTAACACATAATTAGAAATCATAAATGGATTGTCTAATTGAAACATAATTAGCACAGAGAGTTTCCTTTAGAATCTCACAGCAATGCATGTGATTACAAGCTCTATGCACACACTATAACATAAGAATTCAGTAACAATCAAGATTAAGCTTTAAGTCAAGAACGTTAAAAAAAAATATGCCATCCATTATTTGCATGAAAAAATCCATAAATTGTTACTATTTAGATTATGTCTGAGTTCCTTGTTCCCTAATTTCCAGGTTGAAAGCTAAATGACCTATCTTCAATTACAACAAGTTTTTTGGCTCTATTTTGAGCGAATTTCAGGTCTTTTGCTCTTACAAATTGGAGCTTTTGCTGAAAATAGCCCGCTATTGGTTTTCTAAATGTCATATGTATGCTTAATGTGATAAAACAACAAGAAATTGTTGCGTTTTTTACTCAAATTATTTTCTGAAAGTTTCAAAAAAAAAAAAAAAAAAACTAAAACAAAACAAAACAAAATTTAATGCCTTCCACGTTTTGGGTCGTTTTTGCTCAGTCTTCACACACAAGTTTGTTGAGTCATTATGCAACCATTTGTAAAAAAAAAAAGGATTATTTTGTCTAATTTCAGAAATTCTTACATTTTGAAATAAATTTAAAAATTTTCATTTTCGTGAAAAATTGAGGTCTTGAGGGTATAGATTTCGATTTGTAAAAGAGTGTATGCAAGGCATTCTTTTTCTCACAGATTGTGAAAGCATACCCTCATGCAGGTGAAGCCAAAGAATATGGATGATGATGCATGGAACACTTTGAATAAAAAAGCCATTATATACATTAGATTGGTTGTCTCCGATGAAACCTTTGTGGATATAAAGAGCTTGACTATTGCTTATGACATGTGGGAGATGCTCAAATCCACTTATGAGAGCACCATTCTTGTATATTTGATAAAGACACTTGTTAGCGTGCAGCTCGAAGAGTCAAAAAATGCAGCAAAGCACTTATTATTATTTACAACCTATAGGTACTCTCTCCTAACTACAAGATTCAAGTTCACCAACTTTTCAAGATAATCTAAAAGCTCTTTTTTTGCTTATGACACTGCATGAATCCTGGGAAACATTAGTTGTTTCATTGTCTAACAACCCAAACTTTAGCTTTGATAATGTGAGAGGTTCTATTTTCAATGACGAGATTAGAAGGAAAGTAAGTGGAGAGGGAAGTGGTTCAATAAATATAGCTAGAGGTAGAACAGAGAAGAAAATTGGAAATGCACAAAGATATTCAAGTAAAACCAAAAGCAAAGGTGATGTGACTTACTACCAATGTGGAAGAAAAGGTCACGACTCACAAGAAGCCACATTGTATGTATTACTAAGCAAAAGTTAGAAAGAAAGAAGAACACCTATGACAAGAAGAAGTACACTAAGAATGACGCACATGATAACACCAAAGATAAAGAAAAGGAGAAGGCCAATGTGGCTTCGAATGTAGTCATGGAAAGTTGTATGATATGGAGGACATTTTATGTGCTATTATATCAGCTGAAGATGCATACGTACATGATTCTTCCACTTTATGCCATGCACAAGATATGCAAATCACTAAAAGTGATGTTGTTGATGCCCTGCTTGCTCTGAATCATGCATTTCATAGTGCTTGGCTTGTGGATTCAAGCATCTTTTCATGCAACTCCTATTAAGGAGTGTTTTTCTACTTTCCATGCAGGAAATCTTTAATCATGGCCATATTTACCTTGGGAATAATCATGTATGTTCCATTGAAGGTATTGGCATTGTGCATTTGTCTTTTTGAATGATGCTAGTGAGCTGATTTTGCATAATGTGTGTTATGTACAAGACATCAAAAGAGCCTACTATTGGTGAAACAAATGGACATTGGATACGCATGGATATAGCAATATCTTTGAAAAAGGCTCTTGGAAGCTAGTGAAACTCTCAAGGCTGATTGTAAAATGCACTAAGAAGGGTAACTTTATTTGCTTGCATGGGAAAGCCTTGTTCTGCAAATTAATGTAGGAAGTGTGATAGGCCCAAACAGTAAATCACACGTGAATCAAGATCTTTGCAACAATTAGAACCTTAGCACATAACACACCTTAACCAAAGTAAATGAGATGAATGACAATAGAAGGGAAAAGACACTTTTCCAACGTGTAGAAGCTGAATGCTTAATGAAAAGATCCTAGGTACAAAATATAGAAGAAAGAGAGAGTCTAAGAGGTATTATGTGAGAGAATATGTGCACTATGAAGTTTGTAACGTGTTAAAGCCATGCGTGTTTTTTGCTAGAAGTCATGGAAAAGCATGATAATGGCTTTTTTATTTTTGAATTGGCTTTTCATATTGCTTTTGGTTTTGGTTGGATATGGACCATATAATCAATTGCTTTTCCAACTTTAAATCCAAGCCCTTAGATCATAATTAATAAAAAGCATACATAGAATTAAAAAAATTAGGGTTTGAATTTTCAACCATTTCTTGGGGCAAGATGGCTAAATGTTATATGCCATTAGAAAGATCTCAATGAGTACTTTCTAATAAGCCATAAGAAAAAAATTTGACAACCTTTGACCCAAATTTCACTAAGTCCCAAAATTAGGGTTTCTAGAGAACAATTTTGTGCTATTTTGACATTGTTTTCCAAGATGCCATAATGGCATAAGGTTGAATAATGTGCATAATTTTTTATGTGTGTCTCTCGATAATGCTTTGATAAATATATCTTCCACATTCTCACTTGTAAGTACACATATTAGCTCAATGTACTTTTTAGATACATGTTCTCGAATATAATGATAACGTACTTCAATATGCTTTATCTTTGCATGATGAACAAGATTCTTTGCAATAGTAATAGCACTTTATCTATCTAAAAATATATGCATAGGGAGATTAATATGAACATCAAGAAAACTTAGAGTTATCTACAACCATATAGCTTCAAGTATAGCTCTAAAGGCAACCCTATACTCTACATCACTTAAAGATATAGTTGTTGTAGATTGTTTCTTAGAAAGCGATGAAATAAAGCATTCTCCAACATAAAAATAATAGCCACCTTGTGTCTTTGTCACCTTCCAATCAGAATCTCCAAAACCTTGAAGTATGAAATGCAACAACTTTGTAAATGCCATTGCATAAGTAATAGTCCCTTTCAAATATCTAAAGATTCGTTTGACTACTTTCCAAATGAATTTTGAGAGGTTTGTGCATAAATCTTGATACTTAAGAAATGCAAATTGAATGTCTAGACATGTATTACATAGATAGAGAGATGAAGCATCCAAATTCTTCAATTGACACATGCATAAGATTCATAGTGACAAGGGACCGGGAGATAGGGGCTAAAAAGGTCAAGAACGCCCATCGCCACCCTCCCAAACAAATTTTTTCAAGCCGGAGGCGGGTCACGTCCCGCTCTCGCATTCCAAACAAGGAACACGTCCTCTTTTTCCCAAGATGGCCTAATCCTTGTCGAGGACGTCCAACGGGGACGACGCTTGTCCCAACCTAAAATTGAAGTGTTTTTTCACCTTTTTGAGATACATGAGCACATTTCTTAAGCCTACTTGGTCCGAGGTCGATCTCGAGGACTCGGAAAGCACGGGGAGAGAGAGAGAGAGAGAGAGAGAGAGAGAGAGAGAGAGAGAGAGAGAGGCTCAATGGTCAAGTTTCAAGTTTCAACCCATTAAGCTTGGAAGCCTCAAGGTATGTTACATGTATAGTGCCACGATTCACATCATTATGTGTTCAAATTTCATGTATGTATTATGCGGCATGTGCATTGTGATTGTGCTTTGGAATGTGCAATGTGGCATGTGCATGCATTAATGATTACGCATTTATGTGTTTGAACTTTATGGCATATGCATTTGAAATTTCCCACTTATGCTTGATCATACATGATACATGGCACATGTGTCATGCACATATAAGCACAAATGTGCATACATAAAATCTAAATGCATACATACATAATACATAAATGATAATGCATTAGTACATTACAATTGTTACATAATATATATTACATATTCAAATTTCATACACATAAATAACACGTCAAACATGAATCATGAATGCATACATATATGACATACAAGGCAGCATTGGTTCGCGAACCGCATATAGCGGTACTCTTTTCTGGTTCATTCAATTCGGTTCGCACCGTTTGATACAGTGCTCTACAAGACTTTTTTGGTGATCTTTGAGAGACTTGGAGCATCTACTTCACCTTGGTGTGTGAGTGAGTGGAGTTCTCTCTTGCACACTTGGAGGAGAAGCTTTGGGAGTGGTGTCTAAACCTCTACTTCAGCCTCTTCACCCTTGGCCTCTTCATCAACACCTATGGAAAGCTCTCTTTAGCTAGTATGAGTTGTGTGAGTATAATGTTTTCGATTTTTACTTATTTCTTTGTAGATACATACTCTTGTAGCACTTATAGTTAATTGGAGTCTTATCAAATTTTTTACATACATACATACAACCATACAACCATACATACATACATACATACATACATACATACATGCGCATGATTGTGTATATGTATGTATGTATATATGTATGAAATGTATGTATGTATGAAAAGTATGTATGAAAATCTTGTAGCACTTATAGTTATTTATCTGTAGACTGTCTAGATCTATCTATCCATCACACATATAAAGAGTAATTTTTCCATGAATATGCATAATATTGAATCTATGCATGAAGATAATTGTTCTCTAACTAGTATAGTTGCAAAACCAATGTATTTTCTCAATAAATTCAAGTCAAAATGGCAAATCAAACACATGCAATTTTTTTGTACGAATTGGTACGAATATGTACTAGTACGTACGGTACGAGAAGTAGGTACGAATCTATTCGTGCTGGTACTAATAACAACTATGCTCAAAACCCTAGACTCAAGAGAAGCTCTCCAAGATGATGTCAAAAGTGTGTCCTCTATTTATAGCTTAAGTAGCCATAGCGAAAAATCCAACGAAGAAGCAAGCCATGTGTGTTTTTAATCGTAAATCATGCAAAAGCATGATGATGGCTTTTTTATTTTCCAATTGGCTTTTCATATTGTTTTTGGGTTGAATTGGATTGGCCTGTAGGATCAATTGCTTTTCCAACTTTAAATCACAGCCCTTAGATCATAATTAATAAAAAAAACCTACTTAGGGCAAAAAAATAAGGTTTGGCTTTTCAATCATTTTCAAGTGTCAGATGGTGGAATGTTATATACCATTAGAACGCTCTCAATGAATACTTTACAATAAGCCAATAAAAAAATTTGATCATCTTTGACAAAAATTCGACTAAGTCCCAAAATTAGGGTCGTTGAAAATTGACAATTTTGTGCTATTCTGACATTGTTTTCCAACAGTTCATTTGCTTTGGCTGAGAATGATTCTCACATGGAGTTATGGCATAAAAGGCTTGGCTCCATGAGCAAAAACAGCCTTGATCAATTATGTAACCGAGTTTGATGCTAAAAACACAAAACTTGACTTTTGTAATGAATATCAATACGGTAGGAAGAAGAAGAGTAAGGATGCCTACATTCAACAAAGAATTACCTCTTTAAGCAGCCCATGTACTTGGTGCATGGACATTGCTCAAGCTACTTTTACAACATAAAGCTAGATGAAGTTGAATAAACTTAATACTATTGGGATGAGCAATCTCTCCCCCCACCATCTTTTTCATTTCTTTCATTGGTTCTCCATTCTGTATTTCTCATGATTTTAGTCTTTCTTTTGTTTGTATTTCTTTCAGAATACTTTTGTCCCCAATTTTCTTTTCTTTTATTTTCTTCCCTCTTGCTACCTCAGTTTGATGATTTACTTCTGTATTCCTAGTTGTTGTGCGCTTGAATGTCAAAGGTTTCCATGCAGATTTCTCCCATTTGAAGCTATACATGATATTCACAGACACAAGTTTAGTGACAATGGCCCTATTATTGCCTTCTATTTATTTGTGTGTTGCAATGTTTCTTTCTGATGTTCTCTGATCCAGTGTATTTGTAATGAACCATCATTCCTCTTCAAATGAGCCCCTTCAGAATCTGCCCCATTTGTTATGTTTCTCTTGTTAGAGCCACACTTTCTCCCTGTCTGTTTATTGTTCATTTACATCCCAATGATCTTTTTTGGTGAAGCAACTTTTAGACTAGATTTTGCATCTTCTCAAATAAATTTACAAGGTCTCAAGCCTACCCTTTCCCTTATAGATAAGTTGATTATAATAATGATGATGATGATGATGGGATTAAACAAAGAGAGTATGCCAAAAGAAAAAAAAAAAAAAGAAAGAGGGGGGGGGGGGGGGGGGGGGGGGGGGGGAAGAGAGGGAGAGATGGGGGGGGAGGATGGTTACATTGTACCTGTTTATAGCTGGAAGCTGGTCATTTGAAGGAGAGTTCTCATTGTTGAGCTGCCTAAGTGTCTTGGTCAACCATATAAAAAACATGCGGTACTGAAAGTTCCAAAAGAATCAGTTTCATTTTTTTATAAATCAGAGGAGAAACTAGTTCAAGCTTCAGTTCTTCTAAATTTCTGTGAT
Source organism: Ceratopteris richardii (assembly GCA_020310875.1). Lineage (NCBI taxonomy): Eukaryota > Viridiplantae > Streptophyta > Polypodiopsida > Polypodiales > Pteridaceae > Ceratopteris > Ceratopteris richardii. The sequence continues at coordinate 143,937,090 of CM035407.1, forward strand.
GCTAAAGTCTGCCTCAACATTGAGAATAGACATTATTAAATAGCTCATTTAAGTCTCTACAACTTCCCAGTCAACAATATATGCGATGAAACATTGAAAATTTTACTGCACAGCTACAAAACTCCCAGGCATAAAGCATAAGTACAGGGTTCTCCTTTGAGCTGCAAAAGTGAATTTTGGAACCTATGTAATAAGTAAGCATTCAATACTGAAAGTTCTAACAGAAAAAACATTTTCATTTGTTATGAATTGAAGAACAAACTAGTTTAAGCTTCAAAGTTCTGAATTCCTGTGAGGACAAGAGTTTGCATCACATTGAATTTAGACAATAGTTCATGTAAGCCTGCAAGACCCAAACCAGCAATACTATGCAAATGTCACAGTCACAATCCTGCTCCACAGTTACAAAATTCACAATGCTACTCCACAGTTACAAAATTCTCACACATTAAACATACATGCATGAGAAGATGAACATGGAACACTCTGCTTCGCAGCTCAATATGGAGCATTTAGATTAACGCTGGAGCCATTCAGTATGTAAAAATGTGCAGAAAATTAAGACGAGGAAAAGTTTGGAAAGTATAAGTATTCATTCTGGCCAATCGAACAATCTCACCTTGCTTCTTTTAAATCAGTTCATCTAATCCAAAATTAGTTGGAAAACTAACATCATTTTCACCTTGCTGACATACTGCTTATGAGTTTTAGGTCCATTGCACCTCCCATGGATAAGGGAAACCTATGTTC
>CM035407.1:143947839-144005339 GCA_020310875.1 Ceratopteris richardii
ACGTGCTTGTGCATCTTTGCTATGGCATTAAAGCTCCTCTGCATCTACTAGGGTGTAGGTAATTACACCAAAACTAGAACCTATAACATACTAAACACCCATTTATAGGTATAATAAGACGTATTTCAAAACCCTATACAATATCCCATGATCCCTTTGCCACAATACATGGTGGATCATGTATGCCCACAATATAGATAGTTTGAAAAATCTGACTTATCCTCAACAACCAACATGCGAAATACATCATTGTTCTCAACAACGGCCAATAATTGTACTCTAATGCAAAAAATTGATGGTTTTTTGAAAAAGTTGAACAAAAGTACCCCATGGAGCTCAACTGCACCTGTGGAGAACTTCAAAGCATTCACGTTAACGAACAAAGACATGAACAAAAATTGACACAAAAGGACAAAACTGATTATGCAATTGCTATGATGGTGCATTCGAAGGCCCAAACAAGTCACAAGGAATTTTTGCCTATAGAGAATTCTTCATCAATTTTTAAGTATATTGTGCCCTAACAATGCTCAGCAAGTTTCATAACGATACTAATGTGAGAAAGGGTGTTCAAACGATGAAGTTCAAGAAGCACCGACCTACTCTAATACCAATTGTTGGAGTTCGCGGGGCAAGAATGCACACAAACAGTACGAGGAAGAATAAAAAGCTTAAGAGCACACTACACAATGTATTGTTGAGTGTGAAATAAACAAGGATAAATAACCCATTATGGCTATGGGCAAGTATACAAGCCAAGGAAGAAAACCTCTTAAAGAGGGGAAAAAGTGCCCCAAGGTTCTTAAGTATATTCACACATCACTACCAAGATATACTAAAAATTCCACACGTAGTGCTATTAGATGTAGGATAAAGAATGCATATGGTTGGAGTCTAAAAGTCTTCATACTTGATCACTAATATCAAAACTTCTCTTTGAGAAGGTTCAGCCTATTACAAACAATCGAAATACACACCACCATAGCATATTTATTTGTAAAGCTTTTTTCTTATACTTGAAATTTACGAATCTTCTTTAAGTGACTTATTTAAGTAAATTCATTAAAACCTGATTGTAGAAGAACTCCACTTCTAACTGAAAGGCTGCTATTGCATAAGGAATCGTAGAATTTTATCCATAACCTCTTTATATTATTTCCCACCCATATACATTGTTGCATGTTTAGATATGGAAAAAATATGGTTAGACCTCTTCAAGTATCATTCCTGGGCAGTGGTAAAGTTTGAAATGGAAGTCTTTGGAAGAAATTTCATACCTTTTCAAATGTTTGAGTTGAGAAACATATACTTGGATTTTATGTAAAACTCCAAGAAAACCTTTTCTCTATCATACAATCATATAGTCACGTTAATCTTGATTTTCATGGCTTCAATATTCTATGTAATATGTCCAATCTTTTACAGTCTCTTCACACCCTTCAAAGACATAGAAGCACACTATGTAGTGTAACTAGTATCATTATCCATACCCCTTAATACCTATAGGATGCATTTACATTGTATTCCACACATTGCACATTACATCTATCATTCATATGCATGCATGAAGTATGTACCATGTATATTTCTATGTTTTTTTCTTTTCACTGCTCATCACATATCACAGCATAGGATATTTTTGAACGCAGTTTTCCAAACTTCTGTACTCATATGAATTTGCTGTATGTCTGCTATATGAAAAAATATAGGCAATCTCATACTACATGAGTCCTTCTGCGCTTAGCATCAATGGATTTAGATAAAACATTGGCACTCAATTTACAGTAATATAAACCATGTCAACTATTCAAAAGAACCGATAAACCAACTACAGAAAGGTTCTCCTGCATGAAACGTATTTGGTGAATTAACTAAAATACTATTTGACCAAAGGCAGCACTACTCAGCATGTAGATGACAGAAAAATGTGTTAGTATAGTGATACACTGCATTTATTATCCCTCAACAAAAGCATCCAATAAAATGTAGGCTTACTTGCAAATGTTCAGCAATAACAACATGAAGCTCCCGTAGTGCTGCATCCATTGTTTTGCTCAGTCGTTTTAAACCCTGCTTTAATCATATCTAATCATTCACATTGAATATTTCCATGCATATGATTTCAAAATAGCCAGTTGCATACCCCTTCTCCCAATGAAACAGCAAGAAACTGGTGCAGTCCACTGCTTGCCAAACCACAAGATAATAAGCTAAGACATTCTTCCTGCGGATTTGCATGAGAACCTGTAGAAAATGTGTCCTTAAAAAGACAAAACGCCAAAAACCCGATAAAGAAAAATAACCACATATTTGTGTGTGTTTTGATTTTTTTTTTTTTTTTTTTTTTTTGTTTGGTTTTTTTTTTTTTTTTGTGGGGGGGGGGGGGGGGGGGGAGGGGTTGGGGGGGTGAGCCTAAAAAGAGGATAAAGAAAATTCCACTAACCATGTTCTCGAAGCAATTGAGAAAGGCCTTTGAATTTTTCCCGAAAAGAAGTATGTGCATCTGACCACACCTTTTGCATGACATTCATAGAAACCTGAAGCACCTCCAAAAGCTCTTCAATGCTGGAAACTTGCAAGGCAACCTGATGAAGCTCCTTACTTCTAGAGAGCAGAAGAAGTATCCAGTATGTTAGTCACATACATTGATTGATAAAATCAAAGAAAGAAAAACCAAATTTGACTTAGTCCCACTAAAAAAGAGCATCTGGACCTGCACCCAATCAGCGCAGTATTTATTTTCAAAGAGAATACTCCATAGGCTGCTTCTTGATTTGTTTTTCTTTCCTCAAAGTGACTTGAAACAAGTTTTCCCGTACATAGAACAGACAGGTGATGCAGATTCTCTGAAAGTGAGACCTATTTGTTGGATAGTTTTAATTGTTCTCGAAGATCAAAAAAATAAAACTTTCCAGAGATGACTAATACCTTCAATATGAAGGGATCATGTAGTCTGTAACTGCTGTCTTTCGTGGCATCCTTCTCATGTTTACAAGTGCTAATGTCTAGTTCACTGACATCCTGCATCAAAAGGTTAGACATGTAAACAATTGGAACTCTTCAAAGGACATTTAAATTAGTAAAACACCTTACCACTCTTCCAATAAGGAAGACGCCAAAGATATTCAAACAGATGGTTCCATTTCTATCACCACTGCAAAGTATATTGATCTGTTGATGAGATGCTTTCAAAGCAGTCTTTGCATCCATAGGAGAATTTGGATCTTCCATGGATCCAACAGCTCCTGATATATCAAATGCAGGTGCTGCTCCTGGCATTGCAGGTGATTTTGGAGGAGGGGGAAAGAATCGAGGTGTGCGATCCTCATAAACAAAAAGATCATCAGCAGCGGTCTGTGTATCATAAAAACATACAGTCACAAGTTTAACCTTTCATTTTTACTCAATGTCAATGGAGCTGAGCCACCTACTTATCACAGAGATTTATTCCTCATCAACCTAGAGCACTCCACAAGACAGTTATAGATCCTTGCATTCAGTTCACACTCTTGCTTCTTATACTTTTCTTTTAAGACAACAATATTAACCTATATACAAGTAAGTAAGTAAAATAAATTACCTGTGCCATTTCCTTCTCCTCAACCCATGCTAAACACTCAACTGGGCAATGATGGGTTACAGTTTGCCGAATAATGTTGCCATTCTGCAAGTAGTTCATGGTCATTACTTTCAAACTGACACTTACTTTGATGAAGCCTAAAGCAAATCATTAGTAAGGGTTTATATGAGATAAGAGATCACCTCTACATCATGTAACGAGATGGTTCCATCCTCGTGTCCAACAGCCAAAGCTTTCCCATCTGGCCGCCAGCAGAGTGATGTTACTCGTACTTCTGGATCAACAAATGCAATTAAAGTGATTTGGTCACAAATATCCTCAACCTATATAATGTGTTGATCAATAGCACAAGCATGAGGAGAACTGAACTAGTCCATAAAAGTAAACCACACATTATAAGGAGCAGATATAATTTTTAGCTCTAAGGTACAGAACTACCAAAAATCTTATAGGAAATACAAGAAGTTCAATAATAAATTAGGAATACATGAATTCTGCATAAACTTCCAAAAAGGGGGTAAAAAATGCATGCCAGACAATAAACAAACTTTTAATAGAATATCTAGTTCAGCAAGATGCAACAGAGTCTGTACTCTTTGAATAAGGTATTCATTTGATTCTTGGAGGGATTCTAAGTAGTTTGCAGACTTTGATCACGGACTTTCCATGTTGTCCAAATTCAGAAATTTAGTTGTATTGGACTCTAGAGGCATCAATACCATGTGATAGCACAATTATTCGGCAATCTCCGTTTTTTTCAACTATACAAGCAGATAATCTAGAGGTAGAGTACAATATCTAATTAGATTGTTTAAAAACAATAAAGAATTTTGGATTAAGAACCTTAGTTGATGTGCATCTAGACTTGCAAGTGAGAAGGCTTGATGGGGAAGGAGAGAGAGTGAAGTTGCGAACAAAATTGCGAATGCAAGTATGCAGAAATTATAATAGCTGAAGTTGACAAATATCTAAAATGCCTAACATTCACGTTAAGCACAAATCTCAAAAAAGCGACTATCTTTTCCAAGTTTGAACCTTATGTATTGAGTGGTACAAACCTTAAGAGAGTTTTATCCTATTCGATTAGTGCACTAGATCTACCACACCTAAATCTTCGTGAAGATTCCTAAAATTTATTGGAGGATTCTAAATTTCAACAACAATTCCTAAAATTCATTGGAGATCGGACATTTTACATCTCCTTGTATATATGCGTGTTTTTGTTTGATAGGTGTAGATGAGAGCATATGAATTTAACTTGATAGGCTTGGCCAATCTTAATAGTTGAGGAAATATGTTTAAATCTACATTCTATCCATTACCTAGCATCCTATAGATCTCTATCCTTCTAGGTAGTACTTGCTTGAGAAGAGTGAGGATGTGTGAGTTCTCTTTGTGATGTTTGTTGGGAGAGAGCTCTTCATGTTCAAGGTCCTTGTGTGTGCTCGAGGACACTTGGCATGATATGTGAAAAGTATGAATAGTAAACAGATACCTAATAGAATTGTAAACATAGTTAACAAAAATACCTACTAGCATATTCCCCTTGTGTAGGGTTAGGAGGGGATTTTTAGAAATGCAACCTTCCACAAGGGAAGTAGAAAAAAATATCAAAAAAGAACATGTCAAATCTTGGTCAAAGTTGTTCAAAGATAAGTCAAAATGGATCAAAAAGTGCATATGGATTTTATTGTAGATTCAAGATAATACTATTTAAGAGCTATCCAATGATATACAACACTTGATGGTTTGACTTTATATCAAAGGAGAAAAGTAAAGCCCTAATTTTGTCAAAGTATGATATATGGTCAAAATCAAGTCAAAACATATAAGCAGTGGTAGATTTTGATTGGATATGAATTAAAACCTCATAATTATCCCATATCATGTTAAAAAATTAAACTTAAAAAAAAAGAGCCCTAGAATTTACGTTGTGAATTTTAGAAGAGGGTTTTATAGAACAGCTTTTCAAGTTTGGACAATTACTATATAAAGACAAGCCTTGGAACATTATAATCATCACTCTCAAGGAGGAGAACCACTTCGGCTTGGTGGAGGATGTTGGTTTTTAGCCCACAATCAATATACAAATATAAAGAAAATAGAGATATGATACATAATAAACAAGAGAATGAGAGAGATAAAGGATCAAAGCTCCACATAATTTCCATGCATTCCGATATGAAGTACATGAATGTTACAAAGAAACATATGGATATGCATTAAAAAAAAATGCTCTTACTGGTTCCCTTTTTCATAACTTCACAATTTCCATAACATGAAGATGATCTCCTCCAAGTATAGATAAGCTCCAAGCTATTGTCTTCACTTTGGTAGATGAATAACCTCAACTCTAGCTGCTTCCCTCCTTGTTGAAGATGAAGAAACCCTAGCTCTCCACTCCAAAGTTGAAGGAAACCTTCATTTGTAGCCTATTTCATGGTCTTTCTTTAGTGTGTATGTCCTTCAAAAAGCTCAACAAAAAAGCATGTTTAAAAAGAAAAAAAAGTTGTTCTCATTTTTTTTTTATTAAGAAACATCCATATTCACCTAGCTTTTTTATTAATTGCCTTTGCTTTTATATTGCCACATGGCAACTCTGCTTTGCACTCTTAAGTTTGCTTTTCAAGTAAATTTGCAAAGTAGAATTTGACTTTTGACCCCCAAATCTACTCCAAATGCTATGTGTCATATATCAATACATAGCTCTTGAATAGTAGTATCCAAATCCATAATAGAATTTCTTACAAATGTTGACCATCTTTGAGCATATCTTGTCCTGAGTCGACCAAGTTGACTATGCCCAAAAATTGATGTTTTCTGAAATTCTATTGAGATATGTGCAACCCCCTTGTGGAAGGTTGCTATTTTCAACAATCCCCTCTTAACCTAATAGAAGGGGTATATGCCAGTACTAGGTAGGTAAATGTTTTGTTGGCTCATAATATTCTGATAACATTTTGATGTAGGTACTTGTATGATTTTGTGGACACTTGCATGACACCATATAGCATATGAAAATTATACCTGTATAATTTTCATATGTTATATGGTGTCATGCAAGTGTCCACAAACACCAATAAGGACGTTGACCATGAAAAGTCCTCCCATAAAACACATCACAAAGACAACTCAAACATCCCATACTTTTCTCCGTCAAATACTATTTGGATGGATAGAGACAATTTGACAAACAAAAGGATGCTAGCACTTGCCACTAACATTACAATGCCAATAGATAGTGTGCAGACTCCAACATACTTCCTCAACTCCCAAGGTTGATCAAGCCTATCAAGTGGCAGTCATATGCCTTCAAATACAAGGTGAAAAATTTGTCCACCATAAGGTTTTGAACGTAGATTTGTTTCCCCTCCTTGCTCACATAATTTTGTTCTTCTCATTTTGCAACTTCATTAATACCTAATAAAAATTTGAATATGACCTATTATAATAATAGGAAATTCACAAAATATTTGTGTGGTTGCTTGTGCAATCAAATCAAACAGATGTGATCCCCCCTCGAGTTGACTTCCCTTAGTTCATATATCAACAAGCTCTTGACAATTGCCTTGTTGAAGACTCTCTTGCCACCTGTTGATTAATGAATTGAGCTTGACTTAGATGATGCTCTTATCTTCTTACACGTTGCACTATTCTGAATATGCTCTATGTGCACTATTTTCACCTTCTCTAATACCAATTGTTGGTTTAAGCCACAATCAATATGAAGAAAAAAATAGACATATGATAAAGAATCAACAAAACAATGAGAGAGATAAAGGAGCAAAGCTCCACATATTTGCCATACATCCTCTTTCCTAAAAGTGCTTACTTTCCATTTATTTCTTTTAAAGTTTCTATTCTCCTCGATAAGATGAAGTAGTTATGTCCTTGACTTAGCATAATCTTCCTAGATTTGTGCTAACTTTATCACGTCTTCTAGACTCTTGAGGGCACTTCTCTTCACTTCATGTTTAATCGCTTTATCGCAATGAATAATACCCCTTAATTTTATGAAAATCATCCAAGTTTTGGAGCTTGGGAACTATTTCTCGATAGACAAATTTATATTGAGAGGGGATGTCCCACTCTTCCCAATTATGTTTGTCCTTATTCTCCACCAAGAACTTTATTTTAAAGAGCTCTTCAAATTGGTTCCAAGTCTCAAGAATACCTTGAGATCCCTTCGCGCTCATCCATCATTTGTAGACTTTTTGCCCAAGGGACAATCTTGTTTCTAAGCCTTGGTAAGACTCAAGAGTATTCTTGAGTTGATGTAGGCCTTGCCATTTTTCTAGAAAAGTCAAATATTGCATCCTTATTTATGTCCTTTTCCTCTCTTGAGAATCGAGGTGACTTTTAAGTCTTTCACGAAAGAAAGACTTCTAGTTCTTAAGAAAGTTGTGGGAGGTGGATTTGAAAACAAATCCTCATTTCCATTTCTAAGTGACACATTACTTTGAATGGGTAAGGGAAAATCCGGTCCCTTACTCATCGATGGATTTCTTGGTCGGATTGAAAAGGATTCTAATCGAGAAGGAAGAGGTTGAAGGAGCATGCCTAGGATTTGCTCCATCTTCCCTTTCACTTCATCTATGGAAGTGCGGAGGGTTTCCATCTGGGTTTGGATTTCCCTAACCATGAACATATCCTCTTCGATATCTTTCATTTTCTCTTCCAAACCACTAACTCTTTATATGTATTAACCTCACATACTTCTTTATCATTAGTTTTTTGACCTTGCATGTACTCTATTACCTAGGTGCATCTATTAGCATATTACTAGCGTTAAACGACTCTCCCTACACTGAATACTTTAGAACAAAAAAAAAATGATGCAATATTTGTTCCTGTTTCAAGAGAGAGATAGATGGAATCCAAATAGAGTACTTTCCTAATTTTTACTTTGTTGTAGGTCAGCTTAGGCAGCCTTTGCACGAGCCATGACTCATTAGAACATGCACAATCCTTGTTGGAGTACCACAAATTGATTTCACGCGTCAAGCTTCACAAACCTCCAACTTCCAAGCTTCATGTGAAGATGGATGTAGAAAAGTTGCTTGAAGCCTTCTTTGGTTTGCCTATGAGTAGCCTCTTTCACTTGAAGATCGTAAGAAAAACCTCTTTGGGGGTAGTCCGGTGGATGTCTCTAAATACCCCATGAGTTTGGGTGAGTGTGGGTTGAGAAAGCACTTCAAGAAGCTCTTCAAAGTCACCTTCTAGCTCTCGAGTTCTCAAAATTTGCAAAGAATAACTTGCAGAGAAGAGAGATGGAGGAAAATCTTCGTAGTTCGGAATTGGAGATCTCTATTATCCCATATTTGATGGCAAGTAGGTCTTCAAAGGGCTATAAGAACAAGGCTCTTTTCTTCATGTTTTGAACTCTTAAGAAAGAGAGGCAGCTCCGTCAATTCTCTTGGAACTTTCACACTCAGCGATGCATGTGGGGAAGCGGAGGCTTTCTCCTTGGCTGTCCGCCAATGTGCTCAAGGGGGACCTTTCTCGTTGCCTTTAGAGGGGGGGGTCCATAGCCTATGGCTCCTAAAGCTATTCAGATGGACCTTCGAGTGCCATTTTTTGCAAAGATGAAATGAAAGGAAAAATCCATAGCAAGGGTGCAACCTTCAAGACCTTCTTCACGAATCATGTGGATTTGGACTTCAAAAGACATTTCTTTTCATGATCCGAGGGTCTAACCCAAGGGTTACACAATAGATGCCATGTTAAGGTTATCAAGGTTGACTACTTTTCAAACCAAGGCTCCCTCCTTGCTCACATAAGTCTTCCTCCATGACCACCAAGATGTAGATGCAAGCTACCATATACATGATTGAATGACTAACTTAGAGAGAACTAGAAGGTTGACAAGCAGTTTGAACATCACTTCACATGTACACAAGGAAGCAATGCTCTCCAATCTACAAATTCAACAACTCAGGCAAATATATATTGTATGTTGCTTTTATAATAGCTTCAATCTTCAAAATCTGGTGTGACCCCTCCTAGATATCACAATTTACAAATAATCATTATCATGACTCATTCTAAAATTCAAATTCACAATGCACATAAGCAACTTACTAGTAACTACTTAGTACTTACTACTTAGCAATGTTCATGTTGGAACTTGGCACCACGCAATTGCATTATTTCAAGAACCAAACTTCAAAGCATGTCATGACTCATATGACATTAGACAAATACATCAATATATATATATATATATATATATATATATATATATATATATATATATATATATATATATATATATATATATATATATATATATAACTTACAAGTAACATTGGTAAAACAAACTTCAAAGAATTATGACAAAAACATGTCAAAAAGTCAACCTCGTCTCAAAATTATGACACTTGTGACTGTCATAACTCATACATAATATCAAAATCCAATGTCCATAATACATATACATCAATGATCATACCATCATCCATGATACCACTAAGTAGTCAAACAATAAACTATCTAATACAATGATCAATCAATATCAAGTAAATCATAAGTCATAATATCATAATACATATGACATGTCACATGATCGGTCATCAATCAGCAAAATCCTCTAAGTCACTAATAACTATCACCATTATCATCATCATCATCATCATCATCATCATCATCATCACTATCATCATCATCATCATCATCATCATCATCATCATGTGGTGCTCGACTAGTAGATGCCTCCATCCTACTAGTAGATGGACCTGGTACACTATGTGCTCTATGACTAGAACGAGTCCGAGATGCCCTCGTATCATGGTGTGGCACTGTCAACTCTTGATAGAGCATGTCATATAAAGCAAGGTCCTCTGCCGGAATGCTAGGTATATCATGGACCCTCTCTATATCAAGCTCATCGACATTCACCTTCCGCACCTCTAAGTCACTAATAACTATCACCATTATCATCATCATCATCATCATCACTATCATCATCATCATCATCATCATCATCACTATCATCATCATCATCATCATCATCATGTGGTGCTCGACTAGTAGATGCCTCCATCCTACTAGTAGATGGACCTGGTACACTATGTGCTCTATGACTAGAACGAGTCCGAGATGCCCTCGTATCATGGTGTGGCACTGTCAACTCTTGATAGAGCATGTCATATAAAGCAAGGTCCTCTGCCGGAATGCTAGGTATATCATGGACCCTCTCTATATCAAGCTCATCGACATTCACCTGCCGCACCTCTGCTGAGTGGCCACCACGCTCCAATAAACGCAAGTTGCAGTGGCAATAGACAAGCCGCTCCAACTGCAATATAGATAGTCTATGCCTCTTCTTTGTATGGAAGAGGGCTCATGTACTCCAATTCCTTTCACATGGACTGACACTACAGTCTTGTGAAAGTATGCGGATGGCTAACTTTCTCTGCAAGATAAAAAAGAAAGAGTTCATTAAAAATTAAAGACTCAAGAGGAATGACTCATGAGACTAAGTTATAACTTATTAGCTAAAGACTCAAGAGGAAATTGGAATGACTTACTAGCTCAGGTGTACCAACACCGTATCTCTCCCACAATGTCACAGGCATCAACTGCATGCTTCTCAAGCATGCAGTGTCTCTACCAAAAAGTCCTTCATTATTCTGAAACTAGGTGAGCTGAATATCCAATGACTGTGATGCAGATCTCCATAAAGGATGTAGTAGATTGGCCATCCCATGTATAGGGCAATGGAACCAATCCCACCTCTTCATCCATATTCCTTTTATTTCCTCTATCCTATGGATAAAAAACAAATCAAGTTAGAAAACAATAAGATTTAAGAATGTTGAAGAGTCAAGACTTGAACATGAATGCTCATACAAAAAATAAAATATGGTTACCCAAGTTTCAACTTACCTCTCCAATGTCAAATAAGGACATCTCTGTATAGACTCTCCGACACGATCCATGAACTCATAAACAAGTCCAAGTGTGCAGCCCTCTCTATCTGCTATACGTATGAGTGAATATCAGGGCCCTAAGGCCCGCACTAATCCCTCCACATCCCTCCAGAAACTGTCATCCAAACATGTGTCGTACAAGCTCTGCCTTTGGACTAGTATGTCCATCCCAGCTAAACAATCAAGTGACACAACTATCTGCATCAGTGCTTGCCTCACTCTTGATAATCTTTCCATGACTATGCACATGTATGCAAATCTGGTCTTTGCGGGCTTCACCAAATCAATATCACTGTAAGACCGAAATATAGCAAGCAATTTTGGTCTCTTTGTTTTTATGCAAGTGGTAAAACTGGTGTAAATTCATGGTATCTTTCCAACATCCTCTATCAGCAAATCAATGCAATGGGCAACACACGGTGTCCACACAATAGAGAGGAATTCTTCTTCTAGAAGCTTGCCCATAGCCACACAATTACTTCCATTATTTGTGACCACTTGGACTACCTTTTCTACAACAATCTCCATCATAGCTTGATGGATATGGTCATAAATGAACCGACTTGTTTACATATAACACAATGAATCATTAATCAATTGATAAATTATAATTTATCTTGACATGTGTCATGCACATGCACAATGCACATGCACATGCACATGCACATGCACATGCACATGCACATGCACATGCACATGCACATGCACATGCACATGCACATGCACATGCCAATGCACATGCACATGCACATGCCACAATGCACATGCCACAATGCACATGCCACATGCACATGCACATGCACATGCACATGCACATGCACATGCACATGCACATGCACATGCACATGCACATGCCACAATGCACATGCCACAATGCACATGCCACAATGCACAATGCACAATGCACATGCCCATGCCCATGCCCATGCCCATGCCCATGCCCATGCCCATGCCCATGCCCATGCCCATGCCCATGCACATGCCTATGCACATGCACATGCACATGCACATGGCACAATGCACATGCCACATGCACATGCACATGCACATGCACATGCACATGCACATGCACATGCACATGCACATGCACATGCACATGCACATGCACATGCACATGCACATGCACATGCACATGCACATGCACATGCACATGCAGTGACATGCACATGCACATGCACATGCACATGGCACATGCACATGCACATGCACATGCACATGCACATGCACTGGCACATGGCACATGGCACATGGCACATGGCACATGCACATGGCACAAGGCACATGCACATGCACATGCACATGCACATGCACATGCACATGCACATGCCACATGCCACATGCACATGCACATGCCACATGCACATGCACATGCACATGCACATGCACATGCACATGCACATGCACATGCACATGCACATGCACATGCACATGCACATGCACATGCCACATGCCACATGCCACATGCATGATTGATCATTGCACAATCAAATATAAACTTACAATTTAAAAATCAGTTCACTCACATGTGACTGTCGTACCAGCAGCTGATGCATCTATGGCTCGAAGGAACATGGTCCCTTTGCAACAATGCACCAAAATGTTGTACGCATTCTTCTTTCGTATGTTCGTCCATCCGTCACACATGATTGTGCATCCATACTTTGCCCATGTCTCTTTCATAGGCTAAAGCTCTCTCTCTAATGCTTCCTTTGTTTTTTTTAGCTCGGTTGTCCTCAACTCTTCATAGGTAGGCCCTTGCCAACGAAACCCTAATAGTGATACCTTCTCAATGGCATATCTCCATGCCGGTGTCCGTGCAACATTAAAAGACAAACCACATTGTATAAAAGCTTTCATGATGGCTTGTGTAGCTTCTTGTTTACGTTGTTGTTGCAAGTTAGCATGTATAGAGGCTCCTCCAAGAGAGCCAAGTGGATGCTCTTGTGGATCATGTTCTACTCTTGTACTCTTTTTTGGTGGCTCATGCTCTATGTCAATGTCTATGGAAGCCTCATGAGCTTGAGATGCTTGAGTTTGGGGATCACAAGAACCATGTGAACCGCTTGCAAATGATCTAGCTTGTGATTCGGCTCCACTATTCCTTCTACCTTGGGCTTTTTGAGCTACCCATGCCATTAGCTCTCCCTTTATAGCTTCGGGCATTGGCTCTTTGCAAGGTGCAACTCCTATGCCACTAAATCTTGCAAGGTGTGCCTTGATGCTATCGGCTCCACCGGCTCCACTATAGCCACAAAGCTTGCAAGTCCATCTCTCACTACCCTCGGAGCCCATCTTTCCTTGGCTTGTCACATATTCCCAACATGCTTGTTTTGCTTTAGGCATGGTGATGGGAGAGGCTAAAAGCTTGGAGAGGATAGGAAGCAATAGATAGGGAGGTGTGTGAGGGTGTGTGTAATAAAAGTACCTTCTTGCCTTTGTTTTGCTCTCTTCCACAGTCCAACTTTGCGGGATTCGCTCTCGGGTGCACATATGAAAATGCCTCAATGAGGCAGTTTCGGCAAAAAAAATTTTTTTTGTTTGCAACGCGTTGCGATGCAACACTGGTTCACAATCAATATAGAGACAAAGAGACAATACAAACAAGATGCAGAATAGACAACACAAAAGAGAGATGAAAGAAGCCAAGGTCCATATATGCTATGCTCATTACATTCCATGATTGAGGTATATGAAGTTACATCATAGCATAAAATATACGCAAGAGATACAAGCCTCCCATAACTCCACAATCTCCAAATCTCCATGATCTTCAAAGCTGAAGATGATCTCCTCCAAATTGGTAAGCTCCAAGCTGTTGCACACCTTGTATGATCACCAAAGACTTGCATGTAGAACCCTTCACTCACTTTATGGAAGGTAATTGTGGAAATAGGCGGTGTCACAGTCCGCTCACTAAGGAGGATTATGAGAGCTCATGAGTGTTCTTTGACAATATGGCTATCTATGAACTATAGCTTAGAGTGCCACAAGTTTCTTGATATTTCAAAATTGTATACCACACAAGCTTTCATGCATTGGAAGTTCTAGTGTCATTTTGACTCCCGCTTAATCACATAGATTAATAAAATATCCAAAATATTTCTATATTAGCCTTGACCTCAGACAACCTTATGGGAGGTGGGTAAAACTCATGTTTCGAATTTATTTCAAGTTACATTCTGCTGCCACTAATGAGGCAGCCCAAGCCCTTAGTACAAACCCTAAGGCAATCTTTATTTGACCCATTATATTATTCTCTCAAAAGGTGTTGCCAATATGCTCACCGCTCTTGAGATCCGGAGATCAATCAAGAGGAGATTGAGTAGTCGATATAGTTCAGTTGTAGAAAGTTTAAATGTCCATATAGTTTGCTATTGAGAGAAGATGCTTGACAAGGTTTACTTTTCAAGGAGAGCAAGTTGTGTGTGCTCAATGATCATTCTATCTATTGGCATATTTTGTGCAAGTGCCATGATGCACCCAATCCAAGGCATCATGTGATACACCAAACCTTGGTTCTAGTTGACTTGTATTTCTATTGATCGCTTATGAATGCCTTCATAAGTACTAAGAAGGTATATGTGATAGAATGTAGTGAAAATAATGCTATCTGACTAATGTCAAGCATCAGACGTGTGCAAAGTTATTATATCCATCACAGACACCCCATGGTAAATAGTTGGCACTATTACAGAATCCATCTCAAGGTTATCCTTAACTCTAATAGGATCATCATGCCATTTGAGTCATCACCAATGCACTCATGATGATGACACCACTTTTGCTCATTAATTCCACTATAAGAAGCAATCATTCTAGCTCTTCTCGTGGAATCATAGCACACATAGTATGATTTTCCTAGAAGTCATTAATGTCCTAGCAACCCTTTTCAAGTGGTTTTCCTACATGTAGAAGACTCTTTTATGCATGTCATCCTTTGATGATCTTAAGGCCAAAGGATAGACCAAGTGCCACCTTGCATTGTGGAGGCTATGTTGGGGAGAAAGATGATCATATGCTTCCTAGAGATTGGATGATCATACACTTACAATTGGACAATACAAATGGCATAAAAAGCCAACCACAAGACAAAATAGCATATCAACTCCATCATGCAGAGTATTGACTCAATACTATGACATCCCCACTAACATCATCAGTGCCCCATAGTGGGTATAGAACTCAGAGTGAATGCATGCTCATCCATGCACCCCACAATGCACACACACCACGAGCATGAACTCACATAAAGCTCTGTGAACTTAGTTTCTATCACTTCCAGAAGTGATGGACAAACTCAGCCATAATGAAGCCGAGCACAAAATGCAAACAAAAGATAGGAAAAATCACAGAAAATGCATAGTTGATAGGGTATACACACCTATCAATTGGTCATAACTCGGAGGAAGAATCTACAAGTGAAAACTAATTACATTAGCGGACATGCAACTATGATTTATAACTAGATTTTTGCATGACATGCAAGAAATTGCAAATAATTTGCTAGCATCATAAGCCTTATGATCTCCATGTTGGCACATAATTATACCTTTGAGTATCAAGGGATGTTGAGACAATTAGAATTGACATGTGCATGAAGTCATCTTCTCAATGTTGTGGTCGATTTTGGATTGCAAAGAAGGTCATTGATGTCTTCCAAGCTAGACCTACCTCAAGGAAATCACCATACATTTTATGTCCCATGCTAATCATTTGAATGAATAGCTTGAAACAAGATAATTTATGACCCCTCCAAAGAAGATTTAGAGCTTGGAGGCCGCTACCCACTATATTCCATTGGAATCTGATTTTGCTCTATACGAGGGTATGGAAGTCTCGTAAGGCTTCAAATCCCAACCACATGATCAAGCGGAAGCATGAACCCATGCATGTTATCATTTATGGCTTGAAATTTAATTAGGTTGTAAACAAATCGATAGTTTTTATTATCGAGTAAAATTTCAAGGATAAAATTAAAAATAAGTGGGGAAGTAATACATACCCAAACCTAAAGGAATCTAGATAGATGGGTGCCTACATATACCTTTATAGTTCACAATTATCCAAACTTACAAACTCAAGATAAAGAGCGCAAAAACACATAAGGAAAAACTGACACCCAAAGCAAGGGACTACACAAAAATAAGATCAATATAAGACATGAAAAAGACAAACAAATAGGGAATCCAATACAATATGGAAAAGAATAAAATAATAAACAAATAGATTAAAAAGAAATAAATAAAAGCCAAAAAGAAAAAACAATCATTTAATATGTCAATCACAACAACATCAACAAAAACATACATATACGTAAAACATAAAAATAAAATTTACAAATAAAAAACAAAAGGTTTATTTATCCTTATAAACAATGAATAGATAATAAATAAAAAAATAAATTTAATATTTTTAAAAAATAATAATAAATAAAAAAGAAAGAAATAAAGAGACAAATAAATGAAAAAAAAAAGTTAAATAAGTACGTACATGAATAGCAACAAAATTACCAAAACAAGAACTACCAAATTTAAACTTTATCATGCATAGCTTAAGGGTACAGCTATGACATCCCTACTCATGTCATCAATGCACTAGAGTAGATGGCAACTTCCCTAAAAAGTTTTCCTAAATAAAGACTTCTAATAAAGACAACATGCTGAGTTTCTATCACTTTAGGAAGTGAATGGCAAAACTCAGCCATGATAAAGCCTTGCACAAAAAAATAAACCAAAGCAAAACTATAAATCAAAATAAAAAAACAAATTTAAAAAAATCAAAAAGAAATTTAACATAAAATAAAAATAAGAAAACATATGAAAATGAATTTTTTATCCCAAAATATATAAATTAAAAACTAAATAAAACAAAAAATAAAATATAAAAATTTTTAAAATAAAATAAAATAAAAATAAAAAATAAAACAAAATAACAAAGAAATAAAAATAAAAAATAAAACAAAATAACAAAAAATATAAATGTAGAAAATATAAAATCAAAATCAAACTCAAAAAATAAAAAATTCAAATTCAAAACATAAATACATAAAAAATAAAAACATAAAACATAAAAAATATTATTGAAAAAAAGAAAGAAAACCATAAGAATATAACCATAAATAAAGAGAGAGAACCCACAAAAATCTACCATTAATTATTGGAAAGTTCCCCGTTTCTATTGGAGTTACTAATGATCAATTTGAACAAATGAAAAGAAGAAGAACCACAAATAAACATGTTAAAAGTAAGAAAGACTTTACCTTTTAGCTATGGCTGGCTAAGTGTGAAGCATCCAACCAATGTGAATTAGTGAAGCTTCTTAAATGAATCCTATAAATAGGACCCAAATCTCATTTGTTATTCATGCATGACGTGCACCACACTTGGACTCTTCGCCCTTGGTGGAGTCCCTCTCTCACCCTATCTAGAGTGGGCATGGTGATATCTGATGAGACACTTGTGCTAATGGCCACATACAAGCTCCCGAACTCAAGGGTGAGCCCGCTTGGCTCTACATTTGAGAGGTAGGTCTTATGTTTCCCTTTGATGTTCTCACATGAATATGACTTAAAACTTTGTCTTGTTAGCCGCAAGGATCTTGGCAAGGCACTATCAACATGGAACTACTATCACTACCAATATCTCTAAAAAACTTTGGCTTACTCCCTCTAGAAGACATGCTAGATGTTTAGTGACACCTTCCCTCCCTAGCATCCTCTAGAATTGTGGAATGTGCATATAAATGTCTCTTGATTAGATGAAGGAAAATAATACATCATCTCCCTCAACCTTATCTTCCTTGCCAAAAGGTACTCAACCTCTAAGCAATGAGCATGTGACCATTCTCTCTCTCTCTCTCTCTCTCTCTCTCTCTCTCTCTCTCTCTCTCTCTCTCTCTCTCTCTCTCTCTCTCTCTCTCTCTCTCTCTCTCTCTCTCTCTCTCTCTCTCTCTCTCTCTCTCTCTCTCTCTCTCTCTCTCTCTCTCTCTCTCTCTCTCTCTCTCTCTCTCTCTCTCACACACACACACACACACACACATCACTCTCTATGACACCAAGAGAAACTCTGGGATATCCCTTCATAACACTCCCCTCCCCAATCCAAACATATGACAAATGGAACTCGACGACAATAATGGCACTTCAAACTATGTGTATCTCCCCATAGTTTACCCTATTGAAGGACAAAAATATATGTTCTTTCTATTGTATGTACATGATTCAACATGATCTTTGATTCCTAGGACTTAAAACAATCAGTGGCAAGTCCCTCAAGATCACAAAAAATGTATGTGCTTGTCATTGGACATGTAGGTCTTTTGACATGGTTGTTGATTCTTGGGATAAGAAGCAATCAAGTGGCAACTCTCACTCTCTAGTGCTTATGTCACTCTCTCATGTCAATAATTACAATGATTACGTTAAGGGACATTACATATATATACACATACCAATAGATCACATGTCAATAACTATAATGCTTACGTTAATTGACATTGCATATATATAACAAGTACCAATAGATCACAACGCTATCCATCCACATAAATATTATGAATTCTATAATAGTTCATACATGGCACAATGCATAAGCTTGAAGATATTATTTGAGATTGAGATTGTTAATATGATGCATCAATTTGGTCCGAGATTGAGGATCCTAAACAAACAACCGTGTGTTGCCCTAAAATTATGCATCAAGCTAAATAAACCTAAATTAATTATACAATGACACGATGACAACTGCTAACACGAGAAAACTTTAAGCATTGTTGATGCTCATTTGATGAATTTCTTCGTTGAGCAGCAAGTGCTCTGAATTCTATGAATAAAGACCTTCATTCAAACAGGGATATTGCAAACAATCGATTTAGGTTGCCACGAGTCATTCCGCGAATCGAGGCATGACTCCTACCTTACAGGTAGGTATACCGTTGCAATCCTTTTGAAAGGGCATAGAGTCATTCATGAATGTTCATGTGCCATACCTGGTGACACTGCCCACAGACGCTGCCAGTTGAAGCGATGCATGATAAGCTGTTGGTCTTTGGTCACCATAGCGAGAAGGTCCTTCTCTGGGTTCCATACAGCCTTATCAATCTGCAATAAGAAAAATACATTACATATTATACATCTCTCTCTCTCTCTCTCTCTCTCTCTCTCTCTCTCTCTCTCTCTCTCTCTCTCTCTCTCTCTCTCTCTCTCTCTCTCTCTCCTCACAGGACAAGGCAAGGCTTTGTCGAGATGCAGTGTGAAGTTTCTCCCCCGAGCCTCTGCCTCACCGTCGTGCTGCATGTTTCAGTGAGGAGCTTTGGTGGGAAAACGTTTAAACGGCAATCTGATTCGTTTGGTTCCCCATTTTTTCCATTGTCCGAGCTTCTTGTACAAAAGTCGCTAGGCTAGTTTCACATAGGGAAGACAAAACTAATAACAATATATTCTAAAAAAATATAAATTAAAAAAATAAAATCTTTTCATTTGAAAATGAGAAAAAAGTTATTTATGTCTCTTATGTGGTTTGGTAAAGCTTTGGCTTTTTTAAGCAGAGATCCAGGGTTCAACTCTTGGGTTGGATATGTAATGGCTTTAACCAATTTAAACCAGATGTATCCCAGTGTATCATTTGTAACCCAATCTAACCTCTGCTTTGTGAGATACGGAGGGTCTCGAAGGTGGTATGCCTATTCACATGTATGATTGTACTTTCAAAGTTAAAGCTTGGAGGATTAGATGCCTATCAAACCTCCCACATACACATACTTGAACATACATACACATTTATGCACTACATGCACACTCTACTACATATATCATAACTTACATGCATATATGCATGCACATATACAAATGCATGCAGACATGCATGCATACACATACATGCACACATATAAAACATATGCACATAACATACTTGCACACATGCATATGCGCATTAATACACATACATACACGTGCAAACATAAATACACATGCACATAAGATATATGTACATATACATACATATATGTGTACATATACATACATATATGTGTACATGTACACACATATATAGACATATATATGCACACAAAGAAACACATACATGCATACATGCCCCCATAAAATCATATGCATATAAATACATGCACATAACATGCATGCACACCTACATAGACACATACACATCAATGTCAAAGAGAAGTATTTCATTACAAAAAATAAAAATCACAAAGCCATTATAAAATGTTCTAGGTGAGTACATGAAATGAACGAATATTAATACAAGATAAAATGCAATATGCTCATTTAGCCTCTGAATTTCAAGGTTTTACTGTTTGACTTGCGCAGTAAGGTGTGTGTTTTGAGTCTGCATGGCTTGAGATTATCATAGACTCCATGATAGATATGCTCCAATGGTGTAGTTGCATTGGAGGTTGATAAAACGTTCTTGAAGAGAAGTCTACTCCATATGGATTCTGGTGCAATCCAATTCCAAAATTACATGGGTGCTTTGCAAACACTGAAATTCATGCATCTGATCTTGTAGGCACATTCAAACATCGACTAGTGTAGATAGAAGTTCCTCTTCCCCGGCAAGAAGTTGTTTAATGGTCATGTGACTTGTCTAAGAGGCACACTGAAGACAATGTAGTTCACTAAAAGTTTGAAAATGGGCATAGTGCAATAAGTTGGCCATGTCAAGAAGTGCATCGTAAGGTTTCATAATATCAAGATCCAAATAAGCTTAAGGTTCTACAACTACAATCGTGAATAGAGGAGCATCAAGAAGAGAATCATCCACACCCATAGCATCCTCACCATAGTCAACCTAGGACAAAAAATGAGCACTAGTATACGAAGAGTCAGAACGATGGATTAAATCATAATCAAATTCTTGTAATAAAAGGGCCCAATGTGCAAGACGGTCCAAACACTCACGTTCAGTCATGAAATAGTTGTGCTCTATTGGGGCGAGTCATCGATTGGCATAATATACCAGGTAAAACCATTTACTTGTTTGCTACATTAGGACACTACCAAGGGCTCGATCAAAGACATCCACAAATACATGAAATGATTGAGACCAATAAGGTGCTTTAGAGATGTGTGCCTACATCAACAATGTTTCTAGTTGATTAAATGAAAACTAACATTCTTCGGTCCAATTAAACTCTTGAAGTGGCACAGTTGCCAATTTGGTAATTGGAATGGCTAGATGAGCCAGTAATCACAGATGGTAGCCATGCCATGGGACTTGCCCTAAGAACCATAAAACTTCTTTAGGGGTAGTGAGAGGAGGAGCCTCTAATATAACATGAACCTTATTAGGATCCACTTGAATACCTTTTTGGGATGTACTATGGCCGAATAACTTATCACATGAGACTACAAAATGGATTTGATTGGATTCAAGAAAATATGAAATTCTTGGCTTGTACTAAATCATAGTTTTAATTGCTCTAAATGATTAGTCACAAACCCAAAAATGAAAAAGTAATCCAATTCGACTCTCATAAATGTAGTTAGATAAGGGGAAAATATCTCTTGCATACACCAACGAGAAGTATTGAGTGCATTCCATAATCGAAACCATGTTATTATACAAGCATATACCCCCTAATTCATAATGAATTTTGTCTTAGGCACACTTTGCTCGGCCATACAAACCTGATTGTGCTCACTATGCCCAGCTAGGAAGGAGTAAATCTCTTGCCCTACTACATCATCTAACATATTGTCTACAAAGAGAAGTGGAAAAGGATCAAAGATTCTAGCCACGTTTGACTTTTGATAATCCACACAAATTTCCAATAACTTATTTTTCTTAAGGACTCACAATTGTTGATACCCATTCAACATGACCAATGGGCACAATAATATGGAAGCGTAGAAAACAATCCAATTCCTCTTTAACTAGTTTCATATAATCGAGATTCGTCCAATAATTGGATTGCTTCACTTGGAATAGATCTGGATTCAACAAAAGTCTATATTGGCATAGTTTGGGACCCAAGCCTACCATATCTCGATAATCCCATGCAAAAGCATAAAAAAATTCTTTACGAAGAGCAAGAAATTCATCATGAAATTGAGTAGTCAATGTAGTCCTCGACATGGGGTCTCGATTGTTTCATTATCACATGAAATAGTCTAATCTTTAAGTACATATGCACGTCAATCCTTCTCATTGAATGAGGGTGGAAGAGGAGATTTTTCGATCACTAAATCATCTGCCATTGTTCGAGTGACTAAATAGGTGTTGATTGAGTCATGTTGAAGAATCACTCACTAACTAGACATAAAACACATGAAGACATATGAAGGATGAAGGAAGACGAAGAGAAGCAGGAACAAAGCATTCAGAAAATCAAGCCTTAGTGAAGGGACAAATTCACGCTTGTAATATAGTACTTAGAAACTTCCAGAATTATGAGTTTTGAATCTCGGAACAAATATGTATATAAATGAGTTAGAAGATCATAATAAAGAGGCTGAGAAATAGAGAGAGAGAGAGCATATTGAGTAGAAGGAAGTGCGTGTATGTAGAGATGAAAAGTAGAACCTAAATTGTCGAGTATTCATCTGTAAGAGAGATGGTAAGGAAGAACTACTCAACATAGGAGAGTTTTCCATGGCTATGAGCAAAGTGAGGCCAAGCCATTCTGTACACATCTTCTCTAATAGAAAACACATGTTTGTGTAGAAGGGTTTGAGCGCATTCCTCTTGTGTGAAGAAATCTAAGTGATTTCATGTTACTGTGAAAGTTAGTTAACAGTTACAGTTTTCTCAGCGCACATTTTACTGTACTTCTACAAGTTAGATCTCATAGTATAATGTAAAGTTTTTCATGAGTGATAGCTTATCTTGAAGCTACTAGTCTCAACTACAAATTAATTAAAAGAGTTTGGTGAAACGGGACATGTACGTACAATATTGTGTCCAATAGTAAAGACATTCAGAACTGATGAAGTTTTCTCTCAAACTTCAGATAGAGTTCATTCACTAAAGTAAGCTCAGGTATTACTTCCTTACTTCATTTACAATCATTTGAAGTAACTACAAACAGAATTGCAGTTGATTCCGGTAATATTCCAGTAATATTACGGTACAATTACGGTGACATTCTAGTAACAGTCTAGTGGAGTTCCGATGAGATTTCGGTGAGTTTAAAACACACTTTTAATACATATAAGTGGTGGAAATAATAAGCAAGCACATAATTGTAAAGATTGAAGTAAATCAGATCAGAATTGAAGCCTGAAGAAAAGGTGAAGTTTTCTGTAAAGCGAATTTTTAGATTTCACTAAACACAGTAATAAAGTTTTCAGTTTCAAAAAGGTTGCTAAGCTACTGATGATTATAGAGGTGTTCTAATATCACTCTAGCTTAGTTCTTGTGGCATGGCAAATTCCGCAGTTTACGTCGCGTCAACAAGTGGTATCAGAGCAGAAAGATCCTCAAGAGTAAACAGAATAGAGAGCACAGAAATTCGAATTTGTGTCTTCTTCACTCTGTATCTTCTTCTTTGTGAGCTTGTATGCATGTGTATTGCTTGAAAAGAGTGCTTGTGAGTGTTTTCTATCCATGAAAGTGTTTATTTGTTGTAGGTAAGGTGTGTGCGAAGTGTAGGAAGTGCTGAAGTGTAGGAAAGTATTCCCGCGACTCAGTATTTTGCTCATAACTTGAAGTAGGAGCGTCAGAATTGAGTGAAACCACTGTCATTGGATGCGTCTTCTCGAGAGCTTCGAAACGCATATGCTATTCGCTATGTTTGGAGCTCGGAGCTGGGAGAAAAGTCCAAAATACTGACGGCTGCTGCACCAAGTATCGTTTCGCCTTAACCAACAGTTGGAGCTTGTTTGGATAAGTCTTTGCCTTATTTACACTCTTTGAGTAGTCCATTTGCATTGATCATCACATGATTGCATGTCCTCATACACTCGGCTAGGTTTGTATACTCTTTGGATTGATAATTAAAAGCGTGTATCCCCACTATATGCACTTGAGAGGGGATTGAGGTATAGTCTCTTTCTCCGCAACTCCCTAGGTTGGTACTTAGGTCAACACACTCGCCAAAAATTCCTTTACACAATGGCAAAAAGTCCTTTACAAAGAGTCACATTTGACTTATATACTAGTGCCCTAAAAAATGGTCCTTTCACACAAGAGACCGGCACTTTATTCACTAAAGGACTAATTTCCTACTATTTTACATGGGTAAATCTCCAATCTTCTGTGGGGATGCATCTAGAGGACTCCTCTAGTGCCTTTACAACGGAAAATATATTACAAGAATGATTATGATACAAAAATATGATGTCCAAATCGGAAAAATTTTGGGGCCCGTCTTTTTCTCTGCTTTGTGCTTTCTTTAGCTCTGCAACACTCTCCCCCTCTTCGTCTCTGTCGTCCCTTGACAGGCTTTGCTTCTTGTCCTCAGTTTGTTGTCCGCATGCATCCAGTGGCCAGTTTTGCCTGATTCTTGATCTTGCATTACGTTTTAGAGGCGCTCTGATTTGTCTTGGTTGCACACGTCGGACCTTGCTGTGTTATTCAATTCCTTTCTCTGCACGCAACCTTTGCTCATTGTTACCTGTTTATAAAACAGGTGTTCAGCTTTGACGGCCTCTTCTTAATCCTTGTTTTACATTCTTTTCTTTTGCTCGCCCGCAACCCCTGGAGTTTGACTGACTACCTGATATTTCGCAGTCTAATTCACCTATAGGCTCATTAATTTTGGGTTGCCATGGTAACTCGGGTTGCCACGCACGCCACCAGTAGAAGGTATGAAGATGTGGTGCTTCAGTCTTCGATCTCGACCTTCCACAGATCAAGAGGTTGAAGCACCCATGTGGGTTACGTCCTTTCCTTGGTGTGTGCACCCCTGCGGGGCTTCTTGCAGAGATATATCTTCAGATATTTCTTTTTAGTGAGGTTGCTTCTTTCGTTGTCTTCTTCGTTTCTTCTTTTTACTTGACTCTCCCTCAACAACTGTGAAGAGAGATGGTGGATGCAATCCAAAGATGAGTAGGTGCTGCTACAACCAGCTTCACACCAGCCAACTGAGACTTCAGAGTTGATTAGTAGACCCTTTAAGCTTCCTAAATCCACCAAAATATCAGCCAAGTACTTTGGAACATGTATCCCAAAAGTTTAAATCAAGACAGACAAGTTGCGAAATGACTAGCTCCCAAAACTTGCTATTTTTGGACATACACCTGCTGGAAAAAATGAACAGTGCTCTCAACCTGGTAGGAATTAGAAAAATTCCTTTTGGGCATAGCAAATAGACCTAGCAAGCTTCCCAATCCAAATTAAAACACTTCAAATGATGGACTGAGCACTGAGAACAAGATTTATCAATTTATGGAACATGCCCACCATTCTCTGGGCTCTGCAGAGATAGACCAGTGAGCAGTAAATTGCAGATATCTTCAAAACTATTAATCCAATGACTTGAAAATTGATATCAGAAACTAGACAGTAAGAGCTATCCAACGCACATTAAATCACTAAAAAAGGATCAGTAGAACTCGAGATATCACCTTCTGAAGGTACTGTTCTGAGTGAGTATAGCACAGAACAAAACAGAGGAGTACATGATAATAAATGTATAGATTCACATATGATTACAACCACATTGGCAATGAATCTTTGCACAATGGGAGTAGAATGATAGAGCTATGGAGTAAGCTCTTCAATCTCTACAAAATGACATGAAGTGGTCACGTACAATGCTTGCTAATCGCCTCTTCCTTCTTGCTCCTTTTATAGCTATTCTTGGAGGGAGTTTTGAATTCGAATTCAAATGGCTCCACCTAAAAGTGATCCCCAAAGTTAGGAGATATTCCCTCAGCTCAAAAAGTCGTGGGTTTTGGTAGTTAGAGCCACGAAATTGCTTTTACATCATGCATGAGGTAAGCCATCCTTTTCCTTTTTCTTTTTTCAATTACAAGAGATAAAAATGAACTCTTTTACAAGAGGTGTTCACATGACTACTCATGTGACTTACAAATGAGGATGATATCAAATATATCAAGCATGTAGGCTTGGCTAAAATGCACCAACAACTCCCCCTCAAGCCTAACATGCTTGGCCTCCAAATAATTCTTCAATTGTCCTTGATTTCCTGCAAGCCAATCATCAACTTGAATCTACTTAACTTTGTACCATCAAGAGCTTTAGTCAACATGTCTGCACATTGCATATCTGTAGAGACATAGGATAGTTGAATATCCTTGCTCATTAGCTTCTCCCTTACATAATGGTAGTGGACTTCAATATGCTTGGTTCTAGCATGGTATACCGGATTAGCTGCTAGATGTAGTGAGCTTGTGTTGTCACCAAAAATATGAGGTGTTGAAGAATGAAGTCCAAGATCTGTGTACAAAGACTTTAACCACATGATTTCTTGAGTTGCATTAGCCAAACCTCTATATTCTGCTTCAGTAGAAGATAATGCCACGGTTGGTTGCTTCTTCGATGACCAAGAAATGATTTTTGAACCTGCAAATGATATATACCCGGATGTGCTTCTTCTATCATCTCTAGATCCGGCCCAATCTGCATCTGAGTAGACCTTTAGCTCAATACCTGAAGTATATGAATAAAGCAAACCTTCATTCATGGTCCCCTTTAGGTACTTGAGGACTCTCTTGGCCACTTCCATATGTGGTATTCTCGGCTTATGCATAAACTGACTCAATATGCTAACACTATAGCATATATCCACCCTTGTGAGTGTTGCATAGTTCAAACTTCCAACCAAGCTTTGATAGCTTGTGATGTCTTCAATTGGCTCTCCTTCATAAGCACTAAGCTTATGATTTTGCTCCATAGGTGTACCTGCACACTTGGTATTTTCCATCTTGAACTTGACGAGCATGTCATGGACATACTTCCTTTGTGTGATGTATATACCTGAATCTGTGTAGATCAACTCCAATCCAAGAAAATAAGTGAGTGGTCCGAGGTCACTTATTTTGAACTCCTCCTTCATTTGACTCTTTACCTGTTTCATTCCTTCAAGATCATTGCGTGTATCATCAACATACACACATAAATAGATCACTTCAGATCCATTCCTCTTTATGAACAAAGAGGTATCCGCCTTGCTAGCTTTGAATCCTTGGTCCTGCAAATAAGTCACCAATCTGAAATTCCAAGCTTTTGGAGCTTGCTTCAATCCATACAAAGCTTTCTTTAGTTTGCATACATAGTTAGGATGATGTGCATCCTCATATCCAGGAGGTTGTGCCATATACACTTCCTCATAAATCCATCCATTCAAGAAAGCATTCTGTACATCAAGTTGATAAAGATTCCAATTTCTAGATGCAGCAAGACTAATGAGAACCCTAATTGTAGGCATTTTTGCAACAGGAGAGAAAGTTTCCTCATAATCAATACCATGGGTTTGAGCAAACCCTTTAGCAACTAACCTTGCTTTGTGTCTATTTATACTTCCATCTAGATTCCTCTTGATTTTCTATATCCATGGAGATCCGATTATCTTCATAGATGGCTTGTTAGGTACAAGCTCCCAAGTCTCATTCTCCTTCAAGGCTTCCATTTATTCATCCATTGCATCTCTCCAAGCTTTCTTTCTTTGTGCTTCTTCAAATGTGGTAGGTTCTTCATTGGTTGAATCCTTTGCAATGTAGATTGAGTGCTTTTTGACCAAAGAAGTATCATAACCAAACCTCTCTGGTTTCTTCTTCTCCCTTGAAGACCTTCTAAGTGGTTGATGTGAGCTCTCGGGTCCATATGTAGCATCCTGCATCTTTGCTTTACCTTTGTTCTTCCATAGCTTTAGTCTTTCCAAGTCTTCTAGGTCAATCTCCAAATCACTTTCTTCAATCTGCTTTGGCTCCTTTGGTTGAAGTGATGGAAAATCTTCATCCAAGTCATATGGCAGCTTCACTTTCCTGTCATCATCAAACTATGATTTGTTTTCATCAAAAACTACATCTCTACTCACAGAAAATCCTTTATTGGTTGGATTAATCTATTTATGAGATATGTGGCTGTTGACACAGCCTCTGCCCATAGGTAGTTCAACAATCCCTTTTCGTTGAGCATGGACCTTGCAGCTTCGACAATAGCTCTGTTCCTCCTCTCTGCTACACCATTGAGTTCGGGTGTATACCTTGTAGTGACTTCCCTTTTAATGCCTCTTTCATGCAAGAAGGCATCAAATTCAGAAGAGAAGTATTCTCCTCCACCATCTGATCTGAGTCGTTTCAAAGTCCTACCTGTTTGGTTTTCAACAAGAGCAATATACTTCTTAAAGCAATTAAACACTTCATCCTTGTGCTTCATGAAAAACAGAATGGTCCACCTGCTACAATCATCTATGAAAGACACATAATATCTTGAGCCTGATATAGATGGCTCCTTACTTGGACCCCACACATCCGTGTGCACTAGATCCAAAGGATTTTGATACATATATCCTTTCTTATTGAAAGGTTGTCTATGAGCCTTGCCGAGTTGACAAGCTTCACACTTGTAAATCATGTGTTGCCTTGTGATATTAGGCAAACCAAGTACACTTTGGTCCCTGCAAATCTGTTTGAGTGTTCTCTCACCAATGTGAGCAAGCCTTTTGTGCCATATCTCCAACTCTATAACAGTTTGAGATCCATAGCTAAACAAAGCTATGTTCTTTGTATCTTCCACTTCAAAAGTGAAAAGCCTTCCTATCTTTTCTCCTTTGGCAATCCTTCGAAAGCCTTGCCTTGGGTCTTCACCATATGCTCCAAATCGGTTGAATCTAACCTGCAATCCTTTTTCAACAATCTGTCCAACACTTATTAAATTTTTGGTAATTGTAGGGACATACAAGACTTTGCTTAAGAGGTTCATATTCCCATCTGATGTCTTCACATTACCTATCTTCTCCACTGAGTGCTTTGTGTCATCTCCTGTCTGCACTTCATGCTTGTTATGAGGATCTTCCAAATCAAAAAGTAAAGCCACATTTCCTGCTACATGGTTCGAGCATCCCGAATCAATGTAAACTATGTGATCATCATCCTTACCCTTCTTCACTGATAGATTCATAATCAGTAATGAATCTTCTTGACTTTGTTCCTCTGCATAGTTATTGTAATCTCTTCTTCCTCTATGGCCACTTTGATAGTTGTTGTTGTTGTTGTAATTGATGTTGTAGTAGTTGTTGTTGTAATTGTTGTTGTAATTGTTGTTGTAGTAGTTGTTGTTGTTGTAGTAGTTGTTGTTGTTGTAGCCTCCATTGTATCTACCTCTATTTGATCCATAGCCACCTCTATTGAATCCTCTTCCTCTTGAGTTCCTCAGGTTCCTGAAACATTCTTCAGTAGTATGGTTAGATAAGCCACATATGTTGCAAGGTTGAGATGATTGGAATCTCCCCCTGCCTTGCTTTCCACCTCTGCCTCTTCCTCTAGCTCTTCCTCTACCTGCAAAGTTTGCTTGGAAAGAGCTTCCTTCATCTTCATTCTTCCTATTCTTTGACTTGTCCTTGACCTTAGCTTTATCAGAATATAAGGCAGAAGTTTGATTACCTCTTGAGGACTCACCACCTTTGCTAATCTTTGCTTCATGAGTGAAGAGTTGGCCCATGAGTGTGTTGAGGTCGGGTACATGCATATCCATGTATAAATCCATGGCTGTTGTGAATGACTCCCACTTGTTGTCTGCTTTGATTCCATTCATGATTTGTCTTATGATTTGCTCCTCTTCAATTACCTCTCCAATGCTTCCAAGTTGGTCGGAAATCTCCTTCATCTTTGTGACATAATCAATCACATTTTGCTTCGGGCTTTTCTTCATTATTGTGAACTCCATCCACAATTGGTTCTTCCTTGCTCGAGTGTTGCAAGAGAAGAAAGAAGAAAGTGCATTCCAGGTCTCTCTTGATGTCTTGCATCCCTTGACATGAGGTAAAATAAAATCAGAGATTGAGTTTAGAATATAGGACCTTGCAAGTGCATCCTTCGAACACCAATTCGAAAGTCCTTCCACTTCTTCATGTGATGGTTGCCCTTTGTTCCTCATGGTTGGCATTGCTTCATCTCCGGATATGAATCCATATAGATTCCTCCCTTGAAGGTAAGCCTCCATCCTTAGAGACCAGGCCGGGTAGTTGTTTCGATCCAATTTGTCAATTGTTGATGGAAATCCATCTCCCATGTTGCTTGACTATGCTCTGATACCACTGTGAAGAGAGATGGTGGATGCAATCCAAAGATGAGTAGGTGCTGCTACAACTAGCTTCACACCAGCCAACTGACACTTCAGAGTTGATTAGTAGACCCTTTAAGCTTCCTAAATCCACCAAAATATCAGCCAAGTACTTTGGAACATGTATCCCAAAAGTTTAAATCAAGACAGGCAAGTTGCGAAATGACTAGCTCCCAAAACTTGCTATTTTTGGATATAGACCTGCTGGAAAAAATGAACAGTGCTCTCAACCTGGTAGGAATTAGAAAAATTCCTTTTGGGCATAGCAAATAGACTTAGCAAGCTTCCCAATCCAAGTTAAAACACTTCAAATGATGGACTGAGCACTGAGAACAAGATTTATCAATTTATGGAACATGCCCACCATTCTCTGGGCTCTATAGAGATAGACCAGTGAGCAGTAAATTGCAGATATCTTCAAAACTATTAATCCAATGACTTGAACATTGATATCAGAAACTAGACAGTAAGAGCTATCCAATGCACGTTAAATCACTAAAAAAGGATCAGTAGAACTCGAGATATCACCTTCTGAAGGTACTGCTCTAAGTGAGTATAGCAGAGAACAAAACAGAGGAGTAGATGATAATAAATGTATAGATTCACATATGATTACAACCACATTGGCAATGAATCTTTGCACAATGGGAGTAGAATGATAGAGCTATGGAGTAAGCTCTTCAATCTCTACAAAATGACATGAAGTGGTCACGTACAAGGCTTCCTAATCGCCTCTTCCTTCTTGCTCCTTTTATAGCTATTCTTGGAGGGAGTTTTGAATTCGAATTCAAATGGCTCCACCTAAAAGTGATCCCCAAAGTTAGGAGATATTCCCTCAGCTCAAAAAGTCGTGGGTTTTGGTAGTTAGAGCCACAAAATTGCTTTTACATCATGCATGAGGTAAGCCATCCTTTTCCTTTTTCTTTTTTCAATTACAAGAGATAAAAATGAACTCTTTTACAAGAGGTGTTCACATGACTACTCATGTGACTTACAAATGAGGATGATATCAAATATATCAAGCATGTAGGCTTGGCTAAAATGCACCAACAACTCCCCCTCAAGCCTAACATGCTTGGCCTCCAAATAAGTCTTCAATTGTCCTTGATTTCCTGCAAGCCAATCATCAACTTGAATCTACTTAACTTTGTACCATCAAGAGCTTTAGTGAACATGTCTGCACATTGCATATCTGTAGAGACAAGGATAGTTGAATATCCTTGCTCATTAGCTTCTCCCTTACATAATGGTAGTGGACTTCAATATGCTTGGTTCTAGCATGGTATACCGCATTAGCTGCTAGATGTAGTGAGCTTGTGTTGTCACCAAAAATATGAGGTGTTGAAGAATGATGTCCAAGATCTGTGTACAAAGACTTTAACCACATGATTTCTTGAGTTGCATTAGCCAAACCTCTATATTCTGCTTTAGTAGAAGATAATGCCACAGTTGGGTACTTCTTCGATGACCAAGAAATGATTTTTGAACCTGCAAATGATATATACCCGGATGTGCTTCTTCTATCATCTCTAGATCCGGCCCAATCTGCATCTGAGTAGACCTTTAGCTCAATATCTGAAGTATATGAATAAAACAAACCCTCATTCATGGTCCCCTTTAGGTACTTGAGGACTCTCTTGGCCGCTTCCATATGTGGTCTTCTTGGCTTATGCATAAACTGACTCAATATGCTAACACTATAGCATATATCCACCCTTGTGAGTGTTGCATAGTTCAAACTTCCAACCAAGCTTTGATAGCTTGTGATGTCTTCAATTGGCTCTCCTTCATAAGCACTAAGCTTATGATTTTGCTCCATAGGTGTACCTGCACACTTGGTATTTTCCATCTTGAACTTGACGAGCATGTCATGGACATACTTCATTTGTGTGATGTATATACCTGAATCTGTGTAGATCAACTCCAATCCAAGAAAATAAGTGAGTGGTCCGAGGTCACTTATTTTGAACTCCTCCTTCATTTGACTCTTTACCTGTTTGATTCCTTCAAGATCATTGCCTGTGATAATAATATCATCAACATACACACATAAATAGATCACTTCAGATCCATTCCTCTTTATGAACAAAGAGGTATCCGCCTTGCTAGCTTTGAATCCTTGGTCCTGCAAATAAGTCACCAATCTGAAATTGCAAGCTCTTGGAGCTTGCTTCAATCCATACAAAGCTTTCTTTAGTTTGCATACATAGTTAGGATGATGTGCATCCTCATATCCAGGAGGTTGTGCCATATACACTTCCTCAGAAATCCATCCATTCAAGAAAGCATTCTTTACATCAAGTTGATAAAGATTCCAATTTCTAGATGCAGCAAGACTAATGAGAACCCTAATTGTAGGCATTTTTGCAACAGGAGAGAAAGTTTCCTCATAATCAATACCATGGGTTTGAGCAAACCCTTTAACAACTAACCTTGCTTTGTGTCTATTTATACTTCCATCTGGATTCCTCTTGATTTTGTATATCCATTGAGATCCAATTATCTTCATAGATATCTTGTTAGGTACAAGCTCCCAAGTGTCATTCTCCTTCAAGGCTTCCATTTATTCATCCATTTCATCTCTCCAAGCTTTCTTTCTTTGTGCTTCTTCAAATGTGGTAGGTTCTTCATTGGTTGAATCCTTTGCAATGTAGATTGAGTGCTTTGTGACCAAAGAAGTATGATAACCAAACCTCTCTGGTTTCTTCTTCTCCCTTGAAGACCTTCTAAGTGGTTGATGTGAGCTCTCGGGTCCATATGTAGCATCTTGCATCTTTGCTTTACCTTTGTTCTTCCATAGCTTTAGTCTTTCCAAGTCTTCTAGGTCAATCTCCAAATCACTTTCTTCAATCTGCTTTGGCTCCTTTGCTTGAAGTGATGGAAAATCTTCATCCAAGTCATATGGCAGCTTCACTTTCCCGTCATCATAAAACCATGATTTGTTTTCATCAAAAATTACATCTCTACTCATAGAAAATCCTTTATTGGTTGGATTGTACAATCTATATCCTTTTTGGTTTTAGTCATAACCAATAAATACGCACTTCTCTGCCTTGGGATCCAATTTCCCTCTTACTTGAGAAGGAATGTGAGCATAGGCTAAGCATCCAAAGATTTTGCAATGCTCTAGACTAGGTCTTCTTCCATTCCACACTTCATATGGAGTGGTTCCATCTAGTGACTTAGATGGAAGTCTATTTATGAGATATGTGGTTGTCGACACAGCCTCTGCCCATAGGTAGTTCAGCAATCCCTTTTCGTTGAGCATGGACCTTGCAGGTTCGACAATAGCTCTGTTCCTCCTCTCTGCTACACCATTGAGTTCGGGTGTATACCTTGTAGTGACTTCCCTTTTAATGCCTCTTTCATGCAAGAAGGCATCAAATTCAGAAGAGAAGTATTCTCCTCCACCATCTGATCTGAGTCGTTTCAAAGTCCTACCTGTTTGGTTTTCAACAAGAGCAATATACTTCTTAAAGCAATTAAACACTTCATCCTTGTGCTTCATGAAAAACAGAATGGTCCACCTGCTACAATCATCTATGAAAGACACATAATATCTTGAGCCTGATAATCATCTATGCACTAGATCCAAAGGATTTTGATACATATATTCTTTCTTATTGAAAGGTTGTCTATGAGCCTTGCCGAGTTGACAAGCTTCACACTTGTAAATCATGTGTTGCCTTGTGATTTTAGGCAAACCAAGTACACTTTGGTCCCTGCAAATCTGTTTGAGTGTCCTCTCACCAATGTGAGCAAGCCTTTTGTGCCATATCTCCAACTCTGTACGAGTTTGAGATCCATAGCTAAACAAAGCTATGTTCTTTGTATCTTCCACTTCAAAAGTAAAAAGCCTTCCTATCTTTTCTCCTTTGGCAATCCTTCGAAAGCCTTGCCTTGGGTCTTCAACATATGCTCCAAATCGGTTGAATCTAACCTGCAATCCTTTTTCAACAATCTGTCCAACACTTATTAAATTTTTGGTAATTGTAGGGACATACAAGACTTTGCTTAAGAGGTTCATATTCCCATCTGATGTCTTCATATTACCTATCTTCTCCACTGAGTGCTTTGTGTCATCTCCTGTCTGCACTTCATGCTTGTTATGAGGATCTTCCAAATCAGAAAGTAAAGCCATATTTCCTGCTACATGGTTCGAGCATCCCGAATCAATGTAAAATATGTGATCATCATCCTTACCCTTCTTCACTGATAGATTCATAATCAATAATGAATCTTCTTGACTTTGGTCCTCTGCATAGTTATTGTAATCTCTTCTTCCTCTATGGCCACTTTGATAGTTGTTGTTGTTGTTGTTGTTGTAATTGTTGTTGTAGTAGTTGTTGTTGTAATTGTTGTTGTAGTAGTTGTTGTTGTTGTTGTAGCCTCCATTGTATCTACCTCTATTTGATCCATAGCCACCTCTATTGAATCCTCTTCCTCTTGAGTTTCTCGGGTTCCTGAAACATTCTTCAGTAGTATGGTTAGATAAGCCACATATGTTGCAAGGTTGAGATGATTGGAATCTCCCCCTACCTTGCTTTCCACCTCTGCCTCTTCCTCTAGCTCTTCCTCTACCTGCAAAGTTTGCTTGGAAAGAGCTTCCTTCATCTTCATTCTTCCTATTCTTTGACTTGTCCTTGACCTTAGCTTTATCAGAATATAAGGCAGAAGTTTGATTACCTCTTGAGGACTCACCACCTTTGCTAATCTTTGCTTCATGAGTGACGAGTTGGCCCATGAGTGTGTTGAGATCGGGTACATGCATATCCATGTATAAATCCATGGCTGTTGTGAATGACTCCCACTTGTTGTCTGCTTTGATTCCATTCATGATTTGTCTTATGATTTGCTCCTCTTCAATTACCTCTCCAATGCTTCCAAGTTGGTCGGAAATCTCCTTCATCTTTGTGACATAATCAGTCACATTTTGCTTCGGGCTTTTCTTCATTGTTGTGAACTCCATCCACAATTGGTTCTTCCTTGCTCGAGTGTTGCAAGAGAAGAAAGAAGCAAGTGCATTCCAGGTCTCTCTTGATGTCTTGCATCCCTTGACATGAGGTAAAAGAAAATTAGAGATTGAGTTTAGAATATAGGACCTTGCAAGTGCATCCTTCGAACACCAATTCAAAAGTCCTTCCACTTCTTCATGTGATGGTTGCCCTTTGTTCCTCATGGTTGGCATTGCTTCATCTCCGGATATGAATCCATATAGATTCCTCCCTTGAAGGTAAGCCTCCATCCTTAGAGACCATGCCGGGTAGTTGTTTTGATCCAATTTGTCAATTGTTGATGGAAATCCATCTCCCATGTTGCTTGACTATGCTCTGATACCACTGTGAAGACAGATGGTGGATGCAATCCAAAGATGAGTAGGTGCTGCTACAACTACCTTCACACCAGCCAACTGAGACTTCAGAGTTGATTAGTAGACCCTTTAAGCTTCCTAAATCCACCAAAATATCAGCCAAGTATTTTGGAACATGTATCTCAAAAGTTTAAATCAAGACAGACAAGTTGCGAAATGACTAGCTCCCATAACTTGTTATTTTTGGACATACACCTGCTAAAAAAAATGAACAGTGCTCTCAACCTGGTAGGAATTAGAAAAATTCCTTTTGGGCTTAGCAAGCTTCCCAATCCAAGTTAAAACACTTCAAATGATGGACTGAGCACTGAGAACAAGATTTATCAATTTCTGGAACATGCCCACTATTCTCGGGGCTCTCCAAAGATAGACCAGTGAGCAGTAAATTGCAGATATCTTCAAAACTATTAATCCAATGACTTGAAAATTAATATCCAGAAACTAGACAGTAAGAGCTATCCAACGCACGTTAAATCACTAAAAAAGGATCAGTAGAACTCGAGATATCACCTTCTGAAGGTACTGCTCTAAGTGAGTATAGCAGAGAACAAAACAGAGGAGTAGATGATAATAAATGTATAGATTCACATATGATTACAACCACATTGGCAATGAATCTTTGCACAATGGGAGTAGAATGATAGAGCTATGGAGTAATCTCTTCAATCTCTACAAAATGACATGAAGTGGTCACGTACAAGGCTTGCTAATTGCCTCTTCCTTCTTGCTCCTTTTATAGCTATTCTTGGAGGGAGTTTTGAATTCGAATTCAAATGGCTCCACCTAAAAGTGTTCCCCAAAGTTAGGAGATATTCCGTTAGCTCAAAAAGTCGTGGGTTTTGGTAGTTAGAGCCACGAAATTTCTTTTACATCATGCATGAGGTAAGCCATCCTTTTCCTTTTTCTTTTTTCAATTACAAGAGATAAAAATGAACTCTTTTACAAGAGGTGTTCACATGACTACTCATGTGACTTACAAATGAGGATGATATCAAATATATCAAGCATGTAGGCTTGGGTAAAATGCACCAACAGCTCCCCCTCAAGCCTAACATGCTTGCCCTCCAAATAAGTCTTCAATTGTCCTTGATTTCCTGCAAGCCAATCATCAACTTGAATCTACTTAACTTTGTACCATCAAGAGCTTTAGTCAACATGTCCGCACATTGCATATCTGTAGAGACATAGGATAGTTGAATATCCTTGCTCATTAGCTTCTCCCTTACATGTTGGTGCATGACAATCATCAATTGAAGGATTATGGAGAAATGAAGACAAGGAGTCAAGAAGAAAACAAAGTCAGGTGATTGAAGGAAGGAGATATTCAGAAAAATCAAAAGACATGTACACATATGTACATTAGCTGACTTATATCTTTGTTTAGTCATACACTTGTATATATTCATCTATAAATATGTTGGAAAATGTCGGGCAAGAAAAGTAGAAGAAGATTAGAGAATAGGGAGAGAGAAATTAGTGTCATTAGACACATGAAGAGTGAGTGAATTGTCCATTCTCACTTAGATGTAAATTTTCTGAGAAATCGAGAATTTTTGCGCCCGATATTTTGCTGTCTGCTCCTTCTGTGTTTAATCTTTTGAGAAATCCTTTTGCACGTATCTAAGTCCATAGCTAATCTATCTATGGCTAGAATTTGAGAGGTTAATTGTAATCAGGCTGTGAGAATTTTGATTAGGAACATTCATATGTAAGAATGTTCTAACAGTCGAGAAATCTGGCGCACATTTCATCTTCAATGAAATGATCATTGCTCAGTCTACAGTGTAAAGTTTTACACAAATGAGGGCTTAAAATTTAAGTTGGAAGGTAAGCCATCTATGGCTAGAAGATCTTGATCAAACGGGTTCAGAGTTGGGAGAACCAGTGCTAAGAAGTTGCAGGTGTCAAAGTCGCCATTGCAGAGAAGCACTTTTAGACATAGGTAAAGTGTTTCACACATTTCTCAGTGTATGGTTAATCTTTTTGAGAGATTTAACTTGGCAAAGTTGCGCAACCTTAAGGCGAAGTGTTGTGCAAAGTTTTATCAAAAACTTTACAGGATTGATTAGTCAATGAGTGACTAATCTGCAGCAGACTTTTCAGAGAAGTTGAATTTTTCAGAACTTTCAATATTTCTGATAATTTGATGAATGATCTCTAAGTTTGGTGGAGTCTAAGGTTAACCTTGACATAGAGGTGATCTAACTTCAAGGTTAACTTGTTCTTTTGGAGATTAACACTCTCCATCAGTGGTATCAGAGCAGGTTGTGTCAAAATTGAAGTGAAGAAGACTCCGACTATTGCAGAAGTACAAATCTTTACATCTTGAAGGTGCAGAAGGATAAAGGTTGAAGAAAACTTGAAGGAAGACATACAAAGAGTATCAAAGGATCAGAAGGAGCAACATTCGAAGTAAAGGTACATTCATTATCTGTAAAGGTTAAAGTTTTGAGACTACAGGTGAATCAAAGATGGGAGATAGTCTCCAAATTGAAAAGCTGGATAGAGAGAACTATCCTGCATGGTCTATGAGGATGGAAGCTCACCTTATGAGCAAAGATCTGATAGGATACATCACAGGAGATGAAGAAAAGCCAGAATTCAGAGATCCTAGTGTTCCAACTAGGGAGGAGCTTGCAGACTTGAAGAATTGGATGAAGAAGGATGCTCAAGCAAGAAGCATCATCTACATGGCAGTCAATGACTATTTGCTTCCTCACATTAGAGGACTTGAAAGTGCATGTGACATTTGGAATGCTTTGGAGGAGCATTTCCAAAATACAACCAAATCAAGGAAAGCTTCACTATGGGCAGAGTTTACTACCTTCAAGAAGAAGGCCTCACAATCAATTTCTGATTATGTGACAAAGATGAAGGACATTGCAGATTCTTTAGGTGCAGTTGATGAAGATATTGAAGAAGACAAATTGGTAAGACAAATACTCACAGGACTAAGAGGAGATGAGAAATGGAAGCCTTTCATTTTATCTACAGAACTTTCATTAGATCACTTTACTCCTGATTTGAATCAATTGTTAGGTCATATGCTAACTTTTGAGAATGATATCAAAGGAGATGTTGATAAGAGTGCAGGTCATGCAATGTATTCTAAAGACAAGAAGAAAGTCAACAAAGGGAAGCAACAATCAGGTGAAGAAGAAGGTACATCAAACCAAGCAAACTTCATAAGAGGAAGAGGAAATGGCAGGAGTAGAGGAAGAGGCAGAAACAACAAAGAGAATGCAAGAGCTTGTTGGATATGTGGTAAGACCAATCATCTATCTCATGATTGTTGGCACAATAATCAAAACAATGGTAATTATCAGAACTTTAATCAAAGAGCAAGAGGTGGTAGATTTCAGAGAGGAAATTTCAGAGGTAGAGGTGGTAGGAATTCTTTTGGAAGAGGTGGAGGAAGAAGCTTCCAAAGTCAATCCTATAATAACACCTACTACAACTATGCATCAGATCAAAAGGAGGATTCGACTCTCATTATGAATACATGTGAAACCTCACATGAGGACATGAGAGTGTTCTATATTGATTCAGGATGTAGTAATCACTTAAGTGGAAATATTGCTTTGATGACTGACCTAGATCATAATGCAATTAATCATACAGTGCAGACAGGTGATAATACAAAGCATAAGGTAAAGTCAATTGGTTCAGTCAAAGCTAAGGATGGGAGCACTCTTCTGAGTAAGGTACTCTATGTTCCCACAATTCCAAAGAATTTGATCAGTGTAGGTCAAATTGTGGAAAAAGGTTATGAGGTAAGGTTTACCAATGATGGAGTTTATGTGGAAGACCCTAGTCAAGGGTATAAACAAGTTATTGCAGGAAAGAAAGAAGGAAGGCTTTTCACATTGAAGGTACAAGGAAATGTTGGACATGCTATGTTCACATATGGAGAGCAGAAGGTGTCAGAATTGGATCTTTGGCACAAAAGACTTGGACACTTTAATGAAAGAGGTATCAAAGAAATGATTAACAATGATTCAGTACTTGGAATGCCTAACATTGCAGGTCAACACATGACATACAGATGTGAGGCATGTCAATTAGGTAAGGCTCATAAGCAATCCTATTCCAAGCATGGATTTATGTACTCAGAAAGACTTGAATTGGTGCACACAGATGTGTGGGGTCCTTCAAAGGACTTTAGTATAAATGGTTCAAGATATTATGTCATATATGTTGATGATGCTACCAGGTGGATCACAATTTATGTGATTAAGGAAAAGTCAGAAGTGTTTAATACATTTAAACACTATCATGCATATGCAGAAAGGATTACAGGTCAAAAATTGAAGAGACTAAGGTCAGATGGAGGGGGAGAGTATTTTTCAAATGAGTTCAATGATTATTTGTGGAATGCAGGTATAAAGAGAGAAGTTACTTGCAGGTACTCTCCTCAACAAAATGGGGTAGCAGAAAGAAGAAATAGGACTCTTGTTGAGTTTGCAAGGTCCATGATGAAAGAGAAGAATTGCCCAAATTATTTGTGGGCTGAGGCTGTTAATACAGCTACATATTTGGTTAATAGATTGCCTTGTAAAGCTTTGCAGGGTATGACACCATATGAAGCTTGGTGGGGTAAGAAACCTACCTTGGATCATTGCAGAATATTTGGATGCTTGGCATATGCATATGTGCCATCACAATTGAGGCATAAGTTGGAGCCTAAGGCAGAGAAGTATGTATTCATTGGTTATGATGATAAGCAAATGGGATACAGGTTGTGGAGTCCATCCACAAAGCAATTTATTGTATCCAAAGATGTTACATTTGATGAGCAAGGTACTTGGTATGCAGGTAAATATAATGTACATGCAGATGATGAAGAAGTGGTGGATCAAAGGAAAGGTAAAGCAAAGATTCAATTACTTGATGAAAGTGAGAGTAATGAAGTGCAGGTTGAAGTTGAAGAGAGGCCAAGGTTTGATCCAGAATGTGATGAACCAGAGACCTCAAGAAGTGCAGAAGTTAGGAGATCATCTAGGCACAAATGGCAACCTACAAGGTATAGCTATGACACTTCATTCTTGACTACTAAAGATTATGCTTATTTGGTAAAAGCAGATGAAGACCCTTTTACATATGAAGAAGCCAAAGGGAAGAAGAATTGGGAAGATGCTATGCAAGAGGAGTATGATGCATTGATAGAGAATCAAACATGGGTTTTGGTTCCTAAACCTAATAGCCAGAAAATCATTGGTTGTAAGTGGGTTTACAAAACAAAGAGATTTGCAGATGGAAGTGTGTCTAGGTACAAAGCTAGACTTGTTGTGAAAGGGTATGCACAGACATATGGAGTGGACTATGATGAGACTTATAGTCCTGTGGCAAAGATGACAACCATCAGGACACTCATTGCAATTGCTGCTTGTAAAGGTTGGAAGTTGTCTCAATTAGATGTTAAAAATGCTTTCTTGAATGGTTACATTTCAGATGAAGTCTACATGGAGCAACCAGATGGGTTCAAAGATCAAGTGAGTCCAAATTATGTGTGTAAGCTCAAAAGAGCTTTGTATGGGTTGAAGCAAGCCCCAAGGGCTTGGAATTATAGGCTTGTGAAATTCTTGAATGATCTTGGATTTCAAGCATCAAAGGCAGATAGTAGCTTGCTAGTCAAAGCAAGTGAAAATGGATTCATTTATGTGTGTATTTATGTTGATGACATAATACTTACAGGAACAAATGATAAGGGGATACAAATGATCAAAAAGCAGATGGAGAAAGAGTTCAAAATCAGTGATTTGGGGAACCTATCATTCTTCTTGGGAATGGAGATCTCTTATACTCAACATGGAGTATATGTGACCCAAGAAAGGTATCTTAAAAATTTGCTAACCAAATTTAAAATGGAAGATTGCAGGGTTGCACCTACACCTTTGGAAGTGAACCATAAATTGTCTAGGTTTGGAGGAGAAGAGTTCAGAGATATGAAACTCTATCAAAGTTTGGTTGGTAGCTTGATTTATGCTACATTGACAAGGCCTGACTTGTCATATGCAGTTGGTGTGCTTTCACAATTCATGCATTGTCCTAGAAAGGAACATTGGATTGCAGGACAAAGAGTACTTAGGTACATCAAGGGTACACTCAAAGAAGGGTTGTACTATGGGTTTACTTCAGATACAAGAATCAAGATATATAGTGATGCAGATTGGGCAGGTAATGTGGATGATAGAAGATCAACACATGGATACTTGTGCTATGTAGGAGACAAATTGATTTCATGGTGTTCCAAGAAGCAACATACAGTTGCTTTGTCATCTACAGAGGCAGAATATAAAGGTATGGTGGAAGCTGCAAAAGAGGTAATATGGCTAAAGACACTTTTGAAAGTTTTTGATGTGATTCAGAGTACTCCTATTATTTGTGGAGACAATATGAGTTCATTATACTTGGCAGCTAATCCTGTATTTCATGCTAGAACTAAGCATATTGAAATACAGTATCATTTTCTGAGAGAGAAGGTCATTGAGAAGGAGATTGAAGTCATTCACACTCCCACAAAAGATCAAGTTGCAGATATGATGACAAAAAGTTTAGATGGACCAAAACTACAAAGATTCAAGGATATGGCAGGAATCAAGAAGATAGAGAAGAACCTCAATTAATGATTGAGGGGGAGCTGTTGGTGCATGACAATCATCAATTGAAGGATTATGGAGAAATGAAGACAAGGAGTCAAGAAGAAAACAAAGTCAGGTGATTGAAGGAAGGAGATATTCAGAAAAATCAAAAGACATGTACACATATGTACATTAGCT
The DNA here is from genome assembly GCA_020310875.1 of Ceratopteris richardii. Taxonomy (NCBI): domain Eukaryota; kingdom Viridiplantae; phylum Streptophyta; class Polypodiopsida; order Polypodiales; family Pteridaceae; genus Ceratopteris; species Ceratopteris richardii. The sequence continues at coordinate 143,990,706 of CM035407.1, forward strand.
GACTTATATCTTTGTTTAGTCATACACTTGTATATATTCATCTATAAATATGTTGGAAAATGTCGGGCAAGAAAAGTAGAAGAAGATTAGAGAATAGGGAGAGAGAAATTAGTGTCATTAGACACATGAAGAGTGAGTGAATTGTCCATTCTCACTTAGATGTAAATTTTCTGAGAAATCGAGAATTTTTGCGCCCGATATTTTGCTGTCTGCTCCTTCTGTGTTTAATCTTTTGAGAAATCCTTTTGCACGTATCTAAGTCCATAGCTAATCTATCTATGGCTAGAATTTGAGAGGTTAATTGTAATCAGGCTGTGAGAATTTTGATTAGGAACATTCATATGTAAGAATGTTCTAACAGTCGAGAAATCTGGCGCACATTTCATCTTCAATGAAATGATCATTGCTCAGTCTACAGTGTAAAGTTTTACACAAATGAGGGCTTAAAATTTAAGTTGGAAGGTAAGCCATCTATGGCTAGAAGATCTTGATCAAACGGGTTCAGAGTTGGGAGAACCAGTGCTAAGAAGTTGCAGGTGTCAAAGTCGCCATTGCAGAGAAGCACTTTCAGACATAGGTAAAGTGTTTCACACATTTCTCAGTGTATGGTTAATCTTTTTGAGAGATTTAACTTGGCAAAGTTGCGCAACCTTAAGGCGAAGTGTTGTGCAAAGTTTTATAAAAAACTTTACAGGATTGATTAGTCAATGAGTGACTAATCTGCAGCAGACTTTTCAGAGAAGTTGAATTTTTCAGAACTTTCAATATTTCTGATAATTTGATGAATGATCTCTAAGTTTGGTGGAGTCTAAGGTTAACCTTGACATAGAGGTGATCTAACTTCAAGGTTAACTTGTTCTTTTGGAGATTAACACTCTCCATCATTACATAATGGTAGTGGACTTCAATATGCTTGGTTCTAGCATGGTATACCGGATTAGCTGCTAGATGTAGTGAGCTTGTGTTGTCACCAAAAATATGAGGTGTTGAAGAATGAAGTCCAAGATCTGTGTACAAAGACTTTAACCATATGATTTCTTGAGTTGCATTAGCCAAACCTCTATATTCTGCTTCAGTAGAAGATAATGCCACGGTTGGTTGCTTCTTCGATGACCAAGAAATGATTTTTGAACCTGTAAATGATATATACCCGGATGTGCTTCTTCTATCATCTCTAGATCCGGCCCAATCTGCATCTGAGTAGACCTTTAGCTCAATATCTGAAGTATATGAATAAAACAAACCTTCATTCATGGTCCCCTTTAGGTACTTGAGGACTCTCTTGGGCGCTTCCATATGTTGTCTTCTCGCCTTATGCATAAACTAACTCAATATGCTAACACTATAGCATATATCCACCCTTGTGAGTGTTCCATAGTTCAAACTTCCAACCAAGCTTTGATAGCTTGTGATGTCTTCAATTGGCTCTCCTTCATAAGCACTAAGCTTATGATTTTGCTCCATAGGTGTACCTGCACACTTGGTATTTTCCATCTTGAACTTGACGAGCATGTCATGGACATACTTCCTTTGTGTGATGTATATACTTGAATCTGTGTAGATCAACTCCAATCCAAGAAAATAAGTGAGTGCTCCGAGGTCACTTATTTTGAACTCCTCCTTCATTTGACTCTTTACCTGTTTCATTTCTTCAAGATCATTGCCTATGATAATAATATCATCAACATACACACATAAATAGATCACTTCAGATCCATTCCTCTTTATGAACAAAGAGGTATCCGCCTTGCTAGCTTTGAATCCTTGGTCCTGCAAATAAGTCACCAATCTGAAATTCCAAGCTCTTGGAGCTTGCTTCAATCCATACAAAGCTTTCTTTAGTTTGCATACATAGTTAGGATGATGTGCATCCTCATATCCAGGAGGTTGTGCCATATACACTTCCTCAGAAATCCATTTATTCAAGAAAGCATTCTTTACATCAAGTTGATAAAGATTCCAATTTCTAGATGCAGCAAGACTAATGAGAACCCTAATTGTAGGCATTTTTGCAACAGGAGAGAAAGTTTACTCATAATCAATACCATGGGTTTGAGCAAACCCTTTAGCAACTAACCTTGCTTTGTGTCTATTTATACTTCCATTTGGATTCCTCTTGGTTTTGTATATCCATCGAGATCCGATTATCTTCATAGATGGCTTGTTAGGTACAAGCTCCCAAGTGTCATTCTCCTTCAAGGCTTCCATTTCTTCATCCATTGCATCTCTGCAAGCTTTCTTGCTTTGTGCTTCTTCAAATGTGGTAGGTTCTTCATTGGTTGAATCCTTTGCAATGTAGATTGAGTGCTTTGTGACCAAAGAAGTATCATAACCAAACCTCTCTGGTTTCTTCTTCTCCCTTGAAGACCTTCTAAGTGGTTGATGTGAGCTCTCGGGTCCATATGTAGCATCCTGCATCTTTGCTTTACCTTTGTTCTTCCATAGCTTTAGTCTTTCCAAGTCTTCTAGGTCAATCTCCGAATCACTTTCTTCAATCTGCTTTGGCTCCTTTGGTTGAAGTGATGGAAAATCTTCATCCAAGTCATATGGCAGCTTCACTTTCCTGTCATCATCAAACCATGATTTGTTTTCATCAAAAATTACAGAAAATCCTTTATTGGTTGGATTGTACAATCTATATCATTTTTGGTTTTGGTCATAACCAATAAATACGCACTTCTCTACCTTGGGATCCAATTTCCCTCTTACTTGAGAAGGAATGTGAGCATAGGCTAAGCATCCAAAGATTTTGCAATGCTCTAGACTAGGTCTTCTTCTATTCCACACTTCATATGGAGTGGTTCCATCTAGTGACTTAGATGGAAGTCTATTTATGAGATATGTGGCTGTCGACACAGCCTCTGCCCATAGGTAGTTCGGCAATCCCTTTTCGTTGAGCATGGACCTTGCAGCTTTGACAATAGCTCTGTTCCTCCTCTCTGCTACACCATTGAGTTCGGGTGTATACCTTGTAGTGACTTCCCTTTTAATGCCTCTTTCATGCAAGAAGGCATCAAATTCAGAAGAGAAGTATTCTCCTCCACCATCTGATCTGAGTCGTTTCAAAGTCCTACCTGTTTGGTTTTCAACAAGAGCAATATACTTCTTAAAGCAATTAAACACTTCATCCTTGTGCTTCATGAAAAACAGGATGGTCCACCTGCTACAATCATCTATGAAAGACACATAATATCTTGAGCCTGATATAGATGGCTCCTTACTTGGACCCCACACATCCGTGTGCACTAGATCCAAAGGATTTTGATACATATATCCTTTCTTATTGAAAGGTTGTCTATGAGCCTTGCCGAGTTGACAAGCTTCACACTTGTAAATCATGTGTTGCCTTGTGATATTAGGCAAACCAAGTACACTTTGGTCCCTGCAAATATGTTTGAGTGTCCTCTCACCAATGTGAGCAAGCCTTTTGTGCCATATCTCCAACTCTGTAAGAGTTTGAGATCCATAGCTAAACAAAGCTATGTTCTTTGTATCTTCCACTTCAAAAGTGAAAAGCCTTCCTGTCTTTTCTCCTTTGGCAATCCTTCAAAAGCCTTGCCTTGGGTCTTCAACATATGCTCCAAATCGGTTGAATCTAACCTGCAATCCTTTTTCAACAATCTGTCCAACACTTATTAAATTTTTGGTAATTGTAGGGACATACAAGACTTTGCTTAAGAGGTTCATATTCCCATCTGATGTCTTCACATTACCTATCTTCTCCACTGAGTGCTTTATGTCATCTCCTGTCTGCACTTTATGCTTGTTATGAGGATCTTCCAAATCAGAAAGTAAAGCCACATTTCCTGCTACATGGTTCGAGCATCCCGAATCAATGTAAAATATGTGATCATCATCCTTACCCTTCTTCACTGATAGATTCATAATCAATAATGAATCTTCTTGACTTTGGTCCTCTGCATAGTTATTGTAATCTCTTCTTCCTCTATGGCCACTTTGATAGTTGTTGTTGTTGTTGTAATTGTTGTTGTAGTAGTTGTTGTTGTAATTGTTGTTGTAGTAGTTGTTGTTGTTGTAGCCTCCATTGTATCTACCTCTATTTGATCCATAGCCACGTCTATTGAATACTCTTCCTCTTGAGTTTCTCGGGTTCCTGAAACATTCTTCAGTAGTATGGTTAGATAAGCCACATATGTTGCAAGGTTGAGTTGATTGGAATCTCCCCCTGCCTTGCTTTCCACCTCTGCCTCTTCCTCTAGCTCTTCCTCTACCTGCAAAGTTTGCTTGGAAAGAGCTTCCTTGCTCGAGTGTTGCAAGAGAAGAAAGAAGCAAGTGCATTCCAGGTCTCTCTTGATGTCTTGCATCCCTTGACATGAGGTAAAAGAAAATCAGAGATTGAGTTTAGAATATAGGACCTTGCAAGTGCATCCTTCGAACACCAATTCGAAAGTCCTTCCACTTCTTCATGTGATGGTTGCCCTTTGTTCCTCATGGTTGGCATTGCTTCATCTCCGGATATGAATCCATATAGATTCCTCCCTTGAAGGTAAGCCTCCATCCTTAGAGACCATGCAAGGTAGTTGTTTCGATCCAATTTGTCAATTGTTGATGGAAATCCATCTCCCATGTTGCCTGACTATGCTCTGATACCACTGTGAAGAGAGATGGTGGATGCAATCCAAAGATGAGTAGGTGCTGCTACAACTAGCTTCACACCAGCCAACTGAGACTTCAGAGTTGATTAGGAGACCCTTTAAACTTCCTAAATCCACCAAAATATCAGCCAAGTACTTTGGAACATGTATCCCAAAAGTTTAAATCAAGACAGACAAGTTGCGAAATGACTAGCTCCCAAAACTTGCTATTTTTGGACATACACCTGCTGGAAAAAATGAACAGTGCTGTCAACCTGGTAGGAATTAGAAAAATTCCTTTTGGGCATAGCAAATAGACTTAGCAAGCTTCCCAATCCAAGTTAGAACACTTCAAATGATGGACTAAGCACTGAGAACAAGATTTATCAATTTCTGGAACATGCCCACCATTCTCGGGGCTCTACAGAGATAGACCAGTGAGCAGTAAATTGCAGATATCTTCAAAACTATTAATCCAATGACTTGAAAATTGATATGCAGAAACTAGACAGTAAGAGCTATCCAACACACGTTAAATCACTAAAAAAGGATCAGTAGAACTCGAGATATCACCTTCTGAAGGTACTCCTCTGAGTGAGTATAGCAGAGAACAAAACAGAGGAGTAGATGATAATAAATGTATAGATTCACATATGATTACAACCACATTGGCAATGAATCTTTGCACAATGGGAGTAGAATGATAGAGCTATGGAGTAAGCTCTTCAATCTCTACAAAATGACATGAAGTGGTCACGTACAAGGCTTGCTAATCGCCTCTTCCTTCTTGCTCCTTTTATAGCTATTCTTGGAGGGAGTTTTGAATTCGAATTTGAATGGCTCCACCTAAAAGTGATCTCCAAAGTTAGGAGATATTCCCTCAGCTCAAAAAGTCGTGGGTTTTGGTAGTTAGAGCCATGAAATTGCTTTTACATCATGCATGAGGTAAGCCATTCTTTTCCTTTTTCTTTTTTCAATTACAAGAGATAAAAATGAACTCTTTTACAAGAGGTGTTCACATGACTACTCATGTGACTTACAAATGAGGATGATATCCAATATATCAAGCATATAGGCTTGGGTAAAATGCACCAACAAGGATCAACCTAAATCAAGGGCTAGAAACAAAAGTAGCTTTCTTAACTTGGGGAAGGGTCTATTTAATATGGGCCATCAGATCTAGAGTTGATCCTAGCGTGGATTAAGCAAGATCAAGGGCTGCAAACAAATGGTTGTTAATCCTACCTTTCTACCATTGGATTCACCTCATAGATCAATAGTGGAGTTTATTTTGGGCATGGATCAAGCTACAACGACCCTAGAGCATGGATATGACAACTTAGGCTTGGAGGACCTTATAAGGGTGGTCCCCTTCCCATGTAGGATCATCGTTTGTGGTGTTTGGAACCATTAGGGTATCCATCTTAGTACCCATTGTGTTGGCATATAGCCCTTCACCTAGATTCTATCTAGATCACCATCTAATCTCCATATAGGGAGTGCATGGGTGGATAGAACCATCTATATATTGTGTAGTGTTTGAGTTCCATTGTATTAGAGTTATGAGTTTTAGTTGAATCGAGTTGAGTTCATCTTCTATTCATTTTGAGTCCACTTTCCATTATAACCAAATCTCTTGTGTTATTCCCATGAGTAGCAATATCTCTCTTTCTATCTAACCTTGATCTTATATACGTGTTGTGGTAACTCCTACATAGTATTATAGTTACACCACTAGACCACCACTCAATCATTATTCATTCATTTTGTTTTTTTATGTCCTTTTTCTTACATGGTATTAGAGCTCAGGAAGGTATAGAAGATTATAGAGATCGTGGAGGCCAAGGAATCAACTCTTGAATTTGTGGAGAGAATGCTTCAACAATCAAGCTTGTGAGAGGTAAATGCTTCAACTCCAAAGTTTTTAGTAGGTAAAGGCTTCAACATTGAAGTTCTTGGGAGGCAAAGGCATCAGCATTGAAGTTCTTGAGAGGCAAAGGCTTGAACGCTATAGCTTGTGGGAGGCAAATGCTTCAACGCTAGAGTTCTTGGGAGGCAAAGGCTTCAAGGCTTCAAGTTCATGGGACACAAAGGCTTCATCACTATGGAGGTGTTAGCATCTAGGAGTGGAAGTGGAAGTGGATTTGGTGCAATGGATTTGGAAATGAAAACACTATGGGTTCATCCACCAACCTTCAGTGAAGGCAAGTTAGATGGTATGAATTATTTTCTTTGGACGTTCAAGATTACAGTTATCCTTGATTCTTATGATCTTTTGGAGATGGTAATGGGAAGTGAGCAAGAGCCAAAATCTACCTTTGACCCATTAGATCCGAGTATGGTGATTCTCCCAGATGCAAAGCTTCTACAAGCTTGGAAGATAAGGAATGCAAATGCACTATATTATATAGTGAACAATTGTGTGGAGTCTATTCTACCTCTTATTCAACATACATCCAAGGCAAGTGAGGCATGGACTATATTGAGGAGTTACTTTGAGGTAAGAAACCAAACATGCATTCAAAATTTAGAAAGCCAATTGGAAGTAGAGAAGTTTGCAAAAGGAGAGAAGGTTAAGGCATCCACTACTCATATCAAGGAGCCATGTGATGGAATGGCTTGTGAAGGGATAGAGAAGACTGGTGTGGGGCTAGCTCAAAGGCATCTCCAAGATTCTCCACCAAAATATGATGGAAGGGTAACTACTCTCAACGCTCAAGTGAGACCTCAAGCTTTGACATTTGAGAAGTTTTATTCAATACCAATGGAAGAGGATTTGCAGCTTAAAGCCCAAGTGGGAGGATCTTCCTGCCTTGTGAATGTCAACAACTATAGTAGGAAGATGTGGATGTACTTTATTCGTGATAAGGTTCAAGCTTTTGGTAAGATTAAAGAACAAATGCAAGTTGTTGAAATAGAACCAGGGAAAAGTGTGAAGAACCTTGGAATAGGAGGTGGTGGTGAGCTCAACTCAAAGGAGTATGAAGGCTTTTGCAAGTGCAAAGGGATAAAGTCTCAATCAGTGACACCTCACACATCACAACGTGATGGCATTATGGAATGCAAGAGTCACATCATTGTTGAGATAGCAATGTGTATGAGGGAAGGCATGAGCTTTCTTTATCAAATCAGAAAGAGTCATAATGAAGTCTACATTGGTAAGAATCCATTGGTCTTACATTTTAGAATTTTTGAGAGTGTGTGCTATGCTATTGTCCCAGGTCAAAGAAAGAACAAGTCAGAAACAAAAAGCAAAAGATGCATCTTCTTAGGTCACAATGAAAAGCAAAGGGCTTTCATATTGTATGACCACGAGGCAAAGAAGATCAAAGGGACTTGCGATGTGGTGTCTATGGAGTAGCCACATGCAGTGGAGGAAAAGAAAGGATCTTCCACTTTATCATCAAGCGAAGGAGTAATTCACTATGTACCACGCCCAAGAGTCATCCCTACCTATGAACAGGAGAAGAGAGTCTACCAAGTAAAAGTCACCCAAACATATTGGTTGTCACTGCAATGGATGAAGGAAAAGCTCTATGGTCAGAGTAATCCTATGCCAACAACTATTAAAGAGAAGGAAGAAGGACCAAGGAGATCACAGAGAATAGAGGAGCACAAGTGGGCTTCTACTCGCATAGTCAGTATAGCCATGATGGTTGTGATTATGAAGCCAAGTAGTGAAGCCAATAATTGAAGATGAAGCACTTGTAGATCCGGCATGGAAGGAGGTTGTGCAAGCCAACTATGATAGCTTAATGAAGAATGAAGCATGGGAGGTCACTAGCACCAAGTGGATCTGGCAGGTGAAGCACATGATACAAGGGATCTTGGAATGCTATCAAGACACATTGATAGCTCAAGGACTTTCACTAATGAAGGGTTTTAGTTTTCAATACTCTTTTGCTCTAATGACCAATATTTGCATCATAGTGATGCTAGGAGCTCATATGACGTGGCAAGTTTCTATGTTAGATGTCAAATTAGAACTTTTGAATGTTGACCTCAAGGAGGAGGTACATGTGTAACAGCCACCAAGGTTTGAGGCTCCACAATCAAAGAGCACATTATGTAAGCTGAAGAAGGCATCATATGTGATGAAACAAGCCCTAAGATCATTGTATGAGCAGATAGACATTGGGAGCTACATGAAGGTCTTTGGTAGTCTTATCTACTTATGGAGTACCATCAAGATATCAGTTTTGCAGTCAGAATTTTGAGAAGGCTTGAGAATAGACCCTGTGAAGGGGAGTTGAAGAGTTGGCAAGCAGGTACACTTGAGAAGGATGGTGGACATAGTGTTGGCCGGTCGGATTGGATATGTAATTTTATTTTTCATATTCACACGCACCGAAAAGGCATAGCGAACAGATGTAACTTTCTATTGATTAATGAAAAGGCAAGCACCGCATTCAGCGCAAAGAGAGGGATCGCCAGATTGTTTGTCTGGGCAACCGCGCTGGACTTGTTGTGTTGCAGATTTGCAGAATTCTGAGTACTGTGTTTTGGTTATTAAGTTTTCAGTAACTAAACATCAATCACAGTAACGTTATGATTAATACTAACAGCTGTGCGAATTCGTAAGTGTTGATTCGCGTGGTAGAAGTGCGTAGTAATAATCAGTGAATCGGAAGATAGTTAGTTGTTAATTGAATGTTGAATTGGGAAAATTAAAAAGGGCCTCTGTACTATCAGACCCCTGTCAAAATCCCAAGAACCCGAAACGAGATTAAAAGAGCTTGACAGAAAGCACTTTTAACACTCGCGCCGTCTCTGGGAATTGGACTAGTGTTTGCATAAAAGATTACGATTGACGAAGATTTCTTTACTATATGTCGGTAACACGATCCGGTGAATCATACCCCAAATACCAGAGAGGTCTATGTATCTACCTATCTATCTATCTATCTATCTATCTACCTATCTATCTATCTATCTATCTATCTATCTATCTATCTATCTATCTATCTATCTATCTATCTATCTATCTATCTATCTATCTATCTATCTATCTATCTATCTATCTATCTATCTATCTATCTATCTATCTATCTATCTATCTATCTATCTATCTATCTATCTATCTATCTATCTATCTATCTATCTATCTATCTATCTATCTATCTATCTATCTATCTACCTATCTATCTATCTATCTGTCTCTCTGTCTATCTCTTTGTCTGTCTATCTATCTCTCTATATGTCTATCTATCTATCCATCTATCCATCAAACTATCTATCTATCTGTCTATCTATCCATCTATCTATCTATCTATCTATCTATCTATCTATCTATCTATCTATCTATCTATCTATCTATCTATCTATCTATCTATCTATCTATCTATCTATCTATCTATCTATCTATCTATCTATCTATCTATCTATCTATCTATCTATCTATCTATCTATCTATCTATCTATCTATCTATCTATCTATCTATCTATCTATCTATCTATCTATCTATCTATCTATCTATCTATCTATCTATCTATCTATCTATCTATCTATCTATCTATCTATCTATCTATCTATCTATCTATCTATCTATCTATCTATCTATCTATCTATCTATCTATCTATCTATCTATCTATCTATCTATCTATCTATCTATCTATCTATCTATCTATCTATCTATCTATCTATCTATCTATCTATCTATCTATCTATCTATCTATCTATCTATCTATCTATCTATCTATCTATCTATCTATCTATCTATCTATCTATCTATCTATCTATCTATCTATCTATCTATCTATCTATCTATCTATCTATCTATCTATCTATCTATCTATCTATCTATCTATCTATCTATCTATCTATCTATCTATCTATCTAGCTCGCTAGCTATCTAGCTATCTATCTCTCTATCTATCCATCCATCCATATATCTATCCATCCACCTATCTATCTATCTATCTATCTATCTATCTATCTATCTATCTATCTATCTATCTATCTATCTATCTATCTATCTATCTATCTATCTATCTATCTATCTATCTATCTAGCTCGCTAGCTATCTAGCTATCTATCTCTCTATCTATCCATCCATCCATATATCTATCCATCCACCTATCTATCTATCTATCTATCTATCTATCTATCTATCTATCTATCTATCTATCTATCTATCTATCTATCTATCTATCTATCTATCTATCTATCTATCTATCTATCTATCTATCTATCTATCTATCTATCTATCTATCTATCTATCTATCTATCTATCTATCTATCTATCTATCTATCTATCTATCTATCTATCTATCTATCTATCTATCCTATCTATCTATCTATCTATCTATCTATCTATCTATCTATCTATCTATCTATCTATCTATCTATCTATCTATCTATCTATCTATCTATCTATCTATCTATCTATCTATCTATCTATCTATCTATCTATCTATATGTCTGTCTGTTTGTCTGTCTGTCTTTCTGTCTATCTATCTATCTATCTATCTATCTATCTATCTATCTATCTATCTATCTATCTATCTATCTATCTATCTATCTATCTATCTATCTATCTATCTATCTATCTATCTATCTATCTATCTATCTATCTATCTATCTATCTATCTATCTATCTATCTATCTATCTATATCTATCTATCTATCTATCTATCTATCTATCTATCTATCTATCTATCTATCTATCTATCTATCTATCTATCTATCTATCTATCTATCTATCTATCTATCTATCTATCTATCTATCTATCTATCTATCTATCTATCTATCTATCTATCTATCTATCTGTCTGTCTGTCTGTCTGTCTGTCTATCTCTCTATCTATCTATCTATCTATCTATATATAAATCTATCTATCTATATATCTATCTATCTGTCTATCTATATATAAATCTATCTATCTATCTATCTGTCTATCTATATATATATATGTTGGAGCTAGACGTCTGCGGAAGCACACGAACAACACAAGGAAGAAGAAGAAGCTTGGAGCACAACACACAAGACTGAATGTATTACTAGAGAATGTACAAAGATAAGTAGCCCATTAGGGCAATAGGCATATATACAAGCCGGGGGAACAACACCTCCTAAAGCGGGAAAAATGTGCCCCGGCGGTCCTAGTGTGTTCACACACATCACTACCTAAATATATCAACAAATCCCCCCTGGGAGTGATGCGATGAACAAGGAGCTGGCACTTATGTATAAGGAAGTGCCAAGCTATGTGGAAATCACTCCACAAAAGGAAGTAAGCCCAAAGATTTGTGGAAAGCTTCAAACTTCTCCCTAGGCAGAGCCTTCGTGAAAAGGTCTGCAATGTTCTCCTGCGTGGGCACATATGCCAAGCTGATCTCCCCAGCAGAGAACCTCTCCCTGACATAGTGATAATGCACCTCAATGTGCTTAGTGCGAGCATGGAACACAGGGTTCCTCGCAACTGCCAATGCGCTCTGACTGTTAGTGAAGATGGTGGTGGCAGAAGACTGGCCAACACCCAAATCAGCCATAAGGCGTCTGAGCCACACACACTCAACAGTCGCTGTGAAAGCTGCCCTATACTCAGCCTCACAACTGGAAGTGGCCACAGTAGGCTGCTTCTTGCTCAACCAAGATATACATGAGCTACCAAGCATGAAGCAAAAGCCACTGGTGGACACACGAGTGTCATAGCAACCAGCCCAATCTGAGTCAGAAAAAGCATGCAAATCTGGCGGTAGTGATCCCCCCTTGGGATAAAACAACCCAAGTAGCCGAGTACCACTCAAGTAGCGAAAGATGCGCTTAACTGCCTTCCAATGCGTGACTCCTGGGCAATGCATAAACCTGCTCATCTATGAGACAACAAACTGAATATCTGGCCGAGTAATGCATAAGTAAATCAAGCATCCAACAGCCTGCTGATAGAGAACAGCATCAAATGCATCTCCAGCATCATGAAGACTCAATTGTAAACCTGTCTCCATAGGAGTGGCAATAGGCTTACAGTCTTCAAGGCCAAAATGCTGCAATAATGTGTCAATATGTTTCGTTTGACGCAAAGCCATTCCACCATCAACTTGCATAAACTGAATGCCCAAATAGTGATGCAAATGCCCCAAATCAGACATCTCAAATGAGGCATGCAAATCAGCCTTGAAATCAGCAATATGCTTCTCAATAGGACCAGTGAGCAGCATGTCGTCTACATAGACAACAATGATCAGAAGCACATCATTAGCACGCTTAACATATAAGGTGCTTTCAGTTGGACTGTTCTCAAAACCATGTGCAATCAGATAGGCATGTATCTTCTCATACCAAGCACGTGGTGCTTGCTTTAAACCATATAACGCCTTCTTTAACCTGCACACCTGGTTTTCATGCCCTTTCTGCACAAAGCCACGGGGCTGAAAAACATACACTTCTTCATGCAAGTCACCATTGAGAAATGCTATTTTAATGTCCAATTGATGTACATTCCAATCATGATGGGCTGCAAGTGCACAAATGCTCCGAACAGTAGTCATACGGCATGTAGCTGCAAAGGTCTCATCAAAATCAATGCCTCTTTCCTACGCATAACCCTTTGCAACAAGCCTAGCCTTATACCTGTCAACTGTACCATCAGGTTTACACTTGAGCTTGTATACCCACTTAGTGCCAATGGCCTTCTTGCCAGGAGGCAAGTCACATAAAGACCATGTACCATTCTTCATTATAGCATCATATTCAGATTGCATAGCAGCCATCCAATTTTCTGAATTCTGTGCTTCATCAAAAGAAACAGGCTCATTCTCATCATAGAGACTAGATGCAGCCATAGCATATCAATCTGATGCAAAGGAGGCACTATGAGAGCCTGAATGAGTACGATATGACAAAGGTGCATCTAATTTGCTGTCACACAAAGTCTGCACCAGCCATTTTGGCATAGTCTTTGCCTGCTCAATATCAACTCTCTCATCAGCAAGTGCATCATGTAAATCTGCATCAGAAATGGAATGATCTGCATCATCATATGAAACCTGCAAAGGCTAAGAAGTTGCCTCATTAGGACCAGCACTAGACTGTCCACCTGTAAAAAGAGGCATCAAAGTATCATACATGTCTTTGGAGCTAACAGATGTCTCCTTAGTACATGAAAGCAATGGCTGAATAGCATCTTCCACAAAGACAACATCACGGCTAACCAGAATGCGTTTAGTCTGTGGATGATACAGACGATAGCCTTTACTTTTAGAACTGTACCCAACAAAAATACATTTTACTGCCTTATCATCCAATTTTCTGCGATGTTGTTCAGGCACTAATGCATATGCCAAACAACCAAAAACACGCAGATGAGAAACAGATGGCTTGCGGTCATGCCAAGCCTCATATGGAGTGATAGACTGCAATGCTTTAGTGGGACACCTGTTCAGTACATATGTTGCACACATGACAGCCTCAAGCCAGAAACTATGAGGTAAAGCTTGACTCTTGACCATACACCTCACCATCTCCATGAGAGACCTGTTCTTCCGTTCAGCAACTCCATTTTGTTGAGGTGTATACGGCACTGTACACTGGTGTTTTATCCCACGTTCAGCCAGAAATGCATTAAAATCTGAAGACATATATTCCCCCCCCGATCAGAACGGAGGGTGCCCATTTTACATGCTGACAGATTTTCAGCCAAAACCAAAAACTGTTTGAAGCACATGAATACTTCAGACTTTGCTTTGAGTGGATATACCCATGCATGCCTGGAAAAATCATCAATGAAAGTCACGAAGTAAAGGTAATTTCCAAAAGAGGGTGTCTGCATAGGACCATAGACATCACTATGTACAAGCTACAATTTCTGCGTAGCCCGAACTGAACCATCTTTTGGAAAGGAAGAATGCTGCATTTTGCCCAAAATACAGCTTTCACAAACATGTTTTTAAGGTGCCTCAACTTTGGGCAAAGAGGACACCATTTCAGATTTCTGCAGGCGTAACAAACTAGCAAAATTCAGATGACCAAAGCGTGCATGCCAAAGCTTTGCATCTGACATAGCCTGAGAATCATGAACTGCACATGCCGAATCATT
>CM035407.1:144012839-144099701 GCA_020310875.1 Ceratopteris richardii
TTACAGTCTGTGACTGACCAGGCCACTATATGTTTTATTAAAGAACATATACAAAGAAGTGTCCGGTGGCCATTTGGCCTTTCACATGGACACTAACGGTAACAATCTCCCACTAAAGGCCAATATGGCCAGAGTAACTATGGGAGAAAAAAGAAAGAATGATAAAGAATACCTGAGTGTAAGTATACAAACTATACCTCCCACCTGATGGGCATGTTACACAGTATACAAGTGACTGCGTAAGATCAAGAATCAAGTAACCCCCATCAAATGACAACAGTGTCGAAAGCTATCCTGTGGTAGAGCTTTAGTCAAAGCATCTGCAGCATTATCTCGAGTGTGAACCTTCTCATGAATAATGCTCTCAGTGGCTAAGCAATCTCTAATGAAGTGATACCTCACCTCAATGTGCTTGGTCTTTGCATGATAGACCGGATTCTTAGCCAAAGCAATGGCACTCTGACTATCATTGAGCAAGTGAGGTACATGCTGAGGCAAACCCATATCACAAGCAAGACGAGAAAGCCACAATGCTTCCTTACATGCCTCACTTGCTGCAACATACTCTGCTTCTGTGGTGGAAACAGCTGTACATTCTTGAAGACGAGATCTCCAAGAGATAGCACCTCCAGCAAAATGAAAAATGTACCCTGATGTAGACTTACGATTGTCTACACAACCAGCATAGTCAGAATCTGTGTAACCAATAATGGATGCTTTCCCTCTACCTAAGCTTGTCCTTAGTGCCACTCAGATATCTCAAAATCATTTGACCGCTTCCCAATGTTTCTTGCCAGGATTAGACATATATCTGCTCACAACTCCCACTGCAAATGCAATGTCTGGTCTCGTAGCTACCATAGCATACATGAGACTACCAACAGCAGACTGATAGGGAATTTTGGTCATGAATTCCTTTTCCTCATCTGATTTGGGGGGCAGTCATCCTTGCTCAATTTCACATATGTGGGTAAAGGTGTACTCAATGCCTTTCCACCCTGCATATTGAATCGATGAAGTACTTTGGATATGTACTCACTTTGAGACAAGTATATGCATCTTTTACTCCTATCACAAGTGATGCGCATGCCAAGAATATGTTTGGCATCCCCCAAATCCTTCATATCAAATGTCTGACTCAACTTCTTTTTGAGAATTGACAAATCATAAGAGGACTTCCCAGCAATCAACATATCATCGACGTAAAGTATCAAGCATATCAAGCTGCCATCAGAACATCTCTTTGTGTAGAGACAATGATCCTCATTGCTCCGAGAATAGCCTTGGGACTTCATAAAAGCATCAAACTTTTGGTACCATTGTCTAGGTGACTGTTTAAGTCCATACAAGCTCTTCTTGAGCTTACAAACTAGACTTTCCTTGCCAGGAACTACATAACCCTCTGGTTGTTCCATATAGATCTCATCTATAAGATCTCCATGCAAGAAAGTTGTTTTCACATCCATTTGGACTAGCTCTAAGTCCTCCATTGCAACGAATCCAAGCAACATGCGCAAAGTAGTCATCTTGACCACTGGAGAGAAGATTTCCTCAAAATCAACACCATGTTGTTGCTTAAAACCCTTTGCAACAAGTCGTGCTTTATATTTTGGAGAAGCACTATCTGATGTGAATTTCAGCTTATATACCCATTTACATGGTAAAGCTTTCCTGCCCTTTGGCAAAGGTACTAAGTCCCAAGTACCATTCTTGTGAATAGAATCCAACTCACTCTTCATGGCACGCTCCCACTTGACATGATCCTCTGTCTGCATAGCCTCTTTGTAGCAAGAGGGCTCACCGGCATCTGTTAGCATAACAAAATCTAAACCTGGAACATATCTATCAGGTGGATATGAGACACATGCAGAACGTCTCAATGGTTGCTGAACAGGAACATGTGCAGACTGATCTGAATGGACATTCTCTTGAACATCCCTATGTGTAGCATTTTTATGCATGCTAACCGGAGGACTAGTATCCTCAAACACCACTCTTCTCACTTCAACCTCCTTAATCGGTTGTTTATGCATCTTAGACTCATTAAAAATGACATCACTACTTCTGATCACTGACCGTGTTTCAGGATCCCATAAGCGATATCCAAATTGTCCTTCTCGACCATATCCAAGAAAAATGCATTTCTTTGACTTATGGTCCAACTTCTGTCTAAGATTCTTGGGTATATGAACATATGCTTCACACCCAAAAACTCGAAGATGATCATAATATGGTGGTTTCCCTGTCCATAACTCTTGTGCCACTTTCAGACCTTTGGCAGTACTAGGTGAAAGGTTAATCACATGAACTGCAGTCAATACTGCTTCTGCCCAAAAACCTTGTGAGAGGTTTGCATGATGCAACATAGAGACTACTCTATCTTGAATAGTTCTATTCATCCTCTCAGCTACACCATTCTGTACTGGGGTATAAGGAGCTGTAAACTCTCTACGAATCCCTCTACACTGGCAGAAAAGGCTGAATTCATGTGAGGTATACTCACCCCCATTATCTGAACGTAAAGCCTTAAGCTTAGTTCCTTTTTCAGTCTCAACTGAAGCAAGCCATTTTCTAAAAGTAGGAAATACATCATCCTTCGCTTTGATAGGATATACCCAGACTTTTCTAGTAGCATCATCTATGCAAGTGACAAAGTAAAGAGAACCACCTAAGGACCTAGTGGGCATAGGACCACACACATCTGTATGAACAAGATCTAAAGGCTGAATTGAAGAGTCAATGTGCGTTTTATGCACATTTCTTGTTTGCTTTCCATATTGACAATGCTCACAAAATGAAAAATTAGAGAAAGATAACACAGGTAAGTAGCCAGAACGAGAAAGATTTTCCATTCCACTACGAGATATATGGCCCAAACGACCATGCCAAATACAAGCCATAGGCTATTCAGTAACAGCTAACAAGTGTTCTTTCTGTGATACAAATAAAGGGTAAAGTGAGCCAACTTTCCTTCCTTTTGCAATAACCATATTGCCCTTTGATATACGAAAGGACTGAGCATAGAAGACCACCTTGTAACCAAGGTCATCAAGTTGACCAACTGACATTAAACTGCGTGATAACTGAGGTACATGGCGTACATTATGCATAGTAAATTTTGAACCGTCAATGAACTGCACAACCACATCTCCAATCCCCACAACATCACACTGGTAAGAGTCACCAAGTCTCACGGTACCAAGAGACTTTGCTGCATAATTAGAGAACCATTCTCTATGTGGTGTCACATGGAAAGAAGCACCAAAATCTAGCAGCTAGGTGTGGGAAAGAGAATCAGCCATAAGTGCCTCAGATGGCACAGTACTATCAAGTGTCAACACATCAGCATCATCAGAAATAGCATTAATTTCTTCAATCTTCACAGTCGAAGTAGATGGTGCAGGTAACTGTTTAACATGCCCATCAACATTCTGTCCTTTACCTTTAGCATTCTTTAATGCATAACAATCTTTCTTCATGTGTCCTTTCTTATGACAATAATGGCATTCAATATCCCTCTTCCTTGATCTACTTCTGCTCTTATTCCGTTGACCATTTTTTTCCTTGTTCTTGCTCCTGCCACGTTGTTGATTCTTTCCTTGGTAAGAATCACGAACATTATATGCATCTCCACTCTGAGTGCCAACCATAGATTTTCTACGAATCTCCTCACTCAAGAGTGCTCCACATATGTCATCATAGACGAGTTTACCACCTGGTGCACTATTGCTAATAGCTGTGCAAAATGTATCCCATGATGATGGCAGGGTGCATAACAGCAATACTACTTTCATTTCATTGTCCATATCCATTTTCTGAGCCTGTAACTGGGAGAATATGGCATCAAACTCATTTAGATGAGCAGCAACACTATTTGTGTCCTTCATACGAAGGTCGTATAATTTTCTCATCAGATATACTTTATTTGATGCCGTCTCTTTTTCATATGTATTGCATAACTTCTTCCAAAGCTCCTCTTCACTTTCACAGTCTAATACTGTAAAGTAAACATTATCTGCTAGGTGCAAGCGAATGGTAGACCTGGCCATTTCATCTAACTCATCCCAATCATCTTCATCCATGTCAGCAGGCTTCTTTGAAATCCCATTTACTGGCTTCCATTGCCTTCTTTGAATCAGCACATCTTTAATCTGATTCTTCCATAGAGCAAAGTTTGTGCCATCAAATTTTCGGATCTCAAAATGGTCTTTGCCCTGCAAGTTATAGCTCCTCCTCGGAACGCTAGCACTAGACCCTGATCCACCGGATGTGCCTGAGACCTCTGATGCCATGATCGTAGAGAACTGAATAGAATGATAATGGAGCTAGAAGAGTCCAAACACCAACAAATAAGTGTATCAAGGAGTAAATCGACCACTATATAGTTGACTAAACCAGAAATCTGGAAAAATTTTGCCACCGGATGTGCCTGAGACCTCTGATGCCATGATCGTAGAGAACTGAATAGAATGATAATGGAGCTAGAAGAGTCCAAACACCAACAAATAAGTGTATCAAGGAGTAAATCGACCACTATATAGTTGACTAAACCAGAAATCTGGAAAAATTTTGCCAGAGTATCCTCTGCAAAATTAGCATATGACCAATGTCAAAGTATCATAAAACTGCAAGTACTGACATGTCTACCTGCATAGTGAATCACTGACTCCACTGTATATAATCAGTTACCCAATAGAAGCCAACTAGGCTTATCGAGCACCTATGAACAACTATCATACATCTCCTATGGCGAGGCTGGGTAAGTCTTCCACCTGCATCACCGAAGAGACCCCGACATCTGGGTGTCTCCCAGTTAAGAAAACCTCACCACGACCCTCTTTATCAAACATAAAAGGCTTTATGCAAAGAACGTAACCGCTATATCAATGCCCACATGGACGTACATAAGCGGTATCCACAGAAGCGTACATGGTGTGTATGTGCTCAATATATGCAGTAAAATGACACTGAAAGGCTGAATACACAGCCCAAAAACTAGCCAATAACACCTGCAAGTGTCTGTCAACTCTGATGTTTTAGGCTTTAAAAACCTGCATAAATTTGCGGCGACTGCTCCCACCAAAACTGAAAACTCCTCCAGAAACCTGTAGTTTTACGAGTGTGGCTGAAAATACAGCCCCAAAGGTTGATATTTATTGTCTGAGAAGTAGAAGGAACACTCTTTTTGATGTTCTTGGACCTGTGTGAAGAGAACTACGTGCGAAAGTACTCCGAAATGGCTCCAAAAACACCCCAAAATTGCTTCAGAAATAGGCTTTAAAAGCAAAAATGAAGCTTTGAGGGACCAAAACTTGTTCAAGGTAATGTCAACCTTAGTCTTTCCCCTTCTTTAAACACCACAAGAGTGTAGCTTAGTGGCAAGAGATTGCCACGGTTAAGCGAGCTCTGGGGGGAACAGTACTGGGATGGGTGACCTCCCGGGAAGTACCGGGAACCTCTATATTCCTTGATCGTTGAGGTCCTCCCTCGCGCGCAGCCAACGGCGCCAACGGTGACTTCGGTGACTCGGATGACAAGGTATGCCAAGGTCTATGCCTTGGTCGCCGTGTAGCTCAGTGATGAGTAGCACCTCCTTTAATGTCAATC
This sequence comes from Ceratopteris richardii, assembly GCA_020310875.1. Classification (NCBI taxonomy): domain Eukaryota; kingdom Viridiplantae; phylum Streptophyta; class Polypodiopsida; order Polypodiales; family Pteridaceae; genus Ceratopteris; species Ceratopteris richardii. The sequence continues at coordinate 144,018,447 of CM035407.1, forward strand.
CGGGAAGACGTGAGGATGGTATGAAGACCTCGAGCAAGTGGCGGCACAAGTGCGTGGGTGAGAAGCACACTAGCATGCATACACATACACACACACGCGCACACACGGTAAGACAAAGAGGGAGAATCAATGGAGTTCTTAGATTACTTTCAAAAGCTCTTACAAGTTTGTTTCAATTACAATCTAACCTCAAAAATGAGCTCTCTAGCTCTTTTTATAGTGTTTGGCTAAGTTTTGGCCCTGTCCAGACCTAGTGTCCGGCCTAGTTAAAAATTAGGTTCCAGGGCTTATTTGAGGGCTCAAACGATATCTAAAAAATATGAAAATTGGCAGGTAGATACTTCTAAAGCTCCTCAAGCTCAAGGACTCCTTGGCTTGCACAAAATGGAGCTACAAAAAGATGAATTGGTATTTACAATGGTGTTTAGTGATGAAAATCACTTTAAATGGGTGTAAAGGATTTGAAAATTTAAAGGTTGCCTTAGTGCTAGATCTGCGTTGAGTGCTCGTACTTGCTTCTTCATGAGGAAAATTACTGGCCTATTTGCCAGATCTTGCCTTAGTGCTAGATCTGCGTTGAGTGCTCGTACTTGCTTCTTCATGAGGAAAATAACTGGCCTATTTGCCAGATCTTCGTTGACTTCCTTGTTTGCTGCTAACACCCCCCCCTCTCTCGCGTCTGTCGTCCCTGACAGACCCTTGTTGAGAGGGTTTTTGGATGTAGTACTCGACGACATCCTGCGCTAAGTGATGTTCAGCAATTCTCAACCCTTTGGCCAAATCTGTCAGAAGAGCATCCCAGTCTACCGGCCCGGGAACCTCTGGATGTGGTATACGTAGCTTTTCGGAATGTAGAGCTTGTTCCACTGCAAACAACTGCAAGAGATGGGATGGTCTGGGAATGAATATCTCGGAGTGATATTCCCAGAATCCCGTGACAAACATCTCTTCAAACGTTTGTTTGAAGCAGGCCGGTAGATATTTGATGCGAGCGTGCCATGCATACACAACATTAATCGATGGGGTTGTGCTCATGTCGTATACAAGGTCCTGGTTACCTTCATTAAATCCTAGTGCTGAGAGATGCGGTTCCTTGACATTTTTGAAGGTCTTGAAGATGACCAACATAAGTTCGAAAATCTTCACGCACATCTGAGTCATGATATCAGGTACATTCTTGAACCGGACCCCCCAATGTCGAATCGTCGAAATCATATATCCAATAGTAGGTGGGCCCTTAGGGGGTGCAAAGTACACATAATTGAGCCACTTCTCACATCCTTTAATCATCAGTACTGTTTGTGTGTACTCCGGCTAGGATCTCCTTCGAAACACAGGGCAATAACATGGATTATATTTGATGTACAATGGCATGTTGTTCCATGTTCTTACCATTTCCGGGTAGGTTTCGAGTAGCCGAATTCTCCACGTTGGTTGGCGAATATGTCCCTGCTTGGCACTCTCTGGGATGTCGTCAGGAGCAAACTGGGTGGCAGAGGTAGGTTCCCTTGAGGTGTGGTGCTTGATCTCCGCATTATAATCCGCCATTAGAACGCAAAAGGGAACATACAGGTCGTCCGATGGGCCGATCCACCTATGGTGTGAGAGATTCTGAAAATACTCGGATTTGATTACAACCTCTTCCAATTTTGACATCAGTGCGATTTGGACTGCCACCCTGTCATCATGCGTCGTGGCTACTTGCTCTAATTTTTGCATCCATTCAGGTGCCTCAATTTCAATTGTGTCCATGCCCTGTTCTGTGCGCTTACCTCCGGGTGTTGGCATCGGGACATAGGGATCCTCGAATGTTTCTTCCACTTCAATTGGCACAAGATCGTCAGGCTCGGGCTCTACCAGAGGGGAGGGCTGACGCTCGTATTGCATGACCTTGCTGCGTAATTCCTCGAGTTCTGCTCGGAGTTTAGTGACCTCTTCAGCTGTATCTTCTACGGTTGTGCTCTGGCTGGGTTCTGTCTGTCGGGTGGCCAACTGTCTTCATAACTCATCTCTCTCTTTTTCTAAAGCGGCATGGGCCTCCATTAGATCTGCATGAGTTTCTAACACCACCTTCATATTCTCAGAGGGAATGGCCTTGAATTGCTCTGGGTCAATTTCCTGTGGGGAACCCTCCATGGCCGCCTCCAGGTTTTCTTCGTTTTGTTTGTGTAATCTTTTATTCTCCTCTAGCGCTGTAGACATATGCTTGCGTAGGAGGCCCAAGTTCCGTCGAAGCTTCAGGTTTTCCGGAATCTGAGAATGTAACAGCTCGTCCATGTGTCGTTGTTCTTCATCATCTGCTTGGGGTGGGTTGGCTTCTAATTGTGCGTATTGCTCTTGTAATGTCACGTGCTGCTGTTGTAGTAGCTGCTTCTGCTCTTCAAGATCCTTACATCGTGCTTGGAGATCTTCGTGGCTTCGGAAGAGCCTTGTATGTTGGTTGTCAAGGTGTTGGTAGTGTTGCTGAAGTTGGGACATGCATTGATACATATTATTACATACATTATTAAAAGGAATGGTGAGAGAAATGGTGTTGAATGCAGCGGGGAAGGGAAAGGGAAAGGGAATTGTGGATGCAGTGCTGGAGAAGGGTGAGGGGGGAGGTGGGGGAATGGGAGATTGTGGGTAAATGGGGGGTGGGAGAGGTGCAGATGTGGGTGATACCTCCATGGATTCAAAAGTGGAGGCAGTGATGGGAGTGACTGTGAACATGGGGATTGTGGTGGCGGTGATAGTTGTGAACGTGTATAGAGGTGTGTGTAATTGTGAACTCCCAGGAAGTGTGATGGAAGTAGTGGGGTTTACCGTGGCTGTGGTTAGACTTATGTGTTCAGTGGAAATAGAGTATGTGGGTTGACTGATGGTGTGTGCGTCGGTGTGTGTAGTGGGTTCGGAGGTGGTGACAGTAGAGGTTACCGTGGTAGAGGAAGGTGAATGGGGTGGATGTGGGGGAGAAGGTGGCAAGGGAGGTGATGGAGGTGCACTCGATGTGTGGGCTTCCTCGGTGTCGTGAACAGTGTGTGCTGTGCCAGTGGTTGTGGGGGTGCCTTGTGGTCCTGAACCTAATACATTCATTCGTTTTCCTGTTCGTGGGGGGCGTCTTCCATATCTTTTCTCTGTCCTTCGTGATTGCGCTAGTGCAGTGTGCACCGTTTCAGGTACTCCCAAAGCATCTGATATCATTTCCAGGGTGGCACGGTATTGCTCGTCCACGCCTTCCTCCTCCAGAATCTGGTTCATGAGGGCTTTACCTGCAGCTAATGATAGCCTGTGTTGCTCTTGGACTCGGTTCATCGTATCGTAGAGCTTCTTTAAAGCGTTAGTATAGGCGGGGGCACCTTCCAGTACTTGTAGGGCTTCCTGATCATACTCTTGTTCCTCTGCTTCTGATTGTCCACCCTGTGCCTCCTCATGTGCTTCTTCTTCATCGTCCACATTGACTATGTCCGGTTGGCTTGGCTGGGCTTGGTCTGGAGCAGTTTGCTGTCCACCGGCTTGCTCTTCTTCAACTTCCGCATTTACAACATCTATGATTCTTGCAACTTCTTCGTCCGTTAGATCCTCCAGAGTGAATCCATGCGAAAATTCCAGATCAGTCGGTACTGGTGGAAACACAAGATTAGGGCCATCTGTGCTGTGCCTGGGTAACCTGATAGTAAATGGTTGCACTCGTCGGGGAATTCTTGGGGTTGTCTCAGGCGTCAGGGTTGCACCGCGAGCTTGTGCACAAGGCATCTGGACGGCGCCTCTCATCTTCTTTGAGGGAGGCCCTACAGCTGACAATCTGCGTTGAAATTCCTGTGCTCTGGACCAGATCAGAGCCCTCTGCACCGGTACATCATATGCGAGACATCTATATACAATTCTTGTAAGTGCACAGCAACCATACAACACAGATTTTTGCTTCTTATACCATCTCTGATGAGCCATATGAATCTGGTCGATAATCCAGTGGGGCATATTGATAGTCAACTCAAAAGCATCCGCCAGGTAGAGGCTAAACCAGATCTTTTTGGGAGGCATTGTGAACCTCTCCTGCGCGGGGAAGGCGAAATGTTGCATGACCATGCGTAAGTGGATGGCAATCATAGGTGTCATCGCAACCATGTCCTTCAACTTCGTCAGATTCTTGTTCTTCATGTTGTCTAGAACCATAGTCTCTTTCTCTGTTGGGATGTGCATACCTCTCATGTCGAGTGCTTCTCTCACCAAGTTGATAGTCAAGCGGAAACGCTTCAGCTCGTTGCCCCTTGTGAGTGAGGGGAGCACAAAGGAGCTGTATCCTTTCTTGTCTTTGCTGGGAGTGAGGGTACTAATTAAGTATGAGCACCTTAGAAAGTCTGGCTTTGGTAGTTGGAACTTGAAGTAATCATAAAGTCCGGCCTTCTTCCATATCGACTTCAGTCCTTCATCGTTCTGTAGCTTTTCAAACTCCCTGGTAAAGAAATGGTATCTGCCCCATCGTCCATTGAATTCGATCTCGGACTCCCACATATATGTGCCTTCACCCAGAGGTCCAGCAACGTCACTGAACCAGTGTGAGGTTTTGCCCACTGGCATTGTGTGACCCTGCGGAGGATTCTGAATTGGTATGGCATGTAATGCCCGTAATGCCACTGGTCTTTCCTTTAATTCTTCCTCGACTGGAAGGCTTTTGATGTCCACCACTTGTGGGCTGGTGCCTGCCTGGGAGCTAGTTCCTACTGTATCTGCCATTTTACTTCTTGCTGTCTGTCTCTGTGAGAATATACAAACATGTGTTAATATTGTACAGGACAAGGGAGGACCGTTGTTGTTCCCATCACAATATTAACATGAGGGTCGGGAGCGAATAATGGGTTAGTAAGTGTTCGGTGCATGTGTGTGTAGTTAATGCTTGGGTAGTCCTAGGAGACTAATGAAGTTAGTAAGTGGAGATGAATTTACAAATTTGGGTCGGGGGGTTTATTACAGGTCTTAGGCTGCCAAATGCAGTGGATGGGCTTTGCTTTCGGTTTCGTAGAGACACTAGAGAGCTTTGTAGGTGTCGCGGTTTGAAAATGAGGCCTTTTAGGGACCCATTTACAAGTGATTACATGCGTGCTCTTGGGTCTTGGTGTGTTCCTGAGTGTTGAGAACGAGTGAATACTGGCTGTATGCGTAGATGGGTTATGCTGTATAGGTTGTGGCCTCGGCGTAGCTACTTGCGCCCTCAAGCAAGCCTTAGGCACCCAAATTTGTCTTGATTGTGGGCTAGCCTTCATCGACTTCTTGGGCACCCAAATAGATGTCACTTTAGCAGAAGAATTTCTGAAAGACTTCTTATTGGCTTCGTGTTGTTGGTTACTAGTAAGAGGTTTTGCCCGTATGGTTGTCGTGAGTGCAACCGGGTGTTCGCCTTTCCGCACCCACACTTGGTTTACTTTCTGGGACATTCTGCTGCGCAGGTACTTTTGATTTCTGGCATAGGTAGTACTCTGCTTCTTCTGTCTTGGATCCACCTTTGGTTGCTGCCTCCTTCTAGCCTTTGGAAAAGAAGGGAGTTCCGTTGCATCGCTGACTCCTTTTTTGCGAATATCATTCCTCTGCAACACATAGTTTTGGACAAGAACAGCATGGTCATCTTCATGTGTACCCCTGGAAGGACCAGGAGTCTGTGTCTTTCCTAGTTCCTTGAGTGCTCCATTATCCAACTCTACGGTAATTCGACTATGATTGACCCAAACCTGAAGAAGTCCACTTCTTAGGTTTAAGTTGACTGCTTGGTCATAGATCCAGTCTTGACCCAAAACAAGAGGTTCAGTGAGATCCTCGTCCTGACACACTAGTACTTTAACTGTCATTGCCTCATCATGAATGTAAAGAGGAAGTTCCACCTCGCCCATGCAAGGGGTTTCCACGCCTCCCAATCCTATGAGATATGCTTCCACAGGATTGACAGTTAACTGCAACTCTTGACAGTAAGACATTCTAACAGCACTAGTGGCTGCACCTGAGTCAATCAAGGCTCGTACGGTCCTTGCACTCTTTCCTTGTCCTATATCTAAGGTTACGAAAGGACGTCGATCAGTTATCCTATGTGAGCTTGTTCCTGCGACTGCACACATTGCCATATGATATCCTTGATCTGCATAGTCACTTGTTCTAGGCTGATCTCTACCTTGCCTTCGTAATTTCATCCTTCTGATGCGTTCTAAAGCTTCTGCTTGAGCTTCTTCTCTAATTCGCTTTTCTTCCTCTTTGCGTTTCTTAGCAGTGTTGAGTCGGCTAAGCATTTCCTCTGTGAGGGGTTCTTGATACAACTTGACTCTGCAACCGCTAATATAGTTAGGGAGAACATCACCCTCTAACATGGCCAGTTGTACTGCTCCACTCGTGGAGATCCTATTGATGATCATAGGTCCGTAGCCTCTCTTTTCTAGTTTCCTTGCGTGTTGTTTCAGTGTATAGACTAAGACTAGATCTCCTGCTTTCAAGCCTTTATCCTTCACATGGGCATCAAAGTATGCCTTCTGTCTCTTCTTGGCTGCATATATCCCTGCAGCGGCTCTCAGTCTTGTTTCTCCTAATCGTTCAAGGTCAAAGATCCTCGAGGAGAGCTCATGACCTGTCCATTCGTGCTCTTGTGCTACTCTCAATGTAGGAATCAAGAAGTCCAGGGGTAGCACAGCGTTTTGACCGAATACCATCTGAAAGGGGGTGGCTTGGAGTACCGTTTTGTAGGCAACTCGGTATGCCCAAACAGCATGGTGTACCTGTTTGTCCCAATCAGAGCGTTTAGTGTTCACTAATTTTGTCAGTACATTGCATAAGATCTTATAGTGCTCTCAGCTTGTCCATTAGCTTGAGGGTGATAGGGGGTAGACTTCTTGTGTATTACCAAGAATTCTTGGAGTAGATTTTCAATCACTTCGTTCAAGAAATGAGTGCCTCTATCACTGACAAGCTCTATAGGTAGCCCGTATCTTGTGAATACATTCTCAAACAAGAATTTGGCAGTTGTTTGAGCATCGTTCTTTGTCGTAGCCTTTACCTCTACCCACTTAGTTAGATAGTCTGTTGCAACAATAATGTATTCCGCATGGGAACCCTTAGCTGGGGGATTAATAGGACCTACGAAGTCTATTCCCCACTTAGAGAATGCACGTCCACCCATCATAGGTTTCAATGGCATCTCATCTTTTCGTATAGGATACTGAGTTCTCTGACATACATCACACCGTTTCACATAGGTATGTGCATCCATGTGAAGGGTAGGCCACCAGAAGCCCGCAAATAGTATTGCCTTGATCACCCGATCCGGTCCAAAGTGTCCTCCTACTACACCTTGGTGGGCAGTTTCCAAGATCTTAAGATATTCACTTTCATGGACACATAGTCTCAGGTAACCATCTTTACCACGCTTATATAGATTATCACCAATGAGTGAGTAATCCAAGGCTTCTTGTTCTAAACTCCTTTTCCTAGCCAGAGTCATGTCTAGAGGGAATGCTTTCGTCCTTAGGAAGGATACTAGTGGTTCACTCCAATCTGGCACGATGGATACTTGATAAAGAGTGGCGTGTTCCACAGGTGGTTTAGTGCAACAGATTGGGCATTCCTTACACAACTTTTGGACATCCGCTTCCATAGTCGGCCAATGCACGCCGAGTCTCTTTAGGGTCTGTAAAGTTCGTTGCTTTGAGTAGTGTTGCTCTAACGCACCTACATGTGCTAATTGCAACCATTTATTGTACTCGTCCTCTTCCACACAACAAGCCAAAATCCCTTGATCTGTGTGCTTGTACATACTTCCTGCCATGATGTGGTACTTTTGGGCTTTTACAACCTCTCTATTCCGTGTGTTTACCACTGGATGGTTAGGCCCGTATGTCAATACTGGCACCAATGGCTTAGCCCACTGCGGTACAACTTCCAAATTAAACAAGTAAGCATCAGGAAGGTCATTGGATACTCCTTGTGGGGCTTCTCCCGATGTGAGCCTAGAGAGATGATCTGCTCTTAAATGAGTCCTCCCTTTTCTCACCACTACCTCAAAGTCATATTCCATGAGCAAGAGAAACCATCTCACTAATCTTCCTGTATTGCATGGCTTGTTTACGAGGTATAGCAATGCTTGATGATCAGTAAAAAATTTAAACTTATTTGCAAGCAAATAGTGTCTAAATTTCTTAACTGCATAAACCATGCCTAAGCCTTCTCTCTCCGTAGTGGTGTAATTTCGTTCAGCTGCATTCAGCTGTCTACTGGCATAGGCAATTGGAAGATCCATATTACCTTCACTAGTAGGTTGAGCAAGCACACATCCAATGGCATAATTGGATGCATCCACATGAACATGGAATGGCTTATTCCAATCTGGTGTGGTCAAGATTGGTGCTGAACACAATCTTCGTTTAAGCTCCTGGAAGGAATTCTCACATTCATCCATCCACTCAAAGTTAGTCAGAAGTCCATACATGGGCTTTGCAATGACAGCATACATGTGTATAAATCGTCGGTAATACCCACAATGCCCCATGAAAGCTTGTACTTCCTTGACATTTTTTGGCCTAGGTAGCTCTGCTATAGCTCTCACTTTCTCTTCATCAGTGGATATGCCATTCTTTGACACTATGTGTCCTAGAATCTTGCCTTGCCTGACCATGAAAACACATTTTTCTGGGTTCAGGCAGACTTGATATTCTCTACACTTGTCAAAGATTTGTCTGAGTTCAGGGATATGGGTTTGCCTAATGTTGGAATGAGCACAAAGATCATCAACATAGACTTCTAAATTCTTCCTCAAGAACTCTTTAAATACATGGCACATTAGTCTCTGGAAGGTAGCTGGTGCGTTGGTGAGCCCAAATGGCATTACTCTAAAGGCAAAAATGCCCCATTCTGTGGCAAAGGCCGTCTTATGCTGATCCTCTGGAGCTATGGCTACTTGATTGTAACCCAAAAATCCATCAAGGAAGCTGTAGACTGCCTTGCCTGCCACTCTTTCTAAGAGATGTTCTGTGATGGGAAGTGGATAGTTATCTCGAATCGTGGCTGCATTAACCTTTTTCAAGTTAATGCACACACGCAGCTTGCCATTCTTCTTGGGCACCACTACGATGGGGGATACCCATTCAGTGTGCTCAATTTCATAGATGAATCCAGCTTCAACCAGTCTATCTATCTCTTCTTTGATCTTAGCGGCGTAATTATCGTTATATGTATAGGGCTTTTGCTTAGAGGGTTTAGCATCTGAGGTCATGGGGATCGTGTGTGAGCATATATCGGGGTCAACACCTTTCAAATCCTTGTAACTCCAAGCGAATACATCTCTGTATTCTCTTAGCAAGGCTATCAACGCATGCTCTTCTTCCTCTATTAGGTCATGGCCTATGTACGTACATCTCTCCTCTCCTTCTTCTAGGGCCACTACTATTTTCTTGGTAGTTTCTTTGTTATCATAGGCCTCTCCCGCTTGTGCCTCTCGTTTAGGCATTCTTATCATGACTCTCCTGTCGTCTATCTCATACTTCTTAAAATTTTCCGGGACCTCAAACAAAGATTCTTCCTCGTCTGGTGAGATTTCTCTCTTCTTTCGTTTCTTCCCTTCTTCCTTAGGGGTCACATGTGTTGCTAATCTTACATCGTTTGTAAGCTCTCCATGCCTCTGGGGTTGAAATTCTACTTCATGGAAATATTCTTCGTCTGATGCAAATGGTGGGTCCATAATGATTGACTCTAGATCGGAGTCACTTGCATCCTCAAATGCATCAGGGCTAGGTTCGCATTCTTCTAGAATTGCTTCTCCCATGATTGGCTCTATGGAGAAGACTGAAACATCATAGCCATCCTCATCACAGTGAGGTGTCCATTGTTCTTCATTGATGGCTACGTCCATTGTTGCTAAGATTTCTGCCCAACCGTGAGGTTCAAATTCTTCGTCTGGAAAAACCACAGGTGCATAGGCTGGGTCGTGGATTGATCTATGGGTTTCTTTCGCACCTACCTCTCTGGCTTTTTCTCTCTTTTCTTCCTCTACTGCTACTTTGCACATCCATAAGTGGGTGTCTTCATGCATCCAAGAGGATCCTGACCCTATGGAATGCACCGATTCTGTATCATCTTTGGCTCTATGGATGGGATTCCATTGGATAGGAGGGACATCTCTATGAGAATAATCCTTGAGATTGACTTTGGTCGTAACACCTAAGTGTTGTAGGTACAAAGAATTGGTTCCCCATTCCTGTACCACTTGCAACTGTCGCATGAATGGTCTTCCCAAAATCATCTCATAGGCATGATTCTTGCTGAAGTCACATATGGCAAATGTATGCTCAAACTCGACACCACAAGTGGTGAGAGTTATTCCTTCTAACAATCCTAGGGGTCTCTCTATGTGACCATCGGCCATTTGCAATTTCATCCTCGTTGGCCTGAGTGCCGGCTTGCCCCAACGCTTCCATAAGGAAGTGGCGGCAATTGCAACTCCTGCACCTGAGTCCAAAATTGCCTTGGTGGTGTACTCCTGGTAGGTGATGGGAAGGTAGGTGTTCCCTTCTTCACCTTCACACATATCTCCTATTTTATCCAAGGGAATTTCTGGCACTGTCCTATGGGATCCTACCCGGGAACGAGGTTTTGCAACTTCAGTCACTTGACTGGCTACATATTTCCGTGCTTCTGGTCTATCCTTAGGCAGTTCTTCCAAAGTGAGATCGCGCTGCACCTTGGTGTTCTTTACTACCTCCGTGTTCCTAGGTATGACTGAGTCGTCATTCCTTACCATGACTGTGGGTGCTCTCATACATGTGGACTTTGCTTCCCATGGGCCTGTGAAGTGGGGTAGCTCTTGTATGGAATTAGACTCAAAGTCCAATCTCTCGTGAGACTGAGTACTCTCATGTTCCCCGTAAATAGATGGGATGTCTTGTGGGAATTGGTCGTGTGCATCATCCACAAGTTCAAAGGGAGGGGCGACTTCACTTTCGTTATCCCATTTGTCTTCTTGAATCTCTCGTAGGAAGTCTGGAGCAAACCGATTCATAGAAGAAGAAGTGTCTCGCTCCGTAGAATTAGGCGCATAAGCAACCTGAGAAGGAGGGCTTATTCTATCGTTGACTCTCTCCTCGTTCTCATAGATGGCTGGAGCACAAGCTTCCTGGGGAGGATTACTTATTCTATTACTCTTCCGAACAGGCTCATACGCTCCCTGAGAAGGAATGTAGGCAACCTGTGGAGGTACGTAAGCTTTCGAGGGGGGCTCATCTGCCTTTTGGGGGGGAAGATAAGCTTCTTGAGGGGGCACATGGGCTTCCCGAAGAGGCTGGCTTATCCGTTCTCTTGCCCTGTCCTTTCTTTGAGGGGCAGGTTCCTTTTCTGATTGTGCAATTAGCCTCTCTATTCTTTCTAGCAGTCCATCAAAGTGTAACTGCGTCTTAGCTGAGCTAGAGATATTAAAGAGGCGGCTAGCTTCGAACATGGCTTGAGCCAATTCCACCATCTTAGCACAAATTTTAGTTCGTTCAAGCTCTAGCTCGGCTCTAGGGTAGCACTTTTCATGATCAGTTATGGTTGGCCCTTCTTGGATTCTGGCCTGATATGCTTTAAGCATCATGTTTAGGTCCTCGTGAGTGGGATCGGCCAATACTGATCCTACTCTAGGGGGTGGTGGGATTTGATGAGGCGGTGGGGGAGGTGGTGGGTCGGATGGAGATGGGAGTGGTGGTGGTGGAGTAGTGTGAGAGGGAGTTTGAGTTGTGAGTTCGGTTATTCTGGCTCTTGTTTCTCTTACGCTTTCCTCGAGTTCACTCATCTTTTTTGCCCATTGCCTTTTCATTCTTTCCCGACTATCTTTCCAAGCTCTAGTCCTTTTCTTGGTTATACTCTCAGTTTCACTAGCTGTTGGGCTCTTTTCTTGGTCTACCCCTTGGTTTTGCTTCAATGCCTGAGCTCTAGTGACTACCTGTACTGGTGCCGTGGAAGTGACACTGCCTGAAGAATCTACAACCAACCCAATCACATTAATGGGAGTGATTTTTGGCATATTATTAGGATTTTTAGGGCAATCTCGTAAGAGATGCTCTTTTCCACAATCTTGGCAAAAGCCTTGGATCGTCACTGACTGGGGTTGTGTAGGTGGAGGTAAGGGGCAATCACGAATGAGGTGATCTCCTTGGCATCTGTAACACGGTCCTCTTGGGAATGGAGGTCTTACTTGCCTAGGTTGAGGCCTAGGGTTGGGGTTTGCATACATGACGTTTGTATAATCTGACTCCCAACTAGGTTCATTTGGCTCTTCGCTGTAATAGGACTCACCATGTTCTGGAGACTGCATGTAGTACGCCTGGGGACTATCAACATGTGCAGAATCAAAACTATGGTCACTCGGGTCATTTTCAGAAAGCAAGGATGTTACAGGGACTAAGGCTCTATTCAGGTTCTCTTCTGCAGCAGTATACTTTACCGGAATCACATTAGCTGGAGCTGGGGGTTGTTGTGCTAACAAAGGCTGAGGTCTTTGTTGGTTTTGGTATGGTTGCTGATAGGGTTGCTGTGGCCTGCCATATGGCTGTGGAGGGTACTGGTTCTGGTATCTTCCCTGCGGTGGATAGGGTTTAGGGTAAGTTTGCCTAACTGTTTGCTTATTGTAGGGGCAATCTTGTGCGGTGTGATTGGTGTACCTCCGTTCTATGGTGCAGTACTGGCTACTAGGATTTACTTGGGGCTGAGCCATAATGGGACACACGTTTGCCATATGGTCACCACCGCATGTATAGCACCTCTTTGCTGGAGTAAACCTCGGAATTTGTTTGCTAGAGACGCCTAGTTTTTGGGCCACTTTCTCTGCGAGTTCCTCAATTGATGTGGATTGCGTGGAAGAGTGACTAGATGCACTATCTGAATCTTTGATTTTGGAAAGCTCTAGTTCTTCCCCTAGGTTATCTTCAATGTCAATGCACATGCGTACACACTCTTCTATCGTCCTGGGGTCCTTCAGGTACACATAGGATCTCAATTTCGTACTTAGCAATCCATCCAAGAATAAAGCCACTTGCTTGGCTGGTGTGGGTAACTCCGAAACAGGGCATCTTTCGAGATATTGTCTAAATCTTCTTCCTGCCAATCTTACAGTCTCTTGGGGAGTCTGTTTGAAGCTGTGAATCAATGAGGAGGTATTGTGTCTTATGCCACTCTTAGAGAACTCTACAATGAAGGCTTCTAGGAGTTGGTCTATACACCTGAATTGTCGCTCATCCAATGGCTGAAACCATGTAAGTGCTGTGTTCCTGAGGGTTAGACCGAAGGCATTGTACTGCGTGAACAGATCCTCCACTTGTTCAGCTCTTAAGACTTGCTTGAACTCAGCCACATGATCATAGGGATCCCCTGTGCCATCGAAGTAATTCTTCATGGACTTAACTAGCTGAGTCGGTCTCAAAGTTCTTGTGTGCTCTCTAGGTCTCGGCAGAGGGAATCCATCCACATTTCGTTGGTTCCTGTGAGCTCTAAGCACCTCAGGTTCTACCCTATTCGTCTCCGTCCTCGTTCTTTCTGTGCCCACTGGGTTGGCAAAGCTTACTTCTGGTCTCTCTCTACTTCTGTCTCTTTGCATTCCATGAGCTTGGGATGTTCCAGCTCCAGGGTGACCATAGGATACGTTCGATCTTGGTTGAGGGAAAATGAATTCACCCTTCCAAGTGTAAGCATGCCTATCATTTTCTGTCACCGCAAAGATCCTTTCCGAAGTGTGATCTAAGTAGGTCACTCTACCTGGGCTATCAGGATCCTTAAACTCATAGATCATGATATTTCCTATATCAATTGGCTGATTAGATTTATACCTCCAAAAGGCTTCGTCAGTTTCTCGACTGAGGAGCAGCTCTATGCTCTTGTTGTCTTGGGGAATCCATTCCGGTGTGATAATCCTAGTGAGAACTGATTTACCTCGAGGGGTTCTAGGTTCCGCACCCATGTTTCCTTGCTCTAAGTCCCCTAAGTCCGCCTTTGAGATTACATTCCCAAATTCATCTGTCCTATCTGGGTGACTTGTGACTACGTATATGGTTCCTTCTTTGTCCAGGTATGCACCGTTTTCAAATTTGACGGCTGGATGCTCCAGTCCTATGGATTGGTCAGGGTTTTTAATCTGGACTACGGATCTTCCTAGGCCGTCCTCATAGATGCTAGCACCTAATCGGTTGGTCCTAAGGTATTCCAGCTGTGTTTTGTAAGGGCCTTCCACCCTGTGCAAGTATGGCACTCCTGAACTTCCCGTAGGTCTGTCCATGCCTTGAGACATCTCTGACTCACTGGTCTCAGAGCTAGGGTAGTACGAGTGGTGGCTCAACTGCTGGGCCCAAGACCTAGCAGTGTGGTTAACACTAGCCTCTGAAGATCTAAGGCTTTGTCTCTCCCTTACTAGATGTCGTCCTGATCTAAGGTTCATATGCCTATCTAAGTAGCCCAATTCTTTGCCCAGAGTATAACCTCGTTGCCGATCAATTGGTATCAGTCACTTGATCCTTTTTAGTTGTTTCTCGTGTTTAAGGTCTTGTCTGATGTTACGTCGTCACGAATACTTGAATGTTCTTCGTACTTTCAGGTTGATCGTTCCACGTTAGGTCCTTTTCCTTTATGTCATCGACAGTATAGAGATTAGGTTTTTAGCTTGAACTTGAGTTTTTAGGTAGTCTTCAACTTGACACCTGCCTATCGTCGCCCTGACTTACTCCTACCTCTAGTCGTTCTTAGCCTAAGCTATGAATTGACAGAGGGGGTTAAAAGTTTCCAACCTTCTGTTTCCTGCCTGGTTGCCCTTGAGTGCCCAGGAAATGTGTTCCCAAGCTCGCACTTACACTTGCTTAGAACGCCTTTCGATGCTCTCAATAGATCTGTAAGAGTTCCAAAGTTAGCTTTGAGATTTAAGTTCCAAAGACAGAACCAATTATTTTCATTCCTGTAGCACAAACACAAACTTGCATAGTGATTCTCAAGAAAACAATCCTAAGGACCCCTGACTTTGATCCCCCTGGGTATGGTCAATTTCAAAATACCCTATCTGAAAATCAATGCATTATCTTTATAAAAAACAGTTGAGGGCGTGTAGTATATGCCACGAGCTTTCCAACAAGCCCTAGAGCTCAAAAAATTGATTTCGTATGAAAAAGTTATGACTCTTCAGGGTTTAGGGGGTTAAAACAAGATTCAATCTGGCCGACAGATCCTAGGATTTTCTCCAAATCACAAGTGTAGGAACCTCCCAAAATGCTAATAGATTGACTATTTTGCCCCAAAATTATCCCAACTTTTGAACAAAACCAAACCCTAATTTTTGGCCGAAAAGCCTGTCAATCGCGATCGACAGGTCTGTCAATCGCGATTGACAGAGGTGTCCGTCGGGGCTGTCAGTCGCGATCGACAGTGTCAATCGCGATCGATAGAGTCGATCGTGGCTGTCAATCACGATCGACAGTATCAATCGCGATCGACACGTTTTCCGGTTTTTTCGCCGAAATTTCAGTCAATCGGGGGCCTATCAGTCGCGATGGACACATGGCTACGCGCAAAAGTCAATCAATCGTGGAATTTCAGTCAATCGCGATCGACGGTGTCAATCGCGATTGACAGAGGTGTCGGTCATGCCTGTCGATCGCGATCGACGGTATCAATCGCGATTGACAGGGTCCTACGTGGCAGTCAGTCGATTGTGGAGGTCTGTCAGTCGCGATTGACAGGGTCTGTCGGTCGCGATTGACAGGGTCTGTCGGTCGCGATTGACAGAGGCTGTCGGTCGCGATTGACAGAAAACCTCGGAATTTTTCTACTGTTTTTAGTGTTTTAGGATGTGCTCCTTGTGCTTGTTCTAGTGGTGCACTCAATTTTGTGAAAAGCCAAAAATTTCTGTCAGTCGCGATCGACAGAAGCCTGCGACCGCGAGACAGTTTCGATGATTTTCGTACCTGCGCAGGAAGCTGGGGGTGATGATTCGGCAAGAACCTGCAATGAAACTCAAGAAACATGCAAAATCCGCACACACAATATCGCTCTCTCGCTCTCTCTCACACGTGAAATGAGGGAAATGAGGTGGGGAAGGTGATATGATCAAAAAACAGAAATTTTCGCGATGATGGAGATGGCGGTGGGAGATGGTGATGATGATGATGGAAATGAAGATGGAGAAGAAAGTAAAAGAAAATCGATGAGAGTGAAGAAAATACCTACAACTCCAACGCGTCAACTCTACGTCTTACCATCACACGCTCGTCCTCAAAGCTCGTTCCCCGGCAACGGCGCCAAAATTTGGTGTAGCTCAGTGATGAGTAGCACCTCCTTTAATGTCAATCCGGGAAGACGTGAGGATGGTATGAAGACCTCGAGCAAGTAGCGGCACAAGTGCGTGGGTGAGAAGCACACTAGCATGCATACACATACACACACACGCGCACACACGGTAAGACAAAGAGGGAGAATCAATGGAGTTCTTAGATTACTTTCAAAAGCTCTTACAAGTTTGTTTCAATTACAATCTAACCTCAAAAATGAGCTCTCTAGCTCTTTTTATAGTGTTTGGCTAAGTTTTGGCCCTGTCCAGACCTAGTGTCCGGCCTAGTTAAAAATTAGGTTCCAGGGCTTATTTGAGGGCTCAAACGATATCTAAAAAATATGAAAATTGGCAGGTAGATACTTCTAAAGCTCCTCAAGCTCAAGGACTCCTTGGCTTGCACAAAATGGAGCTACAAAAAGATGAATTGGTATTTACAATGGTGTTTAGTGATGAAAATCACTTTAAATGGGTGTAAAGGATTTGAAAATTTAAAGGTTGCCTTAGTGCTAGATCTACGTTGAGTGCTCGTACTTGCTTCTTCATGAGGAAAATTACTGGCCTATTTGCCAGATCTTGCCTTAGTGCTAGATCTGCGTTGAGTGCTCGTACTTGCTTCTTCATGAGGAAAATTACTGGCCTATTTGCCAGATCTTCGTTGACTCCCTTGTCTGCTGCTAACACGCCGCCTTAGTCGCCGCCTTGGAGAAAGCCTGGGGGGGGGGAAGTGCTCGCTTCGCTCGCACAAAAGGAACAAAGCTTTCTGCCTCGAACTGCTCTGATACCAGTGAAGTATTTCGATGGCGATGCACCACACTGCACTCTCTTTCTCGAGAGCTCCACGACGATATGCTCGGAGTAGAAAACCGAGCTCCTGACGCCACACACAGTACTCTGCACAGAGGTTGTGGAATACGCAGAAAATGCAGTACACAGTGAGCACGAAGACAGACTTCTTAGGTCTTACAAATGCGGTCGAACTAACAGTCTGTGACTGACCAGGCCACTATATGTTTTATTAAAGAACATATACAAAGAAGTGTCCGGTGGCCATTTGGCCTTTCACATGGACACTAACGATAACAACATATGCATAAACACATACACATATAGATACTTGCACATAGACACACACATATACACTCACATGCATACATACACATGCATACACACATATACTTACACACACATACATACACACACATGCACATACATAGACACACATGCATACACACATACATACAAATATACATATACATACACACACATATACATACACACATCCAGACACACATATAAATACACACACATAGAGATACACACATATACACATGCATACACACAAGCATACACACATATACACATATACAGATATAAAAACACACATACACACACTATACATACATATGCATACATACACATACACATGTGTACATACACGTGCACATCTATACATACACATACATACATACACATATACACACACATACACACGTATCCACATGTATACATACACACACATACGCATACTATACATACATGTACATACACACACATGCACACATGTATACATACACACACACATAGATACATACACCCACATATACATACACACACATACACATACACACACACATACATATGCATAAATAATGCACATACATATGAATAGATACATACATGCATACACATATACACACCCACATACACATATTCATACACTCACATACACACTGGCATACACACACACATGCATACATAAATATACATGCACATAAATATACATACACCCATATACACACACATACACATACATATACACACATATATGCATCACACATATACACATACACATACACATACACATACACATACACATATAGATACTTGCACATACACACGTATACATCCATACACATATAGATACACCCACAGTACACACACAAAGATACACACATACACACACATATACACATGCATACACACAAATGTACACACATACATATATAAAAACACACATACACTCACTACATATACATATGTGTACACACACATAAACATGTACACATACATGTATACACACATACATACGTATACACATGTATACATACACACACACACTATACATACATATGCATACACACACATACACACACATATACATATACACATACACATACACATACATATATACATACACATACACATACACATTCACATACACATACACATATAGATACTTGCATATACACACACATAGAGATGCACACATGCACATGCATACACATGCATACACACAAATGTACACATATATACACATAAAAACATACACATAGATGCATACACCCATATATACATACACACACATAGAGACACACACATAGCATACACCCACATATACATGCACACACATAGAGACATGCACATACACACACAAAGAGGTACACACATACACATGCATACACACAAATGTACACACATATACACATAAAAACACACACATAGATACATACACATACATAGAGACACACACATAGATACATATACCCACATATACATGCACACACATACACATACACACACATACACATACACACACACACAAAGAGATACACACATACACATACACATATATACATATGCATACACAATGCACATGCATGTGCATACATACATACATACATACATGCATACCCACACATATACACCCACATACACATATACATACATACATACACTCATATACACACATACACACACATACCCACACACACATACACACTCACATACACATATACACACATAGATACACCCACACACACATGCACATACACATATACACACATACACATACCTACATACACATACACACATATACATATATGCATATACATACACATACACACACATGCATACACATACATATGCATACACATATATATAAATACACACATACACATACATACATATATACACATATATACATACAAACACACACACACACACACACACACACACACACACACACACACACACATATATATATATATATATATATATATATATATATATATATATATATATATATATATATATATTATATATATAGAGAGAGAGATAGAGATTTCTAATACATTTTGTTTTATATGTACAGATATTATGGATCGTGCTAGGGAGAGAAAGATGAAACTTACCCTCATAAAAAATCTTATGAGAGGTAAAGTTTCACTAGATTCTTTAGGGGTTGTCATGCATGAGTATGTAGACATGCCTGATGAGGAACTCGACTTCACCATACAGATGCTGACCCAACGGCCAGAGGAAGGCTCTTCTACGGCTCCATATGCATGAAGAGACTTGTCTGCTTCTAGGTATGTTTCTTTTCATAAATTAAGATCTTTAATGATATATAACACATGTTTTTATTTATTTTTACCTATTTATTTTTAGGACACCGATACCACCTCCAGCTCCTGAGAGCATACCAAAGGTGCCTATGAGGACATGCATAGGCAACCTAGGGCTGGAGTGTGATATAGACTCTAATGGGAGTATATTATATATGAGACATGGATTGGAGTTCAAAAGAAGAATGAGAGCTTTATGAGACTCATATCTAGGTTTTGTTCACTTGAAATGGAAGTAAGTATAAACTATACATATAAATTGAAATAAAAAAATTTGATGTTTTACTATATCGATAATGATCAAACTATCACCACCTTATTTTTTGATGATCCTCTTCCTTGCTTTTGGCAAATGGTAAAGTTTTGTCAAAGAGACTCCAAAAAAGTGAACATCAATTATTATTTTTATGGTGTTATGTGGGTCCAAAAATTTCCAAGTGACCCTTTTGGGGTGTACAACCTAGTTGTATCCGCAATGTGCTCAACATGATTCCATATTTTCTAGTCCTTAAGAGTAGCTAAGGATGGTCAAAATTTTTCCCAAGTTTTCTCGAATCCTTGGTCTTCAAGTGGCATTCCGTGGCTAATCTACTTATGCTTGAACAATTTCTTAACTCACACACATTCTAAGGAAGAAAAGGATGATCAATCCTTTCATGAGACTATGTTCTTTGATGTGAGATGCTTTTAAAAGGCTCCAAGCTTCACAATGATTTCTTAAGATGCATTCTTGATCAAGCTTCCCACTTCTAAGGGCTTTCAAGGATTTTGATACTTGAGGTGGGTGGCACTCATTGAATAAAGCTTGACGAGATGTTTGATGCTTGAAAACCATTTGATACTTCTCCAAAAATATCGTACGATATCCAAGTTGAGTGAGAGTAGAGGAATTACAATAAAAAAACAAAGAACAAAGCAAAAAACAAGAAGAGAAGGTTGTGCTTCTTATGAATACATTAACTAACTACAATCACCAAATCTCACCCCTAGGAGTTGTTAGATAGACATAGTCAATGCTCCATCCTCATGGAAGACTTGGCATAAGGCCAAGAAGGTCGTTCACCTTTGGGTGGACATTGAAGGGGGGTGTTAGATATGCTCAATGCCTCACCCTTATGTAGCACCACCATTGTTCCATAACACTATATTTTGTAAGACCCCAATTCTGAGGAGAAGCCATGTGAGAGTAATGGACATTCGTAGGTTCCTGACTTTGAGGTCAGATGAGGTCTGGTGTAGACCGTAGATGGATAGTTAGGAAGGTTACTCCTAAGCCGTTGGATTTTAGATTGATCCGATGTGAGGATAAACCTAAATCAAGGGCTAGAAAAAGAAAAGTAGCCTTCTTAACTTGGGGAAGGGTCTATTTAATATGGGCCATCATATCAAGAGTTGATCCTAGTGTGGATTAAGCAAGATCAAGGGCTGCAAACAAATGGTTGTTGATCCTACCTTTCTACCATTGGATTCACCTCATAGATCAATAGTGGAGTTTATTTTGGGCATGGATCAAGCTACCACGACCCTAGAACATGGATATGACAACTTAGGCTTGGAGGACCTTATAAGGATGATCCCCTTCCCATGTAGGATCATCGTTTGTGGTGTTTGGAACCATTAGGGTATCCATCTTAGTACCCATTGTGTTGGCATATAGCCCTTCACCTAGATTCTATCTAGATCACCATCTAATCTCCATATAGGGAGTGCATGGGTGGATAGAACCATCTATATATTGTGTATTGTTTGAGTTCCATTGTATTAGAGTTATGAGTTTTAGTTGAATTGAGTTGAGTTCATCTTCTATTCATCTTGAGTCCACTTTCCATTATATCCAAATCTCTTGTGTTATTCCCATGAGTAGCAATATCTCTCTTTCTATCTAACCTTGATCTTATATATGTGTTGTGGTAACTCCTACATGGTATTATAGTTACACCACTAGACCACCACTCAATCATTATTCATTCATTTTATTTTTTTTATGTCCTGTTTCTTACATGGTATCAGAGCTCAGGAAGGTATAGAAGATTGTAGAGATCGTGGAGGCCAAGGAATCAACTCTTGCATTTGTGGAGAGAATGCTTCAACAATCAAGCTTGTGAGAGGCAAATGCTTCAACTCCAAAGTTTGTAGTACATAAAGGCTTCAACATTGAAGTTCTTGGGAGGCAAAGGCTTCAGCATTGAAGTTCTTGAGAGGCAAAGTCTTGAACGCTATAGCTTGTGGGAGGCAAATGCTTCAACGCTAGAGTTCTTGGGAGGCAAAGGCTTCAAGGCTTCAAGTTCATGGGACACAAAGGCTTCAACACTATGGAGGTGTTAGCATCTAGGAGTGGAAGTGGAAGTGGATTTGGTGCAATGGATTTGGAAATGAAAACACTATGGGTTCATCCACCAACCTTCAGTGAAGGCAAGTTAGATGGTATGAATTATTTTCTTTGGAAGTTCAAGATTACAGTTATCCTTGATTCTTATGATCTTTTGGAGATGGTAATGGGAAGTGAGCAAGAGCCAGAACCTACCTTTGACCCATTGGATCTGAGTATGGTAATTCTCTCAGATGCAAAGCTTCTACAAGCTTGGAAGATAAGGAATGCAAATGCACTATATTATATAGTGGACAATTGTGTGGAGTCTATTCTACCTCTTATTCAACATACATCCAAGGCAAGTGAGGCATGGACTATATTGAGGAGTTACTTTGAGGTAAGAAACCAAACATGCATTCAAAATTTAGAAAGCCAATTGGAAGTAGAGAAGTTTGCAAAAGGAGAGAAGGTTAAGGCATCCACTACTCATATCAAGGAGCCATGTGATGGAATGGCTTGTGAAGGGATAGAGAAGACTGGTGTGGGGCTAGCTCAAAGGCATCTCCAAGATTCTCCACCAAAATATGATGGAAGGGTAACTACTCTCAACGCTCAAGTGAGACCTCAAGCTTTGACATTTGAGAAGTTTTATTCAATACCAATGGAAGAGGATTTGCAGCTTAAAGCCCAAGTGAGAAATAGTTAGGGGAAAGCTACATTCTCCACTAATGAATCAGGTAAAGGTGTTTCCTCAACCAAAGGTAAGAATGCAAAGAGGAGGAGGAGTAAGAAGAAGATTCAAGGACTATGTTTCCATTGCAAAAGGAAGGGGCATGCAATTGCAGATTGTCATGACAAGAGGATAGATGAAGTGAATGAGGAGACAATACATGGTGCCAAAGCAAAGGTGGTATGCTCCTCAAGACAAGAAGAATCAATTGTGGATTCATGGGTACTCGACAATGGTGCATCTCGTCAAATTACCAATGATAACGGTGACAAGGACAGTATGGAAGGAGATGCAAAAGCAAGGTATTGTTCTTCATCACTTAGCTACAGTGAATGGAATGAAGCAACCTTATAGAGCTTGTATGATGGGCAAGCCCCACAAAAGACATTCCCACAAGAAAGCAAGAGTAGGTCAAAGGCTCCTCTAGTGTTGGTATATGCTAATTGTGTGATAAGATGTCTATACAGGCCTTGGGAGGATCTTCCTGCCTTGTGAATGTCGACGACTATAGTAGGAAGATGTGGATGTACTTTCTTCGTTATAAGGTTCAAGCTTTTGGTAAGATTAAAGAACAAATGCAAGTTGTTGAAATAGAACCAGGGAAAAGTGTGAAGAACCTTGGAATAGGAGGTGGTGGTGAGCTCAACTCAAAGGAGTATGAAGGCTTTTGCAAGTGCAAAGGGATAAAGTTTCAATCAGTGACACCTCACACATCACAACATGATGGCATTATGGAATGCAAGAGTCACATCATTGTTGAGATAGCAATGTGTATGAGGGAAGGCATGAGCTTTCTTTATCAAATCAGAAAGAGTCATAATGAAGTCTACATTGGTAAGAATCCCTTGGTCTTAAATTTTAGAATTTTTGAGAGTGTGTGCTATGCTCTTGTCCCAGGTCAAAGAAAGAACAAGTCGGAACCAAAAAGCAAAAGATGCATCTTCTTACATCACAATGAAAAGCAAAGGGCTTTCATATTGTATGACCACGAGGCAAAGAAGATCAAAGGGACTTGCGATGTGGTGTCTATGGAGTAGCCACATGCAGTGGAGGAAAAGAAAGGATCTTCCACTTTATCATCAAGCGAAGGAGTAATTCACTATGTACCGCGCCCAAGATTCATCCCTACCTATGAACAGGAGAAGAGAGTCTACCAACCAAAAGTCACCCAAACATATTGGTTGTCACTGCAATGGGTGAAGGAAAAGCTCTATGGTCAGAGTAATCCTATGCCAACAACTATTAAAGAGAAGGAAGAAGGACCAAGGTGATCACAGAGAATAGAGGAGCACAAGTGGGCTTCTACTCGCATAGTCAGTATAGCCATGATGGTTGTGATTATGAAGCCAAGTAATGATAATTGAAGATGAAGCACTTGTAGATCTGGCATGGAAGGAGGTTGTGCAAGCCAACTATGATAGCTTAATGAAGAATGAAGCATGGGAGGTCACTAGCACCAAAAGGATGTGGCAGGTGAAGCACATGATACAAGGGATCTTGGAATGCTATCAAGACACATTGATAGCTCAAGGACTTTCACTAATGAAGGGTTTTAGTTTTCAATACTCTTTTGCTCTAATGACCAATATTTGCATCATAGTGATGCTAGCAGCTCAGATGAAGTGGCAAGTTTCTATGTTAGATGTCAAATTAGAACTTTTGAATGTGGACCTCAAGGAGGAGGTACATGTGTCACAGCCACCAAGGTTTGAGGCTCCACAATCAAAGAGCACATTATGTAAGCTGAAGAAGGCATCATATGTGATGAAATAAGCCCTAAGATCATTGTATGAGCAGATAGACATTGGGAGCTACATGAAGGTCTTTGGTAGTCTTATCTACTTATGGAGTACAATCAAGATATCAGTTTTGCAGTCAGAATTTTGAGAAGGCTTGAGAATAGACCCCGTGAAGGGGAGTTCAAGAGTTGGCAAGCAGGTACACTTGAGAAGGATGGTGGACATAGTGTTGGCCGGCCGGATTGGATATGTAATTTTATTTTTCATATTCACACGCACCAAAAAGGCGTAGCAAACAGATGTAACTTTCTATTGATTAATGAAAAGGCAAGCACGGCGTTCAGCATGAAGAGAGGGATCGCCAAACTGTCTGTCTGGGCAAGCGCGCTGGAGCTGTTGTGTTGCAGATTTGCAGAATTCTGACTATTGTGTTTTGGTTATCAAGTTTTCAGTAACTAAACATTAATCACAGTAACGTTACGATTAATACTAACAGTTGTGCGAATTCGTAAGTGTTGATTTGCATGGTAGAAGTGCGCAGTAATAATCAGTGAATCGGAAGATAGTTAGTTGTTAATTGAATGTTGAGTTGGGAAAATTAAAAAGGGCCTCTGTACTATCAGGCCCCTGTCCATCCCAAGAACCCGAACTGAGATTAAAAGAGCTTGAGAGAAAGCACTTTTAACACTAGTGCCGTCTGTGGGAATTGGAGTAGTGTTTGCATAAAAGATTACGATTGACGAAGATTTCTTTACTATATGCCGGTAACACAATCCGGTGAATCATACCCCAAATATTGCAGAGATCAACATCCCTGTGCACTTCCAAACTTATTAGGAACACCCCCTCGTGGTACAAGTACAGGACAGTTAAGCCCAATTGCAGAAGGATCGGAACCAGTCAGTAGTGATTCTGGTGCTAGTTCAGTAGCACATGACGAGATTCCGGTGAATTCCGTGTGAGTCCGGTACTTTTTGGAGAAGGTACAGTGATTTCTGGTTGTACAGAGATGCAGTGTGGAGTTAGTTTGGCACTATCTTGCCAGGATTCAGCCATTTTCGATGACAGGGTTACGTTATCTGGCGAGAACATTTTCGGTGATAGTGTAGCCTGGTCCGGTGAAACTTCGACAAGTTTCGATGGAAGTTCGGTATCACTCGGTGGCAATTCGAAAGTTTTTCGGTGACACTGCGGTGTTGCTTGGTGGACACCTACTGCATTCACCACTTTTCGGTGCAAGTCTACCTAATTTCGACACCAAGGCTGAGGAAAGGCTGCTAGATTTGGAGTTAAGTAAACGGTTCGACCACATTTTTGGACCGAAAAGTGAGTAGGCTGACCATACAGACTCGGAAGATCAAGAGACACCTCCTCAAAATTCAAGTAGTAACAACGCCAGCAACAGTAGCACCATGAGTGGCTCACAGCAATAGCAACAAACACCACCACAACCGCAACCGCAATTTCAGCAGCAACAACAACAACAGCCACAGCCAGTCGGTCCACTTTGACTGGTCCCAACCGGAGTGACCTATACAAAATTCGGAGGATTTCTAGGGGATGATCCCGACGCACATGTTCGCACATTTGAAATGAGTTATGCAGTGTTGAACCACCCACCAGATCCGATGTATAAGGCCATAGTGTTTCAGGCCACCCTAGTTAATGAAGTAGCAAGATGGCTGACCGAATATGATATTAATCATTTTGGTAATTATGACGATGTGAAGGATGTGTTCTTGTAGAGGTTTCACCTGAAGAAGAACCCTACAAAAATGTTTGACTATTTACAATACAATCGGCAAAAACCACACCAGAGTGTCCAGGAGTATGCGACACTATTCAGAACTCATTTGCGGCAGCTGCCACGTGCATGCTAACCTGCCAGACGATGTTATAACACAATGGTTCATCAACGGGTTGAATCCACAGTTAAAACAGATTATGATCATTCGTTGTGTGGGCGGAATGACATTGGACGTTGTCATTGCAATGGCCTTGTAGTTGGAGCACAAGGTTGGAGGGTTTACGGAGGATCTGGAATGGTTGAAAGCAAGTAAGAACATGACCGAGGATCCATCCAAACAAGTCTACTGCACTAAGTGTAAGAATCCCGGTCACACCAGTTCCACATGTGCGCTCAACCAAATGTATTGTGCCATTTGTAATACATCGAGGCACTCAACCGAAACCTATGCATATAACGCAAAGGTGCAGGGTAGAGCGATAGTAAACGCCATAATACAGGAGCAGGGGCAGCCCGCCAACCATTACGTGCCACCACAGTTGCAAACCAACCAGCAGTAGGGATACAGGAACTATCGGGATCCACGAAGTAATAATTTCAATCAAAATCGATGGCAGGCAGGTACATCGGCTGAAGGTACCTCTCTCCCACCTCCTCGTTGTCATTTCTGCAGTGAGGTTGAGCATATTCGTAGATTTTGTAAAGAAGCCGCAGAGTATGACAAAAGAAAAAAGGAAAGGCAAAATCCGATGACAAATATGGTTTATATTTCCCCCGTTGATTCACAAGCAGCCGTAGTTCAGACCAGATCGGGAAAATAGTTGCAACCAACAGCTGAAGTTTTTGAACCCGGAATTTGTGAGCAACAGCGGATTTTAGCAAAGGCCAATCAATGGACAAGTAAGGAGCCGACGGTGTTTCCTGACCCAGTTCCGGTAACTCAGCCCCCTTTGCCAAATGCAAGGCTGAAGGCACAGAATTCTGCCCCGGCAACATCAGAATCACAACCAGAGTCAGTTATGACTAAAGCACAATCAGACCAGGTGTGGGACGTTATATCCAAGGCTTCAATCACACTTCCTTTGGGACAGTTGCTCGCCCTAGTTCCTAGTGTAAGACAGCAATTCCAAAAGCAGGTCAGCCCCCGACCTTCATGTACTCCGATGACTGCGACCATACAACCCGAAATGGATCCTACGGTGGATCATACGGTACCGATGATCACCGTTTGGTATAAAAACCAGAAAATCACACGAGTTTTAATTGATGGAGGGACGGGCGTGAATATTGCAACAGCTGCACTCTGTAAGAAATTGGGTTGGGCCCAAATTGAGCTAGTGTAGTTCTTTGTGCGAATGGCGGACCAATCCAGAGTTCATCCGGTGGGACTAGTGTGTGATATTCCTATAACCCTGCAGGGAACTACATTTAAAATGACTTTTGTAGTCCTGGAGTTACCCGAATCTAGCCTGGACTACAAATTACTCTTCGGTCAACCATGGCTAAAGCAAGCCAAGGTCGTGGAGGATTGGTCAGCTCAAGAGTTAATTTTTAAAAATAATCACCGAAAATATGTCGTTACATTGGATGCTATGCAACCTTGTGAGCTACACGCACGCCCATATGTAGCAGAGCTAGTCCATATGTTGGATGGACTATCTGATGATGAGGAGGAGGCTTTCCTCAAGACAAATAAGGACCTCATTGCATTAGGTATTGTAGACTTACAGTCGGTAGCAGATAATTGGAGTCAAGCAGCTTGTACGGTCGTACCATTGACCGAAGAAGTAGAAGCAGATGTCGATATAACTATGGATGAATCGACATTACAACAACTGTTGTAGCCAGCTGATGACTTGGCAAAGCCTTGATAGCTTTATGTACTGGAGGATCAGCTGGTGACGTACAATTTGGGTGACACGATCAACCCGAGACCAGTAAAAATTAAGGCAGGCTTAGCAGATAAATTCCAAGATGATTTGGTACAACACCTGCGCGAATTTTCAGATGTCTTCACTTGGGATTACAAAGACATGAAGGGTCTTGACCCACGAATTTATCAACATAGAGTGGTGTTGAAATCGAATGCGAGACCTATCAAACAACCTAGTTACAGGATGAATCCTAACTATGCGGCACAGGTTAAGGCTGAACTTGATCGTTTGTTGAAAGTGGGATGTATTGTGGCAATTGAGCATGTCGAGTGGATCTCACCAATCGTGATCGTGCCTAAGAAAATAAACAATTACGTATTTGTGTCGACTACCGGAAGCTCAACACAGCCACCATACCGGATCCATTCTCTCTTCCTTTTCTAGATACGATGCTCGATAAGGTAGCTGGTCACAAAATGTATTCTTTCCTGGATGGCTACAGTGGATACAATCAAGTGAGAATGGCGGAACAGGATATACCGAAGACGGCATTCATCACCAATTGGGGCGTCTATGCATGCACCGTAATGTGGTTCGGTTTGCGGAATGCCCCGAGTACATTCCAGAGATGTATGCAGGAAGTGTTCTCACCTTACCTAATAACGTTTATGCAAGTCTATTTGGATGATTTTTCGTTAGTGATACTTCGGCGCACCTGTATCACTTACGGTGCTATTTTGAAAAGTGCCGGGAGTATCGATTATGTTTGAATCCTACCAAATCGGTCTTTGCGGTCTCCTATGGGAAGCTGCTCGATCATATCATCTCCAAACAAGGAATACAGATCGACCCTGATAAGGTATCAGCAGTGTTGGAGGCACCGGTTCCATAGACACCCAAAGAAGTTATGCGGTTTCTTGGCCAGATCAGGTGGCATGGTAGAGACTTACGGTGGCTGGCTCATCTAGCGACGCCACTCAATCGACTTATGACCAGCACCCCGCGTAAATACGAATGGACTAATGAGTATCAAAGAGCATTTGATCGTTTGAAGGTCTTACTAATGCATGCTCCGATCCTGCAACCGCCTGATTGGGAATGTCCATTCCATGTATTTGTGGATGCGTCAGACATAGCGATTGGCAGTGTGTTGATGCAACAAATCGAGAAATGGTTTCGACCAGTGTACTATGCTAGCCGCCGATTGGCTCCTGCAGAGAGAAATTAGTCCGTTATAGAACGAGAGTGTCTTGGTCTGGTATACTCTGTTAAGAAGTTCCGGCATTACTTGCTAGGACGAAAATTCACTTTCCATGTGGATCATGCCGCACTGGTGTATTTGGTTTGCCAAAAACACTTAGGTGGCAGACTTGCAAGATGGATTTTACTATTACAGGAGTTTGATTATGAAGTTATTCACCGACCAGGTATGACACATGTCTTGGTGGACTTCTTATCTCATTTGGACTCCCGTGAGACTCTGGTAGGTGTTGATGACACATCGCTCGCTACTTACGTCACTAAGGTGGCTCTTGAAGATTCTGTAGAACTTCCTGTTGCACCTGCCTACTATGATACATTAATGACTTTCCTTACTGATGGTTGTCTCCCTCCTAATACTCGCTACTCTGCGCCGGAAAATTGCGGTCTACAGTCAAGGATTTCGGTTGATTGTGGGTCAATTGTATTACATAGATCAGGTTGTTGATCCTACCTTTCTACCATTGGATTCACCTCATAGATCAATGGTGGAGATTATTTTGGGCATGGATCAAGCTACCACAACCCTAGAACATGGGTAGGCCGACTTAGGCTTGGAGGACCTTATAAGGATGGTCCCCTTCCCATGTAGGATCATCGTTTGTGGTGTTTGGAACCATTAGGGTATCCATCTTAGTACCCATTGTGTTGGCCTATAGCCCTTCACCTAGATTCTATCTAGATTACCATCTAAGCTCCATATAGGGAGTGCATGGGTGGATAGAACCATCTATATATTGTGTAGTGTTTGAGTTCCATTGTATTAGAGTTATGAGTTTTAGTTGAATTGAGTTGATTTCATCTTCTCTTCATCTTGAGTCCACTTTCCATTATAACCAAATCTCTTGTGTTATTCCCATGAGTAGCAATATCTCTCTTTCTATCTAACATTGATCTTATATATGTGTTGTGGTAACTCCTACATGGTATTATAGTTACACCACTAGCCCACCACTGAATCATTATTCATTCATTTTGTTTTCTCTTACAGGGGCAAAAGTGATGTATGATTGACTATTTGGCTGAAGAGTAAAGAATCTCCTTTCATGCAAAGTTTGGCAATCTTGTTAAGTGATACTTGTGCATGATAGCGATGTCAATCACATGAATTACCTAGTTGTGATCCTTGCTCTCCCCAGCAAAGGCACCAAAATATGTTGACTTGTAGCATAGGGCACAACACACTCACACACTTCTATTTTGTCGATCCACAAAGAGTAGACCTCAACTTAGTTGTAGTCGACGACATAAATAGGTGTGATGGATGGGCATCAACTAGATTGACAAAAGTATCTCTTCTAGATAGCCTCCTAGAATATCCACAAGTGTGTCCTACTCCAAGCTTAATGCCCTCTATGCTTGATGTAGTTGAGTGCATATATCTGATGCTTCCAAGCCCTTTCTATCTGATGCATTCATGGATGCATGCTTTTTGACATTTCCAAGGATGCACTGTTGTCTGATGCTCCAAACAAGGTTGAATCACCAAAATGCTTGTAACTCCCTCAATAATTGTCCATTTGATGTGTGACTTAGCTCATTTAGAAGCTCTCAATGAGTGCAAAGAAATTCAAATGATTAAAAATGTTAAAAGAGGAGGTTTAAAGTCTTGTACATAGTTCACAAGCCTACAAAATTCCTTCCCCTCAAACATTAATCACCTAAAACAAGAGTCTACTCATGTTTAGAAACTTTCAAAATGATGCGAACAAAATAGATGATACTTCCATCACTCATAAACAAGTGTCATATGTAAGAAAATAACAACACAACATAATAGACTAATAGATAGAGTTGAGAGGAAAATGCAAACAAAGATAGATACAAACTGAGAGATAGAGAACTCAAATTCTCAGATTGCCAAGCATAATGCAGTTACAATGATGGTGTTGTCCACCCGTGCACCCCCAATGTGGAGCTTAGATGGTGATCTAGACAGACTCTAGATGAAGGGCTTACTAGTGCACAATGTTATGTAAAGCTCAACCTCGACCATGCTTATATAGATTTTACAAGGGGACTCGGTGTAGATAAACATAGTCGGGAGATATAAAATAGTCAGCAAAATATACAATCCGACAATATCTCCATGACTAGAAGTCCTACCGTCTAGGCCCTATGGACTGGGAGGATAGGCCTCTTGGACCCCACAGAAGGGGGCAAGCCCCCCCTCTAATGGTCTATGGGGAAACCACGCGACATCGCAGGGCCTTTATTTTCACCTCGAATGGAAAGCCAATGGCCTGGAAGTTCCTGCCCTACCTAAGCTAATGGCTAGGCTCACAAAGACCATCTATAACCATCAATGGTCACACATAGACCTCATCTAACTTAGAAGTTAGGGTTCCATAAATGTTTGGGCTCTCATAATGGCTTCTCCTCATAATGGGGGCCTTACAACATAAGGTGGACATTGAGGGTGGAGTATTGAGCATATCTAACACCCCCCTCCATGTCCACCCTATGGTGAACTACCTCCTTGGTCGAATCCCAAGCTTTGGAAAGTGTCAAAGAAGTTGCTCTCTCCCAAGAGCCTTGGTGAAGATGTCTACACCATTTTCTTCAATTGGACAATAGATAATCTCCACGACCCCATCCTCAATCAAATCACACACATAGTGATACTGAATTTCTATGTGCTTGGTACGTGCATGGAAAACAGGATCCTTGGCGATGGCCATGCAACTCTGGTTGTCACACTTCAACTTTGTAGCCTCCTTTCCTTGTATTCATATGTGCCATAGGACCCTCCTCAACCATACAACTTCACATGCTGCAACACATGTAGCTTTGTACTCAGTTTTAGTAGAAGATAATGCTACAATGAGTTGCTTCTTACTAATCCAAGAGAAAATCCCTAATCCTAAAGAAAAGCAATATCTAGAAATTGATTTTCTAGTATCAATATCTCCTTCCCAATCTGAGTCACAATATTCGACCAAAGATGATCCTTCTTCATAAAGAATATCATAATCAATTGTTCCTTTCACATACCTGAGTATTTGTGTGCTTGCCTTCCAATGATTTTGGCAAGGCTTATTAGAGAACCTGCTTACTACTCCAACAGCATAAGAGATATCTGGTTTGCTCTTACAGAAGTATATGAGAATTCCAATGAATTTCCTATATCTTCCAATATCCGTTGGAGGTGAAGTATCTTCAATAGATAATTTTGTGTCGACCTCCATAGGTGTAGAAATTTCCTTGCAATCCTACATGTAAATGTCTTCAATATTTGTCTTGCATACTTTTGTTGAGAGATGAAAATCTTCCCTGGTTCTCGCCAAACTTCAAGGCTTAAGCAATAATGCATTAAGCCCAAGTTTATCATTTCAAATTCTAAACTCAGGGCATCTTTTGTTTGTTGAAGATTATCATCATTTCCTATAATCACAAGGTCATCTACATAGAGTACAACTACAATTGTCTTCCCTACTCTCTTTAGAACATACAAGTTAGCATGAGAAGCACATCTTTTGAAACATAGATCCAAGAGATACTTATCTACCCATTGGTACCATGCTCTAGGGGCTTGTTTCACTCCATATAATGCCTTCTTCAGCTTACGTACCTTGTTCTTTGAATGGGGAGCCTCAAATCTTGGTGGTTGAGACACATATACCTCCTCCTTGAGGTTTCCATTTAGGAATGTTAATTTGACATCCATGTGATAGATTGGTCAACGCTTATGTGCATCCATAGCTAGTACTACTCGGATAGTGGTCATCCTTGCAGTCATGGAAAATGATTCACAAAAGTCAATGCCTTCAACTTGTGACTAGCCCTATGCAACAAGTCTTTCTTTGTACTTTTCCAAAGTACCATCAACCTTGTACCTTAGCTTCCAGATCCACTTGGTGCCAATGACTTTACACTTAGGGGGGACGATCCACTCTGAACATAACCTTTGACTACCAGTCTAGCTTTGTATCTGGCTATTTTCCCATCTACAAGCTTCTTAACTTTGTAAACCCATTTATTTCCAATCACTTTCTTACCATTTGGTTTTGGAACAAGTTCCCAAGTCTTGTTCTCTTCAAGTGCATTGAACTCTTCCTTCATTGCTTCTTCCCATTTTTAAGAAGTATCATAGGAATACCTTGTTGGTTGTTTCCTTAATCTGTTTGAACTTCTTGGTTCATACTCTTCATGTGTATCTGAATACACGTCTTCATCAAATCTAGGTGCATCTTCATTTCTCATAACTGATCCAAACCTGGATGTACTTGCTTGCATATGATCTTCATCTCCATTCACATGCATATGTGATTTACCTTTTTCATTTCTTCTTACCTCTTCTGCAAATGTTTCATCATTATGCTCTTTATCTGCATACCAACTCTTTCCTTCATCAAATGTCACATCTCTGGAAACAATAAACTGTTTGGTTAAAGGACTCCATAGTCTATAACCCATCTGCTTTTCATCATATCCAATGAACATGTATTTTTCAGCTTTTGGTTCAAGCTAATGTCTAAGTTGTGATGGTACATAAGCATAAGCAACTGATCCAAACACTTTGCAATGATCAAGTGTTGGTTTCTTACCCCACCAAGCTTCATAAGGGGTCATCCCATTTAAAGCTGCACATGGTAATCTGTTTACAAGATATGTGGCTGTATTTACAGCCTAAGCCCAAAGATAATTTGGACAATTCTTCTCCTTTAACATAGCTCTGGCAAACTCAACTAGTGTTCGGTTTCTCCTTTCTGCTACTCCATTTTGTTGCGGTGTATACCTGCAAGTTATTTCTCTTTTGATACCTGCATTCCACAGATAATCATTGAATTCTTGAGAAAAATATTCTCCTTCTCCATCAGACCTTAGCCTTTTGAGTTTTTGTCTTGTAAGTCTTTCAACATATGCATGAAAATGCCTAAAAGCTCCAAACACTTTTGACTTCTCTTTCAAAATGTAAAGAGTTATCCATCTTGTTGCATCATCAATAAAAAGAACATAACACCTTGAGCCACTGATAGATCCTTCTTTTGTTGGTCCCCATACATCTGTATGTATGAGTTCTAGCAAACCATCGTGTTTGTAACCCTTCTTCTGAAATGGTAACATGTGTGCTTTTCCCATTTGACAGGCTTCACATTTGTGAATCATATGTTGATTCTTCATATTTGGTAATCCTCTTACGGATTGTTTTTCCACCATAGTTTTGATTCCTTTTTCATTAAAGTGTCCTAACCTCTTATGCTAGAGGTCTAATTCTGTAAATACTTCATCACCATGTGTGATCAATGCTTGAGCAATAATCCCTTGCACTTTCAGAGTAAAAAGTCTATCTTCCTTTTTACCATAGACAATTTGATTGTATCCATTCTCTGGATCTTCAACAAATACTCCTTCATTTGTAAACCTGACTTGAAAACCTTTTTCTACTATCTGTCCTACGTTGATTAGATTCTTTGGTGGTAGTGTTGTAAGACTGATTCTGTCCCCAACTTCTTGCTCCACCTCTACCATATCCGCCTCTTTGGCTTTGTCTACCTCTTTGATATCTTCCGCTTCTGCCTCTACTATTGTTATTTTGATTCTGACTTGATCCTTGAGAATTATGCCAGCAATCATGAGCCAAATGATTGCTTAATTTACAGATCCAACAAGTCTTCTTGTTGTTATTCTGATTACCTCTTCCTTTTGTATTACCTCTACTTTTACTTCTGACATTACCTCTTCCTCTTGCATGATTTGCTTGAGTAGTCATCTCTTCTTCATCCTTTTCTTTACCTTTATCACCTTTCTTCTTACTTTTTGTGTACATAGCAGAACTATGTTCTTTATCTCCATTTGTCTTCAAATCTTGCTCAAATGTTAGCATTAATCCAAGCAACTGATCTAAATCTGGTACAAAATGATTTAATGAAAGTTCAGTTGAGAGTACAAAAGGTTTCCACCTTTCATCTCCTCTCAATCCGACAAGTAATTGTCTATTAACCTGTGGTCTTCAATATCCTCGTCAATAGATCCAAGACTGTCTGCCAAGTCCTTCATCTTAGTGACATAATCACTAATGCTTTGACTTTGCTTTTTCTTGAACATTGTAAACTTTGACCATAAGCTAGCCTTCCTAGCTTTGGTAGTGTTTTGGAAATGATCTTCCAATGCATTCCATATGTCTTTTGCTTTTTCCAAACCTCTAATATATGGTAACAAATGATCTGTAATGGTATTGTAGATATACGCTCTTGCCGTTGCATCTTTCTTCTGCCATAGCTTCAAGGCTTCTAACTCTTCTTTCTTTGGTTGACTGTCGTCTCCAAAAGTAGGCTTCTTTTCTTCTCTTGTCACATATATCATTAAGTCCTTACTCATGAGTAAGGCTTCCATTTGCATTACCCATGCGGGATAATTATCTTTGTCCAATTTGTCAATAGAAATATGATATGCCATGGTCTTCTTGTTTTTGTTACTACCTGTGAGTGTAACGTTAATAGATTTTACCTTTCATAAACTTTTACCCTTGAGAATAACTTCGGAATGCTTTTCTGATGCCATCTGTTGTTGATCACTTCAACTTTCACCTTTCCAACGAAGAATTCTTCAGCTTTCCTTATATCTTCACTTCTGTTTACTCTTGAGGACCTTTCTGCTCTGATACCACTTGTTGACACGACGTAAACTGCGGAATTTGCCATGCCACAAGAACTAAGCTAGAGTGATATTAGAACACCTCTATAATCATCAGTAGCTTAGCAAACTTTCTGAAACTGAAAACTTTATTACTGTGTTTAGTGAAATCTAAAAATTCACTTTACAGAAAACTTCGCCTTTTCTTCAGGCTTCAATTCTGATATGATTTACTTCAATCTTTACAATTATGTGCTTGCTTACTGTTAGAAATTCTTTCCACCACTTATATGTACTAAAACTGTGTTTTAAACTGACCGGAATCTCATCGGAACTCCACTAGACTGTTACCGGAATGTCACCGTAATTGTATCGTAATATTACCGGAATATTACCAGAATCAACTGCAATTCTGTTTGTAGTTACTTCAAATGATTGTAAATGAAGTAAGGAAGTAATACCTGAGCTTACTTTAGTGAATGAACTCTATCTGCATACAGACATATGCTTACACACACATACATACACACACATGCACATACATAGACCCACATGCATACACACATACATACACATATGCACATATGTACACACAAATATACATATACATACACACACATATACATACACACATCCAGACACACATATAAATATACACACATAGAGATACACACATATACACATGCATACACACAAACATACACACATATACACATATACACATATACACATATACACATATACACATATAAAAACACACATACACACACTATACATACATATGCATACATACACATACACATGTGTACATACGCGTGCACATCTATACATACACATACATACATACACATATATACACACATACACACGTATCCACATGTATACATACACACACATACACATACTATACATACATGTACATACACACACATGCACACATGTATACATACACACACACATAGATACATACACCCACATATACATACACACACATACACATACACACACACATACACATACACACACACATACATATGCATAAATAATGCAGATGCATATGAATAGATACATACATGCATACACATATACACACCCACATACACATATTCATACACTCACATACACACTGGCATACACATACACACACACACATGCATACATAAATATACATGCACATAAATATACATACACCCACATACACACACATACACATACATATACACACATATATGCATCACACATATACACATACACATACACATACACATATAGATACTTGCACATACACACGTATACATCCATACACATATAGATACACCCATAGTACACACACAAAGATACACACATACACACACATATACACATGCATACACACAAATGTACACACATACATATATAAAAACACACATACACTCACTACATATACATATGCGTACACACACATAAACATGTACACATACATGTATACACACATACATACGTATACACATGTATACATACACACACACACACTATACATACATATGCATACACACACATACACACACATATACATATACACATACACATACACATACACATACACATACACATACATATATACATACACATACACATACACATACACATACACATTCACATACACATACACATATAGATACTTGCATATACACACACATAGAGATGCACACATGCACATGCATACACATGCATACACATGCATACACATGCATACACATGCATACACATGCATACACACAAATGTACACATATATACACATAAAAACATACACATAGATGCATACACCCATATATACATACACACACATAGAGACACACACATAGCATACACCCACATATACATGCACACACATAGAGACACGCACATACACACACATAGAGGTACACACATACACATGCATACACACAAATGTACACACATATACACATAAAAACACACACATAGATACATACACATACATAGAGACACACACATAGATACATATACCCACATATACATGCACACACATACACATACACACACACAAAGAGATACACACATACACATACACATATATACATATGCATACACAATGCACATGCATATGCATACATACATACATACATACATACATACATACATACATGCATACCCACACATACACACCCACATACACATATACATACATACATACACTCATATACACACATACACACACATACCCACACACACATACACACCCACATACACATATACACACATAGATACACCCACACACACACACACATACACATATACACACATACACACATACACATACCTACATACACATACACATACCTACATACACATACACACATATACATATATGCATATACATACACATACACATACACACATGCATACACACATACATATGCATACACATATATATAAATACACACATACACATACATACATATATACACATATATACATACAGACACACACACACACACACACACACACACACACACACACACACACATATATATATATATATATATATATATATATATATATATATATATATATATATATATATATATATATATATATATATATATATATATATATATATATATATATAGAGAGAGAGAGAGAGAGAGAGAGAGAGAGAGAGAGAGAGAGAGAGAGAGAGAGAGAGAGAGAGAAAGAGAGAGAGATAGAGATTTCTAATCCATTTTGTTTTATATGTACAGATATTATGGATCGTTCTAGGGAGAGAAAGATGAAACTTACCCTCATAAAAAATCTTATGAGAGGTAAAGTTTCACTAGATTCTTTAGGGGTTGTCATGCATGAGTATGTAGACATGCCTGATGAGGAACTCGACTTCACCATACAGATGCTGACCCAACGGCTAGAGGAAGGCTCTTCTACGGCTCCATATGCATGAAGAGACTTGTCTGCTTATAGGTATGTTTCTTTTCATAGATTAAGATCTTTAATGATATATAACACATGTTTTTATTTATTTTTACCTATTTATTTTTAGGACACCGATACCACCTCCAGCTCCTGAGAGCATACCAAAGGTGTCTATGAGGACATGCATAGGCAACCTAGGGCTTTTTCAGCTTTTCGTTCAAGCTAATGTCTAAGTTGTGATGGTACATAAGCATAAGCAACTGATCCAAACACTTTACAATGATCAAGTGTTGGTTGCTTACCCCACCAAGCTTCATAAGGGGTCATCCCATTTAAAGTTGCACATGGTAATCTGTTTACAAGATATGTGGCTGTATTTACAGCCTCAACCCAAAAATAATTTGGACAATTCTTCTCCTTTAACATAGCTCTGGCAAACTCAACTAGTGTTCGATTTCTCCTTTCTGCTACTCCATTTTGTTGCGGTGTATACCTGCAAGTTATTTCTCTTTTGATACCTGCATTCCACAGATAATCATTGAATTCTTGAGAAAAATATTCTCCTCCTCCATCAGACCTTAGCCTTTTGAGTTTTTGTCTTGTAAGTCTTTCAACATATGCATGAATATGCCTAAAAGCTCCAAACACTTTTGACTTCTCTTTTAAAATGTAAAGAGTTATCCATCTTGTTGCATCATCAATAAAAAGAACATAATACCTTGAGCCACTGATAGATCCTTCTTTTGTTGGTCCCCATACATCTGTATGTATGAGTTCTAGCAAACCATCATGTTTGTAACCCTTCTTCTGAAATGGTAACATGTGTGCTTTTCCCATTTGACACGCTTCACATTTGTGAATCATATGTTGATTCTTCATATCTGGTAATCCTCTTACGGATTGTTTTTCCACCATAGTTTTGATTCCTTTTTCATTAAAGTGTCCTAACCTCTTATGCTAGAGGTCTAATTCTGTAAATACTTCATCACCATGTGTGATCAATGCTTGACCAACAATCCCTTGCACTTTAAGAGTAAAAAGTCTACCTTCCTTTTTACCATAGACAATTTGATTGTATCCATTCTCTAGATCTTCAACAAATACTCCTTCATTTGTAAACCTGACTTGAAAACCTTTTTCTACTATCTGTCCTACGTTGATCAGATTCTTTGGTGGTAGTGTCGTAAGACTGATTCTGTCCCCAACTTGCTTCTCCACCTCTACCATATCTGCCTCTTTGGCTTTGTCTACCTCTTTGATATCTTCCGCTTCTGCCTCTGCTATTGTTATTCTGATTCTGACTTGATCCTTGAGAATTATGCCAGCAATCATGAGCCAAATGATTGCTTAATTTATAGATCCAACAAGTCTTCTTGTTGTTATTCTGATTACCTCTTCCTTTTGTATTACCTCTACTTTTACTTCTGACATTACCTCTTCCTCTTGCATGATTTGCTTGAGTAGTCATCTCTTCTTCATCCTTTTCTTTACCTTTATCACCTTTCTTCTTACTTTTTGTGTACATAGCAGAACTATGTTCTTTATCTCCATTTGTCTTCAAATCTTGCTCAAATGTTAGCATTAATCCGAGCAACTGATCTAAATCTGGTACAAAATGATTTAATGAAAGTTCAGTTGAGAGTACAAAAGGTTTCCACCTTTCATCTCCTCTCAATCCGACAAGTAATTGTCTATTAACCTGTGCTCTTAAATATCCTCGTCAATAGATCCAAGACTATCTGCCAAGTCCTTCATCTTAATGACATAATCACTAATGCTTTGACTTTGCTTTTTCTTGAACATTGTAAACTCTGACCATAAGCTAGCCTTCCTAGCTTTGGTAGTGTTTTGGAAATGATCTTCCAATGCATTCCATATGTCTTTTGCTTTTTCCAAACCTCTAATATATGGTAACAAATGATCTGTAATGGTATTGTAGATATACGCTCTTGCCGTTGCATCTTTCTTCTGCCACAGCTTCAAGGCTTCTAACTCTTCTTTCTTTGGTTGACTGTCGTCTCCAAAAGTAGGCTTCTTTTCTTCTCTTGTCACATATATCATTAAGTCCTTACTCATGAGTAAGGCTTCCATTCGCATTACCCATGCGGGATAATTATCTCTGTCCAATTTGTCAATAGAAATATGATCTGCCATGGTCTTCTTGTTTTTGTTACTACCTGTGAGTGTAACGTTAATAGATTTTACCTTTCATAAACTTTTACCCTTGAGAATAACTTCGGAATGCTTTTCTGATGCCATTTGTTGTTGATCACTTCAGCTTTCACCTTTCCAACAAAGAATTCTTCAGCTTTCCTTATGACTTGTATACTAGTGCCCTAAAAAATGGTCCTTTCACACAAGAGACCGGCACTTTATTCACTAAAGGACTAATTTCCTACTATTTTACATGGGTAAATCTCCAATCTTCTGTGGGGATGCATCTAGAGGACTCCTCTAGTGCCTTTACAACGGAAAATATATTACAAGAATGATTATGATACAAAAATATGATGTCCAAATCGGAAAAATTTTGGGGCCCGTCTTTTTCTCTGCTTTGTGCTTTCTTTAGCTCTGCAACACTCTCCCCCTCTTCGTCTCTGTCGTCCCTTGACAGGCTTTGCTTCTTGTCCTCAATTTGTTGTCCGCATGCATCCAGTGGCCAGTTTTGCCTGATTCTTGATCTTGCATTACGTTTTAGAGGCGCTCTGATTTGTCTTGGTTGCACACGTCGGACCTTGCTGTGTTATTCACTTCCTTTCTCTGCACGCAACCTTTGCTCATTGTTACCTGTTTATAAAACAGGTGTTCAGCTTTGAAGGCCTCTTCTTACTCCTTGTTTTACATTCTTTTCTTTTGCTCGC
The DNA here is from genome assembly GCA_020310875.1 of Ceratopteris richardii. Lineage (NCBI taxonomy): Eukaryota > Viridiplantae > Streptophyta > Polypodiopsida > Polypodiales > Pteridaceae > Ceratopteris > Ceratopteris richardii. The sequence goes on from CM035407.1 coordinate 144,060,145, forward strand.
CCGCAACCCCTAGAGTTTGACTGACTACCTGATATTTCGCAGTCTAATTCACCTATAGGCTCATTAATTCTGGGTTGCCATGGTAACTCGGGTTGCCACGCATGCCACCAGTAGAAGGTATGAAGATGTGGTGCTTCAGTCTTCGATCTGGACCTTCCACAGATCAAGAGGTTGAAGCACCCATGTGGGTTACGTCCTTTCCTTGGTGTGTGCGCCCCTGCGGGGCTTCTTGCAGAGATATATCTTCAGATATTTCTTTTTAGTGAGGCTGCTTCTTTCGTTGTCTTCTTCGTTTCTTCTTTTTACTTGACTCTCCCTCAACATTGCCCCCCTCCTGGACTCTGTCGTCCCCGACAGGCTTTGATAAGCGACGGGCATATGTTTGATATACTTTTTGCTCTGTATCATTTAGCAGATTTGCTTCACATATCATGAGTTGTTTCCATTGTTCTGCCTTCACACCGTCATTGGGTGGCTGTCTGTGACCTGCGAAGAAGCTAAGTTCATATGCCACTAATCTGGCATTTAAATTGGATGACATCTTCAAAAAAATTTCTGAATCCATCTCAAAAAATCCTGTAAAGAAAGCTTCTTCAAAAGTCTACATATATACACTTGGCAAGAACATTAATCTGGAATAATACGCCATTATTGTTGGTCTGCTAGGCATAACTGATAGATCAAAAATGAGGATTTCCGTGCCCTGATTAATACCTATGAAGTTCAAAAAGGTGTAGGCCGCATGCTTGAATACCTTCAAAACTGTAAGGATCATGCTAAGTATTTTGTTGGTCATTTTGACAGTTAAATCGGGTACTGTCACATAATTCTGTAGCCAAAATTCTATTGTTTTGACCATATAGTCTTCCATTGGCAAGTAGTTATGTGGCGGGCTCGGAAGCATAGGATAATTGAGCCACTGCTTATTTATAGTGCCGCTTCTTTGTAAATCCAAAAATTCCCTGGTATCCCTTCTGCGTGGTATTGGACAAAATGAAGGGTTTACCTGGAATGCATATGGCGCTGCTTGCCAATGCACCCGTAGTGTGGGATGTTTCTCCAAAAATTTCCGTTGCCACACTGGTTGTGCAGCTTCAAACTCTGCTTTAGTGTATGCGAATGTGTCGTGTTTGAAATTCAGCTGCTCATCTGGACTCTTCTGTGCAATCTTCTTTATATAACGTCTTGTTTTCTCTTTCAAGAGTCCGTATGGAATATTGAACGGCTTCATGATCTTGTCTAGGTCTTTATCTTTGATCTTGGCCTCTTTCATTACCTTGATGACTTCATTTTCGAAATTCTCCGTCAATCGGGACACCACTAGTGCCCGTTCCTTCTGACTTATTTCTGCAGTGTAGGGCATTGGATGTTCGTCATGTATGTCGGCCAACTGCTCATGTAGTGGAGAATTATAGATCGGGTGAGATAGAGGACTTACCTCTACCTCGTCAGTAGGATTTTCCTTAGCCGGCATTACTGGTGTCCCGATCGGTGTTTTCTCTTTCATTTGAGTCTTTAGTCGTGCTATGCATTCATCTTTCTCTTTTATCTCTTGCATGGCTTCTCTGAGTGTTTCTTTAGTGGCAAGCAATTCTTTACCAATGTCAGCTACGTTATCCATATTTTCGCTGTAGCTTTGTATCAATTTGGCGTTCACCTTTTGTAATTGACTCTTCAATTCATTGGTTTCATTGGTGTATCGGCTCTTCCATTCCTCAATCTTTGCTTGTTCTTGCTTTAGTGACTCTTCATATTTTGAGATCTGATCTCTTAATTCTTTTTCTTTGGTTTTTGTGGATTCCTGTTGTACGATTGGTTGATCATATAACAAAGACTTCATCAATTCCTTATTTCTGTTGCGGAGGCTGTCGTTCTCTTCCATATACAACTTGAGTTGTTGTTCTAATAACATGCTTCTCATTTTCATTTTCTCTTTCTCAGCCTCGCTCGCATCGTGTAATCTTTGCAACTCTGTTAGTTGTGTATGCAGCTGTTGATTCTGAGAGATGGATGCAGCATGTTGTAGCTTGATTGCCAGCACCTCCGTATTTTTGACTGCCAATTCTTTTTGTGCTTCAATCAATTGTGCCGATAGCTGCTCACTCATGATTTGAAATTGATTCTTTTCTCTTCTTGCCTGATCATAGTCGGCATCTATTTCCATCAACTGTTGTTGAGTGTCCATGGCCGTCTGAATCATTTGCTTGACTATCGGCTTCAGCTGAGTGACATCTACATTCAGCCATGTTTTTGGAATGCTTGGTTCTTCGCCGGTATTGACATCTTTGCCCTGTGCGATATGTAATGTAGTGTCATGGGGCTGCCTAATCTGAAGCTGGATCCTTGGCTCAGCCCCCTTGTTTGCTTGCTTTTCTTGAGGTGTGTCATCCGGCACCTCGATCACAACTTGTTCTTTATTGTGTAGTATCTCCGAATTCATGTTCACTGGAGTGTGGCTTTCCTCTTTGATAGGTGGTTTTACATGTGTAACAGTTGTTGGAGCTTCCTTGATGCTGATCTTTGTAGTATCATTTAATTGAAGGACATGCTCAGGTTCAATGGAATCTTCTACATTCTGTTCCTTTTCTTCATGATTCCCCGGCGTCACTTCCAATTGATCGATCTCATTCCATTCTTCTTCTTGAGTTTCTGTCCTTATATCAGTATCTAATGTATCTTTTTCAGGGCTGGAATCCGTATTGGTACTGGAATCATCTATCCCTAGTTCTTTGTATTTTCCAGCTTGTTTTGGTGTCTTCTCTGGACTCCGTTGTTGTTTCTCTTGACTTGTCTGTCTATAATGATGACCTTGAATGTTTAAGTTTACCTGCCCTTGCATGTACTGATGTGTTTCTTCGAGGGCAGCAGAAAGATCTCTCCTTGTAATATGCATTTGAGCCGTCGTGATCTTCGGTAAGAGATGAGTTCTCTTTGATTGTGGTGTAGCTTGGGCTTCCTCCTCCCGTAGACGCTTTGTACCCCTCATGGGTTTGTGTGTGCTCGTTCTAGCTTCCTCAACCATAACAACTGCTTTCTTTTTCTTAGGGACCGTAGCAGATTTTACGTATTTGGCTAGCCCTTCTGAGGTCGGCATTTCCCGTAAGCAATTTTTCATCTCAAGAGCTTCATATATCAATAGTGTTAATGCAGAACTGCCATTCAAAAACTTCTTCTGTCCCCATTTCTTCTGGGCTTCAAATAGCCTTTCTTGGACATGCCCTGTTAAATTAATTTTGTTTCCTATTTGTCGCATGGCATGTGATAATAGTTGTACTACAATCTTTTGTGGAGCCGTGTATCTGTGCATACTGGGGAAGCAGAAATGTTGATGCACCAGACGGACAGCATCTTCAATGTCTATTCTGTTAATCTCCAGGAAGGACCTCTTCTTCGGGTCATGACATTCCTCTTTGACACTAGTAATTCCTGCTTGATTCCATCCAAAAGCTTTATTGATCAACTCATGTGTGAATTGAATGGTCTTCCAAATTCTGACTTTATCCAATACTCGTGCTTCTGGAATTGATATCTTTGTAGCTGCAGGTTGCATGGTATTCATTACTTGTGCACATCTCTGAAAATCTGGAACATAGATAGGCAATTTTAGAAATGCCTCTATGCCTGCTTGTGTCCATACATCTTCTATATGAGGTAATTCCTGTATTATTGTTTTGAAGTCCTGTGACATGATTGGAAAATAGTGATCTGTATCCATAATCTTGATAGTTGCCATGAAAATGAGTTCCGAGACTGGTTGGTCATCCCGAAACCAATTGCCTCTTACTCTTGTGACTGATTCCAATGGAAGAAGCTGGACCTCTTCCTCTTGTGTAGCTTCGGAACTAGTAGACGCCATCTGCACTCAATATAGAGTATGAATTAGTTGCCATATATTATCAGAAATCCTCCTTTATTTGTTCGCCATAAGCTTGATATTGCTCCGAGTGAATTGTGTCGCCCCTTTCCTGTGGGTGTGAGAAAGGTAATACCTGGATTTTTCACATTTTTAAGTATTTTTATATTTTTATCTGAAAAGGAAAACAGAAAAGTTAGGTTATAGCCGAAGCAGTTATTAAATTTTTTGAGTAATTTCCTTAATGTATGTACAAGTGCTCTCCTATTTCCCAAGAGGAAAATGTGCTTGACTATCCTGAAATAGAAGAAGGATGTGCCGAATGCTTGGCCTTGTAATGTGGCCCTATCATGCATACTTTGGGTCTCGAAGGCTCCATATGTGTGCAATTGGAAGTAGTTGGTTGATGCATGCCGTTTATTTTGTCTTTAGGTATCCAAATCTGCTTCATTGTGCTGGGCCTTGTTGTATGTTGCCCAATTCCGATGAATGTGGCTCTTTTCTTGTTGCGTGTCTGTTCTATCTGATTTGTAAATCTCGGAATGGCTTGGGTTGCCATTACAGACTCCTTCTTTCTCCAGTAGCTCCCTTTTTGTGGCTGTTTTGCCTGTGGACCACATTGGTTCTTCTTGTGCTGAGGATCATCATTTCGGCTTGGTTTCTTTGGAGCGCATGACTTAGGAATCCAGATTTGCGAACAATCCTGTTGAGCGGCTACTACTTTCTTTGGAATCCATATTGTAGCAGTTCGTCGATGACTTCGTTGTTCCGACTGAATTGTTTTCCTATTTGATTGGTTGTTTTGATGTCGGTTGTGCTTCTGTCGTCAAAGATACTCCTCCACTTGATCTTTCTTTATCCACGCTTGGTTAGAGTATGGAATAGGGTATATTTTAATAGGTACAGATTTTGAATTACTCAGAGGATTAGTCTCTCTTTGGCACAGTGCTTTACCGAGGTCAGCTTCAGCTTGATTGACACTCTCGTGACTTGCTAGACTAGAAGATGGTGTGCAAGCAGAATTCAATGTGTCCGTACATATAGTACTTGATGAAGGTGTTTCTATAGTGCTAGTGATCATACATTCAGGACTTTGTTCTTTAGAATGAACTTTTTGCTCCATGCTCACAGATTTGATTGGTCGTTCGTCTAGCAGACTGAATACTTCACGATGTCCTATCCTGGCTGAGATGTATCCTAAAGCCAATTGAATGGTCACCTCATATTCGTAAATCCAGTCTTGACCTAACACTACCTCTTCAAGTAAATCCTGATCATGACACACTAATAGCTTTTGTTCCACAGTGTTGTTGCCAAGATGCAGAGGTAAGGTGATCTCACCTATGCATTGAGTAATCGTTCCTCCTATTCCTATCAACTGTGCCATCGATGGGCGTACTTCCTCCTTGAGTTTTTGGGTCAAAGAAAGCTTAATACAGCTTACAGCGGCTCCTGTGTCAATGAGAGCGTCCACCAAGTGGTACTCCGTTTTACCTGCTCCCAAATTTAAATATGGTTGCGTTCTCTGTGATCCTAGGTTTTGAGTGGCTCTAAAATTAGCCATCGGAATGAGTTCCTCTCCTAGTCGATATCTCTCATCTCGCTCTCTCATCCACTCTTTCCGTTTCTTTATTCTTTCCAATGCTTCCTGTCTCGCTTCTTCTCGTATCCTTTCCTCTTCTATGTGTCTATTCTTGCCTTTGATTAATCGAGACATTGTTTCTTTGGTCAACGGTATATTTTTTTACTCTACACCCACTGATGTAGTTTGGTAATACATCTCCATCTAAGGTTGCTAAGCTAATGGCTCCACTTGTAGATATACGATTAATGATTAATGGACCATATCCTCTCTTCTGCAACTTCTTAGCGTGTTGTTTCAAGGTATATACCAAAACTAAATCTCCTTCCTTCAAATTTTTGTCCTTAATGTGCGCATCAAAGTAGGCTTTCTGTCGCCATTTAGCAGCATAAATGCCTGCTACTGCTTGTAACCTAGTTTCGTGAAGTTTTTCTACTTGATCCAATTGAGCTGATAGTTCATGTCCTGTCCACTCGTAAGTAGTTGCTACTCTCAGAGTGGGAATTAAGAAATCAATTGGCAAAATAGCATTTTGTCCATACACCAAGTTAAAAGGAGTAGTGCCTATGGCGGTTTTATAGGCTACTCGAAATGCCCATAAAGCATGGTGTAATTGCTTATCCCAATCTGATCTTCCATCGTTAACAATTTTAGTGAGAACTGTACACAAGATTTTATTCGAACTTTCGGCTTGTCCATTGGCTTGTGGGTGATAACTTTATTCACAAAGTGCGTACCTCTATCACTCACAATTTCTATTGGTAGTCCAAATCTAGTGAAAACGTTCTCAAAGAGAAACTTGGCCGTAGTTCTCGCGTCATTTTTCTTGGTTGCTTTGGCTTCAACCCATTTGGTCAGATAGTCTGTGGCTACAATTATATATTCGGCATGGGATCCTTTCGCTGGTGGGCTAATAGGTCCTATGAAGTCTATTCCCCATTTCGTGAAAGCTCTGGCACTCATCATGGGTCTAAGTGGCATTTCATCTCTTCTAATTGGATATTTCGTTCGTTGACAAGTATCACACCGTTGCACATATGTCACAGCATCTTGATGTAGAGTTGGCCACCACATTCCAGCAAAGAGGATCATTTTTGATGTTTTATCTGCAGAGAAGTGTCCTCTTGCAGCTCCTGTATGAGCCATCTCTAAAACGGAAAGATATTCGTCTTCGTGAATGCACATTCGCAATTGGTTATCTTTCCCTCGTTTAAAAAGTTGTTTTCCTATAATGGCATAATCCTTACTTTGTTCTTCAAGTGTACGTTTCCTTGCTATAGTGGCTCCTTCGGGATATTCTTGAGTTTTCAAGAACTTTACCAGTGGCATGCTCCATCTTGGTGCTATTGTAGAATAGCATAAAGTTGAGTTCTCATCTGGAATTTGTTCTTGACAGGTTTGACAGGTTGACACATAGTTATGTGCATCTCTTTGCATGGTTGGCCAATATATGCCAATTCTCTTGAGTGTTTGCCACGTTCCATTTGCATTCAAATGAGTTTTCCATTGGTTTACATGTGCTTTCTGAAGCCACATTTCTTGTTCCTCTTCCTCCACGCATCTCATTAATAATCCACTTGAATCTTGGTAATACAAACTTCCCGCAATGATGTGAAGGTTTTTAGTCTTCCAGAGGTCTTGGGTTTGGTTTGGCGTGATCCCATCTTTAGGTCCATGAGTAAGTATAGGGATCAACTTTTCTGCCCATTGAGGACATACTTCCAGGTTAAAAAGGTATGTATCTGGCAGATCGTCTGGTACTCCTATGGGCGGTTCTCCATGGGTCATTCTTGATAAGTGATCTGCTCTTATGTGGGTATTTCCTTTCTTGACTACTACCTCAAAATCAAATTCCATTAGCAATAAAAACCATCATACTAGTCGTCCTGTGTTACAAGGCTTATTGACTAGGTACAATAGGGCTTGATGATCAATGAAGAATTTGAATTTGTTTGCCAACAGGTAATGTCTGAACTTTTTGACTGCGTACACCATCCCTAGGCCTTCTATCTCCGTGGTGGTATAATTGCGTTCTGCTTGATTTAATTGTCTACCAGCATAAGCTATAGGGTGGTCTAGTTTTCCCGTATCTGCAGGCTGAGCTAAGATGCAACCAATGGCAAACTTGGAAGCATCCACATGAATGTGAAACGGCTTATTCCAGTTAGGTACTTGAAGGATTGGTGCTGAACTCAATCGATTCTTTAACTCGTTGAAGGCTTTTTCACATTCTTCGGTCCAATTAAATTGTGTCAATAATGCATAAAGAGGTCTAGCAATTATGGCGTACATATGTATAAATCTTCGATAGTATCCACAATGTCCCATAAATGCTTGAACTTCCTTAGCCGTCTTAGGTCTTGGTAAATCCAGAATTACTTTAATTTTGTCTTCATCAGTTGAGATTCCGTTTTTAGAGACAATATGTCCTAATATTTTCCCTTGTCTAACCATGAAGACACATTTTTCTGGGTTAAGGCATACTCGATATTGTCGACATTTAGCAAAGATCTTTTCTAGCTCAGGGATGTGCTCTGATCGTATAGCTGAATAAGTACAAAGATCATCCACGTAGACCTCCATACTTTTTCTCAGAAATTCCTTGAACACATGGCACATCAATCTTTGGAAGGTAGCTGGGGCATTAGTTAGACCAAAAGGCATGACTCTAAAGGCGTATACTCCCCATTCAGTTGCGAACGCTGTTTTATGTTGGTCCTCAGGAGCAATAGCTACCTGATTATACCCTGAAAAGCCATCCAGAAAGCTATAGACTTCCTTTCCTGCCACCCTTTCCAAGAGATGATCTGTAATTGGTAAAGGATAACTATCCCTTATTGTCGCGGCATTTACTTTCTTCAAATTGATGCACACTCTTAACTTTCCATTTTTTTTTGGTACTACCACCAGAGGTGACACCCATTCTGTGTGCTCAATCTCGTATATGAATCCAGCATCTAACAATTTGTCTATTTCTTCCTTTATTTTTGCTGAATACACATCATTGTAAGTATATGGTCTTTGTTTAGAAGGTTTGGCTTCGGATGTCATGGGGATTCTATGCGCACATATAGAAGGGTCGACTCCTTTCAAGTCCTTATAGGTCCAAGCAAAGACATCCCGATATTCTCTTATGAGACGAATTAACTCTTGTTCTTCCTCTAATGAGACATCCTGTCCTATGAAGGTACATCGTTCTTCTCCTTCTTCTACAGTTACTACTATCTTCTTGGTTTGTTCCTTATTATCATATGCTATTCCAGGCTGTGCTTCTCTTTTCGGCATTTGAATAGTGATTTTTCTCTCCTCCACTTCATATTTTTTAAAGTGAGCTGGTACCTCGAATTGGTCTTGGGGTTTATTTTCTTCATCTTCTGATTCTCTTTCACATTCTAATTCCCTTTTCTGTGTGAGTTCCTGGTGTTTTCCATTGGCTGTGATATTTATGTTGGTGGTACTATTCCCTAGATCCATTGGTTCGGGATCCATTTCAATGCTCTCGTAGTCCTCCTTCCAGTCTTTCCCGATCACTTCTCCTTCTTCCGCCTCCTGAAGGACTACCACATACAGGCTCACATCATAACCCTCCTCATCGATACATTCATTCATGGTCACTACTTCTTCGTTTACACAGACATCGAGGGTCGCTAAAATTTCCATCCAACCGTGTGGTTCAAATTCTTCATCCGGAAATACTTGTGGCATGTAAGCTGGATCTTGTACAGACCTCGCTATTCCTTGTTTCTGCTGCCATCCTTTTCTTCTCTCCTCTTCCTTCTCTGCAGCTTGGCATATCCATAGATGAGTGTCCTCGTTCATCCAAGATTGATCACTAGAACCTACACTATGAATTGATTGATCGTCTTCCTCCTTATGAATTTGATTCCATTGTAGAGGTGGAACATCTTGATAAGTGTACATATGTAGGTTTATTCTAGTGGTGGTTCCTGCGTGTTGTAGGTATACCGCATCTTTTCCCCAATCTTGTACGACCTTTAACTGTCTCATGAAAGGCCTTCCCAGGATCATTTCATAATTGCTTGGCCTTTCAAAGTGACATATTGCTAAAGTGTGTTCGAATTCCACTCCACATGTAGTGAAAATTACTCGTTCCAACAATCCTAAGGGTCTTTCTATATGTCCGTCTGCCATTTGTATTTTCATGCGTGTTGGTCTTAACGCTGGTTTTCCCCATTTCTCCCAAATTTCTTTGGTAGCAATACCAACACCAGCTCCCGAATCTAAGATGGCTTTGGTAGTGTAACCCCTATAAGTAATTGGAAGGCAGGTATTTCCTTCATCTCCCTCACTAAAGTCTCCTACCTTATCCACTGGAATTCTCACTGTGTTTACTTCGTCTGCTATCTCTTTCTTTTCCTCCTTGACTTTCCATTGATTGAATAATTTCTCCTTCAAATGTGGTTTTACCTTCAACAGTTCTTCGAATGTTAGGGTACAAGGGATTTTTACCTCTCTAAGGCGTTGTATGATCTCAGATGTTTGGACTGATGGGTTCGTTTCTCGTTTCCTCATTGAGGGAATACGATACAATTCTGAATTGTGTTCGTACTCCCCTGTGTAATTGGGCAGTTCATTTACATCTTCCTCTCCTTGGTTACTTGCATCCATCGGTAAAATTTCCTCTGAATGTAGTTCAGGTATTGAACCCTCTATTTCATCTCCTGCTTCTAGTTCTTCAAAGGGTGGTTCAATTCCTTCCGCTTTCTTCCATTTGTCCTCTTGAGCTCGTGCCCATAGATCCTTAGTCCATTCTCCTTCTACTTCGGGAACTATGGATCCTTCCCTTCTCTCAACACCACATTCGTCATTCTGTGTTCTACTCACTTCAGGTTTTTCATGAGTGTTTACACACTCTTGGAATTCTCCTTCAGAAATTCGGGTATTGGGTAAAGGCGATGCAGGTTTTTCTAAGGTTTGTTGTGCAACTTCTATCAATTTTTTGTAGATCTCCAGTCTTTCTTTTTCTAAGTCGCCTCTTGGATATTCCCTCTCATGTTGTTCTATGGTAGGTCCTGCTCTTATTCGTGCCTTGTATGCCTGAATCCACATGGCTAATTCTTCAGGCATAGGATCTGCTAACACTGATCCTACCTCCTCTTTTTTGTACTGTTCATTTTTGTTTCCTTCTTCCCTCTTCGGTTCTTCTTTTGGTTTTGGTTCGTTTTCCTCCTTTTCCTTTTTCTGCAGTAATTTCTTTTCTTTTATCCTATCTCTTCGGTGCTTCCATCTCTGGGACCTTTTACTTGCAATACTTTTCTCCGGCTCTTCTGAGTCTTCAACTCTTTGAGGGATGGGTGTGTTCACCTCCCTGTTATTTTGGTTGTTCTCTTCCGTTTTATTTGGGGTCTCTCTGGCTTTGGCTCTCGTTATTGCTTTCAATGGTACTGTGTACTCTTTATCACTCCCTGATGACTCGATTACTTCTATTACGTTGATTTGCACGTTAGATGTAACCTTGTTGGGATTCTTGGGGCAGTCTCTGAAAAGGTGTTCCTTACCACAATCACTACAGTAGCCTTCCCAGACTCGTTGTGGTGGTGGTGGGTTTGGCAATATGCATTCTCTGATATAATGATCACCTCCACATCTGTAACATGGTCCTCTGGGTACAGGCGGTCTGTTCATGGGTCGGGGTGGTATGGTTGCTCTAGGAGCTGTGTACATTAATGACACATAGTCCTGCTCATATCCGTATGAACTATCTGATACTTCCATGCCATAGGCATATGGTTCATATAGTTGTCCATATTCCATCATTGAGCTTTCATAATTGGGATATGCTCCTTGACTATGGTCGTAAGATGAGTCATATGGTTCATTACCAACCAAAGGTGTGGCTGGGACTATTGCTCTCTCTAGGTTTTCTTCAGGTTGAGCAATCTTGACTGGGACAACGTTCTGAGGATGGGGCGGTTGTTGTCCTAGTACAGGTTGTGGTTGGGTGTATCCCTAATACGCATATGGTCGTGGCACTGGTGCCTACGGTTGATAAGTGGGATATCTAAAGGCTTCACTTCCCTGATCTCTCTGAGGGTATCCATAAGGTCTCATGTATGGCTGTGCTGGTCTGGCTTGCCTATTGTAAGGGCAATTTTCTGTACTGTGATTTGTATATTTTTGTTCTATACTACAATATTGTAGAGATCCTGGGACGGTGGGTCTATTATAAGCATAAGCAGGTGGTGGGACTACTCCCCTAGTACACAAGTGAGAAGGATGATCACCCCCGCACTGCATACATCTTCTGAGCATGGGTACTCTCATAGGGTTATTGGGGTAGTTCCTCTGTCCTTGAACGTTCAACTTCTTTGCTACCAAATCGGCTATTTCCTCTACATTGTTTTTAGGGATTGATGTGTTACTGGCCGAATCTTCACTTTTCAAGCTTCCTTGAGGTATTTTCAGGTCCTCTGCTAGGTTGTCTTCTAGATCTATGCATTCCTTCATGCATTCTTGCAAAGTATGAACTCTTTTTACATATACCAATGATCTCAAAGATCCGTTCAACAATCCTTCCAAAAATAATGACACCATTTTATTTTGGGTAGGTCTCTCTTCTACTGGGCATCTGTCCACATACTATTTGAATCTTCTTGCAGCTAATCTCACTGATTCGGTAGGGACTTGCTTGAAGCTATGGATCAGTGATGAAGAATTGTTTTTAATTCCTGACTTAGTGAATTCCTCAATCATTTCTTGGTATACTTGCTCCATGTTTTGAAAAGTATTAGGGTCCAATGGTTGAAACCATGCTAATGCTGTGTCTGACAAAGTAAGGCCAAAGGACTCATATTGAATCAAAAAGTCTTCTACCTGTTCGGCTCTGATTACTTGTTTAAATTCAGCTATATGATTGTAAGGTTCACTAGAGCCATCATAGTGGTTTCTCATGCATTTGGCAACTTGGATTGGCCTTAATCTTCTTCCTGCTTTGGGTGGTCTAGGTATTACAGGGAAAATTGGTCTCCCTATGGGTATGCCTGGTCCTCTTACTACCGGTGGTCTGACTGGAGCATGAATTCCATGTCTTGGGTCAATAGTTAGTTGAGGTCAGTAATTAGGGTTATTTGCAGGCATTGTGAACTGCACAGGTGGTCTGACTGGGATTTGAGTTTGCTGTGTTTGTTGTGTTTGGCCCGACTGTTGGTATGAATCATTATGGGATGTTCCAAGTGGATTTCCTGAAGTAGTGGCTTGGTCCCTAGGGGGGAACACTGGGATATTCTGATATTTCAACTCAGCTCTTTCCGCTTCTGTTAAGGGCCAATATCTTCTCTGATTCTTATCTAGATATGTGATGATGGTGGAGAAATCAGGATCTTGTAACTCATAGATGGTGACTGGATTAGGGGCAGCTTCCCATATTGAAGAATGTGCTCTAAGAAGATGCTCTATCCCATTGATCAAATATACATCCATTAAGGTGTCATCTTGGGGAATCAGGTCTCCTCTCCATATCCTAGCAACCGTAGATCTCCCTCTAGGTGTAGTTACTTGCTCTTCATTCCCTCCTCCATTTAAGTTTGAAGCATTATTTTCTTCACCAATTCAATTAATGTTTTCTGGGTGTTCTGTGACAACATATTGGATATCTCTTTTGTCCATGTAAAATCCTCCTATGTACTTGACTGCTGGTCTAGGCACTATGTAAGCCTCTGACGCTTTCTTTAACCTGGCCACTGATCTGTTTAGACCATCCAAATAAATAGGGATCTCATTTTGGTTGGTGTTCACATACTCCAAGGAGGTCCTGTACTCTCCTTCAATGATTGACATCATGCCAATCATGGGTACTGTGTTTTGCATATCCTCTGAAGCCATGGGAATTTCTTCCTCTGACTCACTAGAGGTCTCTGAATATTGTGAACGGTTACTTTGCTCCGCTAAACTTCCTACAGAAGAGATTACACTTCTTCAGCTTCCTAGAGTTCTTCCGGATCTCAGGTTCATCCACTTCTAAACTCTGATCAGTCTTTGCTAACCTTTTGCCTCTGGGATTCTTCACTAAAGGTCAAAATTCTAGGAAGAATGTTGGCTAAAAATTGACTGAAAATAACTTTTCAAGTCACGATACTTAACCTCCAAATTCCACGATCTCTGACTACAGACAATACTCGATCACTGGCCAAACGATACACGATACTTGTTAGGTATCGCGATCTCTGAAGACCAGACGATACACGATCGCTGATGAATATCGCGATCTTTGATCAAAACGATCTTTAGCACAAATGATACTTGGCTCAAAACGATACACGATACCTGCTGGAAACGATACTTGATACTTGGGAGAAAACAATACGCGATCTTTGGTAAGTATCGCGATCTCTGCAAAACGATACACGATACTTGTTAGGTATCGCGATCGCTAGACCAAACGATACACGATCTTTGACCGGTATCGCGATCTTTGCCAAGCGATACACGATACCCGGATTGAAACGATACACAACACTGATCAAGTATCGCGATCGGTAAAGACCAAACGATACTCGATCTCTGAGAGGTATCGCAATCTTTGATCAAAACGATCTCTAATCCGAAACGATACACGATCCGCGATCTCAGGCCAAAACGATCTCTGACCAAGTATCGTGATCGGTATGAAACGATACACGATCGGAGGGAAATATCGCGATACTCAACCACAGGAGCAAAACGATACTTGCTAAGTATCGCGATACTCGACCGCGGGAGCAAAACGATACTTGACCCTTAGACAATTTTTGCTAAGATTTTTCAAGTTTTGATTACACACAGATGTTTTATAAGGTCTCCTACCCTCTCCTCACTCTCTGTATCAATCAAAACACACCTTTTTTACCCTGTAAGTTCCAAACGATACCTGACGCAGATCGTTTGACACTGATATTGAATTTTTTGAGTGATCAAAAAGAACTAGCAACTGAGTGGCTCACCTTTGATGCTCTTTCTCACTCTTCTAGCACCCTCACTTGCTTAACGCAGCTCCACAAGCTCAAGCTCGACACACGATACTCAGCAGCTCGTCCCACGATACTTGTTCAAAAACACAAGTAACTTGCAAAGTGATTTTTTTTGGCTTTTATACTTGGGATTTTCTTGCTTTCAAAAAGAAAACTTTACTGAACAAAGACTAAACTCTACCCTAATGACTTGGTCTACTCTCTAACTACTCCTACTCTACTCCTTCTACTCACTTCCCTAAACTAACAACTCACTACACACACTCCAAGAATGAGAAGTAGCAAGTGCGGCTGAAAATGACTTACCAAAGAAGAGAAAATCACCACTCCTCCACTTACTTCAATGCAAAAAAGCTCCTTACCATCACACGAATGCCTCGGTTTGATTCGTTACTCCCCGGCAACGGCGCCAAAAAGTGTGTTGACCTAAGTACCAACTTAGGGACTTGCGGAGAAAGAGACTATACCTCAATCCCCTCTCAAGTGCATATAGTGGGGATACACGCTTTTAATTATCAATCCAAAGAGTATACAAACCTAACCGAGTGTATGAGGACATGCAATCATGTGATGATCAATGCAAATGGACTACTCAAAGAGTGTAAATAAGGCAAAGACTTATCCAAACAAGCTCCAACTGTTGGTTAAGGCGAAACGATACTTGGTGCAGCAGCCGTCAGTATTTTGGACTTTTCTCCCAGCTCCGAGCTCCAAACATAGCGAATAGAATATGCGTTTCGAAGCTCTCGAGAAGACGCATCCAATGGCAGTAGTTTCACTCAATTCCAACACTCCTACTTCAAGTTATGAGCAAAATACTGAGTCACGGGAATACTTTCCTACACTTCAGCACTTCCTACACTTCGCACACACCTTACCTACAGCAAATAAACACTTTCATGGATAGACAACACTCACAAGCACTCTTTTCAAGCAATACACATGCATACAAGCTCACAGAGAAGAAGATACAGAGTGAAGAAGACACAAATTCGAATTTCTGTGCTCTCTATTCTCACAATGGCAAAAAGTTCTTTACAAAGAGTCACATTTGACTTATATACTAGTGCCCTAAAAAATGGTCCTTTCACACAAGAGACCGGCACTTTATTCACTAAAGGACTAATTTCCTACTATTTTACATGGGTAAATCTCCAATCTTCTGTGGGGATGCATCTAGAGGACTCCTCTAGTGCCTTTACAACGGAAAATATATTACAAGAATGATTATGATACAAAAATATGATGTCCAAATCGGAAAAATTTTGGGGCCCGTCTTTTTCTCTGCTTTGTGCTTTCTTTAGCTCTGCAACAACAGTGGTATCAGAGCATAGTCAAGCAACATGGGAGATGGATTTCCATCAACAATTGACAAATTGGATCGAAACAACTACCCGGCATGGTCTCTAAGGATGGAGGCTTACCTTCAAGGGAGGAATCTATATGGATTCATATCCGGAGATGAAGCAATGCCAACCATGAGGAACAAAGGGCAACCATCACATGAAGAAGTGGAAGGACTTTCGAATTGGTGTTCGAAGGATGCACTTGCAAGGTCCTATATTCTAAACTCAATCTCTGATTTTCTTTTACCTCATGTCAAGGGATGCAAGACATCAAGAGAGACCTGGAATGCACTTGCTTCTTTCTTCTCTTGCAACACTCGAGCAAGGAAGAACCAATTGTGGATGGAGTTCACAACAATGAAGAAAAGCCCGAAGCAAAATGTGACTGATTATGTCACAAAGATGAAGGAGATTTCCGACCAACTTGGAAGCATTGGAGAGGTAATTGAAGAGGAGCAAATCATAAGACAAATCATGAATGGAATCAAAGCAGACAACACGTGGGAGTCATTCACAACAGCCATGGATTTATACATGGATATGCATGTACCCGACCTCAACACACTCATGGGCCAACTCTTCACTCATGAAGCAAAGATTAGCAAAGGTGGTGAGTCCTCAAGAGGTAATCAAACTTCTGCCTTATATTCTGATAAAGCTAAGGTCAAGGACAAGTCAAAGAATAGGAAGAATGAAGATGAAGGAAGCTCTTTCCAAGCAAACTTTGCAGGTAGAGGAAGAGCTAGAGGAAGAGGCAGAGGTGGAAAGCAAGGCAGGGGGAGATTCCAATCATCTCAACCTTGCAACATATGTGGCTTATCTAACCATACTACTGAAGAATGTTTCAGGAACCCGAGAAACTCAAGAGGAAGAGGATTCAATAGAGGTGGCTATGGATCAAATAGAGGTAGATACAATGGTGGCTACAACAACAACAACAACAACAACAACTACTACAACAACAATTACAACAACAACTACTACAACAACAATTACAACAACAACAACAACTATCAAAGTGGCCATAGAGGAAGAAGAGATTACAATAACTATGCAGAGGACCAAAGTCAAGAAGATTCATTATTGATTATGAATCTATCAGTGAAGAAGGGTAAGGATGATGATCACATATTTTACATTGATTCGGGATGCTCGAACCATGTAGCAGGAAATGTGGCTTTACTTTCTGATTTGGAAGATCCTCATAACAAGCATGAAGTGCAGACAGGAGATGACACAAAGCACTCAGTGGATAAGATAGGTAATGTGAAGACATCAGATGGGAATATGAACCTCTTAAGCAAAGTCTTGTATGTCCCTACAATTACCAAAAATTTAATAAGTTTTGGACAGATTGTTGAAAAAGGATTGCAGGTTAGATTCAACCGATTTGGAGCATATGTTGAAGACCCAAGGCAAGGCTTTCGAAGGATTGCCAAAGGAGAAAAGACAGGAAGGCTTTTCACTTTTGAAGTGGAAGATACAAAGAACATAGCTTTGTTTAGCTATGGATCTCAAACTCGTACAGAGTTGGAGATATGGCACAAAAGGCTTGCTCACATTGGTGAGAGGACACTCAAACAGATTTGCAGGGACCAAAGTGTACTTGGTTTGCCTAATATCACAAGGCAACACATGATTTACAAGTGTGAAGCTTGTCAACTCGGCAAGGCTCATAGACAACCTTTCAATAAGAAAGGATATATGTATCAAAATCCTTTGGATCTAGTGCACACGGATGTGTGGGGTCCAAGTAAGGAGCCATCTATATCAGGCTCAAGATATTATGTGTCTTTCATAGATGATTGTAGCAGGTGGACCATTCTGTTTTTCATGAAGCACAAGGATGAAGTGTTTGATTGCTTTAAGAAGTATATTGTTCTTGTTGAAAACCAAATAGGTAGGACTTTGAAACGGCTCAGATCAAATGGTGGAGGAGAATACTTCTCTTCTGAATTTGATGCCTTCTTGCATGAAAGAGGCATTAAAAGGGAAGTCACTACAAGGTATACACCCGAACTCAATGGTGTAGCAGAGAGGAGGAACAGAGCTATTGTCGAAGCTGCAAGGTCCATGCTCAACGAAAAGGGATTGCCGAACTACGTATGGGTAGAGGCTGTGTCGACAGCCACATATCTCATAAATAGACTTCCATCGAAGTCACTAGATGGAACCACTCTATATGAAGTGTGGAATGGAAGAAGACCTAGTCTAGAGCATTGCAAAATCTTTGGATGCTTAGCCTATGCTCACATTCCTTCTCAAGTAAGAGGGAAATTGGATCCCAAGGCAGAGAAGTGCGTATTTATTGGTTATGACCAAAACCAAAAATGATATAGATTGTACAATCCAACCAATAAAGGATTTTCTGTGAGTAGAGATGTAATTTTTGATGAAAACAAATCATGGTTTGATGATGATAGGAAAGTGAAGCTTCCATATGACTTGGATGAAGATTTTCCATCACTTCAACCAAAGGAGCCAAAGCAGATTGAAGAAAGTGATTCGGAGATTGACCTAGAAGACTTGGAAAGACTAAAGCTATGGAATAACAAAGGTAAAGCAAAGATGCAGGATGCTACATATGGACCCGAGAGCTCACATCAACCACTTAGAAGGTCTTCAAGGGAGAAGAAGAAACTAGAGAGGTTTGGTTATGATACTTCTTTGGTCACAAAGCACTCAATCTACATTGCAAAGGATTCAACCAATGAAGAACCTACCACATTTGAAGAAGCACAAAGCAAGAAAGCTTGGAGAGATGCAATGGATGAAGAAATGGAAGCCTTGAAGGAGAATGACACTTGGGAGCTTGTACCTAACAAGCCAGCTATGAAGATAATCGGATCTCGATGGATATACAAAATCAAGAGGAATCCAGATGGAAGTATAAATAGACACAAAGCAAGGTTAGTTGCTAAAGGGTTTGCTCAAACCCATGGTATTGATTATGAGGAGACTTTCTCTCCTGTTGCAAAAATGCCTACAATTAGGGTTCTCATTAGTCTTGCTGCATCTAGAAATTGGAATCTTTATCAACTTGATGTAAAGAATGCTTTCTTGAATGGATGGATTTCTGAGGAAGTGTATATGGCACAACCTCCTGGATATGAGGATGCACATCATCCTAACTATGTATACAAACTAAAGAAAGCTTTGTATGGATTGAAGCAAGCTCCAAGAGCTTGGAATTTCAGATTGGTGACTTATTTGTAGGACCAAGGATTCAAAGCCAGCAAGGCGGATACCTCTTTGTTCATAAAGAGGAATGGATCTGAAGTGATCTATTTATGTGTGTATGTTGATGATATTATTATCACAGGCAATGATCTTGAAGGAATCAAACAGGTAAAGAGTCAAATGAAGGAGGAGTTCAAAATAAGTGACCTCGGACCACTCACTTATTTTCTTGGATTGGAGTTGATCTACACAGATTCAGGTATATACATCACACAAAGGAAGTATGTCCATGACATGCTCGTCAAGTTCAAGATGGAAAATACCAAGTGTGCAGGTACACCTATGGAGCAAAATCATAAGCTTAGTGCTTATGAAGGAGAGCCAATTGAAGACATCACAAGCTATCAAAGCTTGGTTGGAAGTTTGAACTATGCAACACTCACAAGGGTGGATATATGCTATAGTGTTAGCATATTGAGTCAGTTTATGCATAAGCCGAGAAGACCACATATGGAAGCGGCCAAGAGAGTCCTCAAGTACCTAAAGGGGACCATGAATGAGGGTTTGTTTTATTCATATACTTCAGATATTGAGCTAAAGGTCTACTCAGATGCAGATTGGGCCGGATCTAGAGATGATAGAAGAAGCACATCCGGGTATATATCATTTGCAGGTTCAAAAATCATTTCTTGGTCATCAAAGAAGCAACCAACCGTGGCATTATCTTCTACTGAAGCAGAATATAGAGGTTTGGATAATGCAACTCAAGAAATCATGTGGTTAAAGTCTTTGTACACAGATCTTGGACTTCATTCTTCGACACCTCATATTTTTGGTGACAACACAAGCTCACTACATCTAGCAGCTAATCCGGTATACCATGCTAGAACCAAGCATATTGAAGTCCACTACCATTATGTAAGGGAGAAGCTAATGAGCAAGGATATTCAACTATCCTATGTCTCTACAGATATGCAATGTGCAGACATGTTGACTAAAGCTCTTGATGGTACAAAGTTAAGTAGATTCAAGTTGATGATTGGCTTGCAGGAAATCAAGGACAATTGAAGACTTATTTGGAGGCCAAGCATGTTAGGCTTGAGGGGGAGTTGTTGGTGTGAGGAACAAATCCTCTATATGCACAACAAAAGCACAATGAACCCAAAATAGGTCTTCCAGCCTACACCGGAAAATATACCTGACCTGGATCAAGCAATTTGACCCACCACCTGAAATCCAATGACTCCAAGATTTTGTCCACACTTAGTAGACTCTGTTAGCTTTCCAACAAGCCAACAAACACTCAATTTGGATGAGTATAAGTCAGGCAACTCACTGTTACAAAACAGACTACCTGTCTGTCCACCTGTGCAAATGTTTCAGTTACAGTAAAATGCGAATATCTCGGCGCAGCAGTACGCAATCACTATGAATATCGAGACAGAAAAAGTAGGAGAGATAGGCTTTCATTCAAGACAAGAATCACTGAATTTGGATTTATACACAGAGAGCAACACAGAGATGATCTGGGGCTGAAACTTCTTGGGCATGCTCCTCTGGTCCTTGGGCACTTGGTAGATGCTTCTCCTCAGTCTTGGTATCCCGAAAATGCGCCTTCATGCTTGTATGAATGTGTGTGTGACCTTTCACATACCCCTTCCTTGTCTCTTGACTCTTCAATGGATTCTTCTTGGTCTTCAAACTCCCTTGAGTGCCCTTTGATGTTTCCTTTTACTCCTAATGGATAAGGAGTCGTGGCTTTACCTTTATCCAAGTATTTATGCTCATTTGGAATATCCAAATTACCAAAATTATCCACTAAGCTTGCTCCTTCTTTTTCAACACTCCCCCTCAAGCTTAAGTAGGAAGTGTCTATGTCCATCAAGCTCATCATGTTCTTGAACTTTCTTAACTTTGATGCATCCAATCCTTTGGTGAATAGATCAGCAACCTGCTCCTTTGTTGTCACAAAATGAACATCCACTTCATTAGTAGCAACCTTTTCTCTTACATAATGGTAATGCACTTCAATGTGCTTACTCGTAGCATGATACATGGGGTTATTAGCCAAGTGAATAGATGACATATTATCTCCATAAAGGGAGATTGTTCCAACCTGCACATCCAAGTCAATTAGAAGCTTTTTAAGCCACATAGCTTCACATGTAGCTAGAGCTAATGCTCTATACTCAGCCTCGGTTGAAGACAATGCCACCGTAGGTTGCTTCTTTGACATCCATGAGATAGTCTTTGTTCCAAGCATTAATACATACCCCGAAGTGGATCTTCTATCATCAATAGAACCAGCCCAATCAGCATCACTCCATCCTCTAAGAGTTAGCTCTTCTCCATACCTATAAAACAATCCATTATTGATTGTATACTTAACATACCGAAGCACTCTTTTGGCTGTATTTAAGTGCTCTTGAGTAGCAACATGCATAAATTGGGCAAGTACGCCTACCACATAAGAAAGATCAGGTCTAGTCATTGTTGCATATATTAAAGAGCCAACCAAGCTTCTATATAATGTCAAATCATGAAGTTTCCTACCATCCAACATGCTTACCTTTGTATTTGCATCAATAGGTTGAGTGAGTACCTTACATTCAGCCATACCATACTTGTAAAGTACATCCAATAGGTATTTCCTTTGCAAAAGGTATATGCCATCCATTGCATAAACAACTTCAATACCTAGAAAGTACTTTAACTCACCCAAATCAGATACCTTGAACTCCTTTCCAAGGCTCCTCTTGATGTCTTTAATTCCTTCATGGTCACTACCTGTTATGATAAGATCATCCACATATATGCAAATAAATACCACCTTACTCCCTTCTTTCTTTATGTAGAGTGAGGGATTAGATTTGCTTTGAATGTACCCACACTTTTCAAGGTATTCCATAAGCCTTTGATTCCAGGCCCTTGGTGCTTGCTTAAGACCATACAAGGCCTTCTTCAACCTACAAACAAAATCAGGATGATCCACATCTTCATATCCAATAGGTTGTGCCATGTATACCTCTTCTTTTAGCTCACCATTCAAGAATGCATTTTTTATATCAAGCTGATATATAGGCCATCTTCTACCTGCACATACAGCTATTAAGGTCCTTATTGTTGTTTTGTTAGCCACGGGGCTGAATGTCTCTTCATAATCCACACCAAAAGTTTGTGTGAACCCCTTTGCAACCAACCTAGCTTTGTGTCTAGCTAGTGAACCATCGGCATTCCTTTTAGTCTTATACACCCATTTGTTTTGAACCACTTTCATACCTGGTGTTTTAGGCACTAATTCCCAAGTCTCATTGTCCTTGAGTGCTTTCATCTCTTCATCCATTGCTCTCTTCCATTCCTCCTTTGTTGATGCCTCCTCATACATTTGAGGATCATTATCTCCAATAACCTGCATCATATAGGCATAGTGCTTGGCAATGAAAGAGTCATAACTTAACCTTTGTATTGGCTTCTTGAGCCTTGAGGATCTCCTCTCCTTCCCTTTAGGGAATTGCTTCCTTAACCTTGAAAGCTTTACTTGTGGTGTAACCACTTCTTCATAGTCTTCTTCATCCTGTGACTCACTATCACCTTTATGATCATCATGAGAGTCACTAAGAGACTTATACCTGGATGTTGGTGATTCTGATAGACTTCTTCTTTCTCCCATGTGTCCTTGGGTAGCTGATCTTGATGTTGAAGCCTCAGGCCCACTCATTTGAGTTGATTCAACCTGCATATCACCTTTACCACAAACTGATACATCATCCAAGTTATCATCTATTACCTTTTCTTTTCCCTTGTCTACATACCAAGGTTTCAATTCATTAAATACCACATCTCTTGATACATACAACTTCTTGGTGTAAGGGTTATAGCATTTGTACCCCTTTTGCTCAGTAGAATAGCCAATGAAAACACATTTTTCAGATTTTGCATCAAGTTTAGATCTTACCTCTTGTGGAATGTGCACATAGCAAGTACATCCAAAAACCTTGAGATGTTCCACACTTGGTTTCTTACCATAGTAGGCCTCATTTGGAGTCAACTTATGCACACCACTTGTAGGTACCCTATTCATCAAATAAACTGAAGTATAAACAGCCTCAGCCCAATAAAATAATGGCATGTGTGCTTCATTAATCATACACCTTGCAATTTCAACAATGTGCCTATTTTTCCTTTCAGCCACCCCATTTTGTTGGGGGGTATACCTGCATGTAAATTGCCTTTTAATACCATTCTCATACAAATAAGAGCTGAATTCTTTGGAGAAGTATTCTCCCCCTCCATCAGACCTTAGGGCTTTTATATATTTACCTGTCTCCTTCTCAACCTCTTGTTTGAACCTCTTGAACATAGAGAACACATCTGATTTTTCTTTAATGATGTATATCCAAACTTTTCTAGAATAATCATCAATAAATGTAACAAAATACCTTGATCCTCCCAAGGATGACTCTTTGGAAGGTCCCCATACATCAGTATGGATGAGGTCCAAGAGATTTGCAGCCCTATGTGTGCTCCTTTGGAATGGTTGTCTTGCTTGCTTCCCTAGTTGACATGCATCACAAAATTCATGAAGCTCTTTGTTCTCAAACATGGGCAGCCCTCTTACAAGCTCTTCCTTGCTCATATTCCTTAGCTTAGGAATGTTGACATGGCCTATTCTCTTGTGCCAAAGGTCAAGTTCAGCAATCCTTTGATTACCAATCATAACAAAGCATACCTTGCTTGCATTAGGAGACACATCCAAGGTGAACATTCTTCCTTCTTTTCTTCCTTGAGCAACAAGCTTGTTTCCATCTTTAGGATTCCTTATAAAGCATCCTTTGTCATTGAAGGTGACCTGCAAACCCTTCTCTACCATTTGCCCTACTGAAATAAGGTTCTTAGTAATAGATGGAACATGCAATACCTTCTCAAGCACCTTGGCTGATTTGTCACATCCAATTCTTACATCTCCAATGTGCTCTATGACATGTTCGGTGTTGTCACCTGTCTCCACACATCCTTTGGACTTTGGAACCTGCAAATTGGTGAATATATCACCCTCACAAGACATATGATTGCTGCACCCTGAGTCTATGTACCATTTGGTATCATATTTAGCATCCTTTGAATAACCATGTCTCATAGCAAGCAATTGATCATTACCTGTTTCCTTGTTTGAAGCATTTGCATAGTTCCCTTGCTTTCTTTGAGTGTATTTACCATCTTTATATCTACAATCTGAAGCTATATGATTTGGTTTACCACAATTATAGCAAATCATACCTTTGTGGGGGTTGTAGCCTCCTCTTCCTTTGCCTCTACCTCTTGCCTTTGCTTGGAATGTAGAGTCACTTGAGCTTTCTCCTTCTTCTTTGCTTTGATGGTTGCCTTGATTGTTGTAGCCTCTTCCTCTTCCTCTTCTTCCACCTCTCCCTTTGCCTCTTGAAGAGTATAGGACCTGACCATGAGTGTCCTTGCTTTTGGATGAATCTCCAAATGATGCCTCCTCAGCCACCAAGTGAGGAATGAGGTCTTCTAAGCATGGAAGTGGATCTCGATAGAGGATAGTGGTAATGAGAGGCTTCCACTTGTCTTCTCCTCTCAATCCATTGAGAGTGACCTGAACCAAATCTTCATCATCAACCTTGCATCCCACTGATGCTAATTGATCCCTTAGATCCTTGATTTTGAGTGTGTACTCAACCACACTTTGGCTATTACCTTTCTTCATGGTATTGAGCTCATTTTTTAGTTGCATTTTCCTAGCTCTTGTAGAGGTTGCATAAACCTTTTCCAAAGCATCCCATACATCCTTGGCATTATCAAAATTTTGTATATGACCAACCATAGCATTAGAAATTACCTGAGATATGAGAAACATTGCTCTTCTATTCCTTTCTTCCCACTCTTTGAGCTCCTTCCTTTGTGCATTGGTAGTGGTTGCATCTTCAAGGTCTACATCAGGCCTTTCTTCTTCTCCATTCACTATGGACCATAGCCCTTTGCCCATGAGGTAATTTGTAACTCTGAACCTCCAAGGTTGGTAGTTGTCCTTGTCCAACAACTCCACTTTTTGCCCCAAATCTGCCATTGAAATGAGATTATGATAAAGAGGTTACCTTGTCAAGCAATCCCTTGTGTTGCACTTCTCTCCTCTTTGATGAAGCACCTTCTTCTTCAAGTGTACTTCCTTGTAGTGTGCTGCTGCTAATCCAAGCTTCAAAGCTCTGATACCAAGTGTGAGGAACAAATCCTCTATATGCACAACAAAAGCACAATGAACCCAAAATAGGTCTTTCAGCCTACACCTGAAAATATACCTGACCTAGATCAAGCAATTTGACCCACCACCTGAAATCCAATGACTCCAAGATTTTGTCCACACTTAGTAGACTCTGTTAGCTTTCCAACAAGCCAACAAACACTCAATTTGGATGAGTATAAGTCAGGCAACTC
Organism: Ceratopteris richardii; assembly: GCA_020310875.1. Taxonomy (NCBI): domain Eukaryota; kingdom Viridiplantae; phylum Streptophyta; class Polypodiopsida; order Polypodiales; family Pteridaceae; genus Ceratopteris; species Ceratopteris richardii. The sequence continues at coordinate 144,085,522 of CM035407.1, forward strand.
ACTGTTACAAAACAGACTACCTGTCTGTCCACCTGTGCAAATGTTTCAGTTACAGTAAAATGCGAATATCTCGGCGCAGCAGTACGCAATCACTATGAAACTCGAGACAGAGAAAGTAGGAGAGATAGGCTTTCATTCAAGACAAGAATCACTGAATTTGGATTTATACACAGAGAGCAACACAGAGATGATCTGGGGCTGAAACTTCTTGGGCATGCTCCTCTGGTCCTTGGGCACTTGGTAGATGCTTCTCCTCAGTCTTGGTATCCCGAAAATGCGCCTTCATGCTTGTATGAATGTGTGTGTGACCTTTCACATACCCCTTCCTTGTCTCTTGACTCTTCAATGGATTCTTCTTGGTCTTCAAACTCCCTTGAGTGCCCTTTGATGTTTCCTTTTACTCCTAATGGATAAGGAGTCGTGGCTTTACCTTTATCCAAGTATTTATGCTCATTTGGAATATCCAAATTACCAAAATTATCCACTAAGCTTGCTCCTTCTTTTTCAACAGTTGGTGCATTTTACCCAAGCCTACATGCTTGATATATTTGATATCATCCTCATTTGTAAGTCACATGAGTAGTCATGTGAACACCTCTTGTAAAAGAGTTCATTTTTATCTCTTGTAATTGAAAAAAGAAAAAGGAAAAGGATGGCTTACCTCATGCATGATGTAAAAGCAATTTCGTGGCTCTAACTACCAAAACCCATGACTTTTTGAGCTGACGGAATATCTCCTAACTTTGGGGATCACTTTTAGGTGGAGCCATTTGAATTCGAATTCAAAACTCCCTCCAAGAATAGCTATAAAAGGAGCAAGAAGGAAGAGGCGATTAGCAAGCCTTGTACATGACCACTTCATGTCATTTTGTAGAGATTGAAGAGCTTACTCCATAGCTCTATCATTCTACTCCCATTGTGCAAAGATTCATTGCCAATGTGGTTGTAATCATATGTGAATCTACACATTTATTATCATGTACTCCTCTGTTTTGTTCTCTGCTATACTCACTCAGAGCAGTACCTTCAGAAGGTGATATCTCAAGTTCTACTGATCCTTTTTTAGTGATTTAATGTGCGTTGGATAGCTCTTACTGTCTCGTTTCTGATATCAATTTTCAAGTCATTGGATTAATAGTTTTGAAGATATCTGCAATTTACTGCTCACTGGTCTATCTCTGTAGAGCCCCGAGAATGGTGGGCATGTTCCAGAAATTGATAAATCTTGTTCTCAGTGCTCAGTCCATCATTTGAAGTGTTTTAACTTGGATTGGGAAGCTTGCTAAGTCTATTTGCTATGCCCAAAAGGAATTTTTCTAATTCCTACCAGGTTGAGAGCACTGTTCATGTTTTCGAGCAGGTGTATGTCCAAAAATAGCAAGTTTTGGGAGCTAGTCATTTCGCAACTTGTCTGTCTTGATTTAAACTTTTGGGATACATGTTCCAAAGTACTTGGCTGATATTTTGGTGGATTTAGGAAGCTTAAAGGGTCTACTAATCAACTCTGAAGTCTCAGTTGGCTGGTGTGAAGCTGGTTGTAGCAGCACCTACTCATCTTTGGATTGCATCCACCATCTCTCTTCACAATCCTCACATCGGATCAATCCAAAATCCAACGGCTTAGGAGAAACCTTCCTAACTATCAATCTACGGTCTACACCAGACCTTATGTGACGTCAAAGTCAGGAACCTACCAATGTCCAACACTCTCACATGGCTTCTCCTCATAATGGGGGTCTTACAAAATATAGTGTTATGGAACAATGGTGGTGCTACATAAGGGTGAGGCATTGAGCATATCTAACACCCCCCCTTCAATGTCCACCCAAAGGTGAACGACCTTCTTGGCCTTATGCCAAGTCTTCCATGAGGGTGGAGCATTGACTATGTCTAACAACTCCTACGGGTGAGATTTGGTGATTGTAGTTAGTTAATGTATTCATAAAAAGCACAACCTTCTCTTCTTGTTTTTTGCTTTGTTCTTTGTTTTTTTATTGTAATTCATCTACTCTCATTCAACTTGGATATCATACGATATTTTTGGAGAAGTATCACATAGTTTTCAAGCATCAAATATCACGTCAAGCTTTATTCAATGAGTGTCACCCACCTCAAGTATCAAAATCCTTGAAAGCCCTTAGAAGTGGGAAGCTTGATCAAGAATGCATCTCACATCAAAGAACATAGTCTCATGAAATCATCTCACATCAAAGAAGTGAAGCTTGGAGCCTTTTAAAAGCATCTCACATCAAAGAACATAGTCTCATGAAAGGATTGATCATCCTTTTCTTCCTTAGAATGTGTGTGAGTTAAGAAACTGTTCAAGCATAAGTAGATTAGCCACGGAATGCCACTTGAAGACCAAGGATTCGAGAAAACTTGGGAAAATTTTTGACCATCCTTAGCTACTCTTAAGGACTAGAAAATATGGAATGATGTTGAGCACATTGCAGATACAACTAGGTTGTACACCGCAAAAGGGTCACTTGAAAATTTTTGGATCCACATAACACCATAAAAATAAGAATTGATGTTCACTTTTTTGGAGTCTCTTTGACAAAACTTTACCATTTGTCAAAAGCAAGGAAGAGGATCATCAAAAAATAAGGTGGTGATAGTTTGATCATTATTGATATAAGACACCCTTTAAAAGCTTTGGAAAAGAACACTCATCCATTAGCATCTCTCATGTAGGGTATTCGAGTGGTAGTGAGAGCTTTAAGCCATCTAACTCCATAGACCAAGGGGTGACCAACCATCAAAAGAGGGGTCATGCAAACTCCAACCTTCTGTGCCACCCAACACTTTTTGAGTGCAACCCCTCTTTTGCATCCCTCCACATTAAGTGTTGGTTCATAAAAGGAGAATTTCTTCCAATCTCATAGAATGTGCAGGATCCACTATTAAAGAGGATCAACCCTTGGTTCATCCTTTGGAGAGATCAAATTGCCTGCAAAATACGAAATCCCTACTTGCTCCTCTATCCTTTCCTCATCCTTCTTAAGTCAATTATTTCATCTCTTCTCCTTTGTGAGATCCTTAGCACAAATCACTATCAAATGCATTGAGAGGATCAAGAATCTTGGCCTTTGAAGCTTGTGTAACAAGCATACATGCCTGTTCTGCAACCACTTGTTGGGAGACTCACTTAGCGTTCTCATGATTGGAAACAAACGAACAGGGCCGTAGCACCTAACAATCACTCTAGCATCCTAGGATATCAGATATATTCAAAGAGTATCAATCCTCAAGTGGCATGATTATTATCACTTTGCAGGTCTTCTAACAATGAAATATCAAATCGCATGGCTCCCAAGATAGAGCACAAAATTAAACAGCAATCCTAAAGATCAATTAGCAAGCATCTCAGAGAATCAGACAACATATCCGAATATAAGTTAAGAATTTAATTGAGCAACAGTTGCAAGCGAGAGTCCACCATCTTATGGTGCACATAAGGAAGGACCACATAGGAGCTTCTAGGATCACATAGCATGTCATCTCGAGATTGATTCAACATAGACTTGAAGGCAATCAAGTACCTCCTAAAGACAAATTATCCAAGGAAATCACCTATGCACATTGTTTTATACACTATGACCATAACTCTAACCATTGTTGTACATCAAGTAACACCCGAAGATAAGTTTACCATATTAGCAAGGGGAATAAAATCCTCAAATACAACTTTTATCACTTATATATATATATATATATATATATATATATATATATATATATATATATATATATATATATATATATATATATATATATACACACACATACATATATGTATATATATATATATATATATATATATATATATATATATATATATATATATATATATATATATATATATATATATATATATATATATATATACATAAACCCTAAAACCTAAATATAACAAATAAAAGCATTGCATATCGTGCATTATCGCAACGATGTGCCATAAGTATGCACATCTATTTTAGGCACCATTTAAGGCGCCACCCAGTGCCAAATTCTGTCTCCAATGAACTAAGAACATATTTTTTATCTCTCTCATCAAACCCACTACAAAAAGAGAAAAATTGTATTAGTAAAACATCAAATTTTTTTATTTCAATTTATATGTATAATTTATACTCACTTCCATTTCAAGTGAACAAAACCTAGGTATGAGTCTCATAAAGCTCTCATTCTTCTTTTGAACTCCAATCCATGTCTCATATATACTATACTCCCATCAGAGTCTATATCACACTCCAGCCCTAGGCTGCCTATGCATGTCCTCATAGACACCTTTGCTATGCTCTCACGAGCTAGAGGTGGTATAGGTGTCCTAAAAAAAAATAGGTAAAAATAAATAAAAACATGTGTTATATATCATTAAAGATCTTAATTTATGAAAAGAAACATACCTATAAGCAGACAAGTCTCTTCATGCATATGGAGCCGTAGAAGAGGCTTCCTCTGGCCGTTGGGTCAGCATCTGTATGGTGAAGTCGATTTCCTCATCAGGCATGTCTACATACTCATGCATGACAGCCCCTAAAGAATCTAGTGAAACTTTACCTCTCATAAGATTTTTTATGAGGGTAAGTTTCATCTTTCTCTCCCTAGCACGATCCATAATATCTGTACATATAAAAAAAAATGGATTAGAAATCTCTCTCTCTCTCTCTCTCTCTCTCTCTCTCTATATATATATATATATATATATATATATATATATATATATATATATATATATATATATATATATATATATATATATATATATATATATATATATATATATATATATATATATATATATATATATATATATGTGTGTGTGTGTGTGTGTGTGTGTGTATATATATGTGTGTGTGTGTCCGTATGTATATATGTGTATATATGTATATATGTATGTATGTGTATGTGTGTATGTATATATATGTGTATGCATATGTATGTGTGTATGCATGTGTGTGTATGTGTATGTATATGCATATATGTATATGTGTGTATATATATGTATGTGTATGTGTATGTAGGTATGTGTATGTGTGTATATGTGTATGTGCATGTGTGTGTGGGTGTATCTATGTGTGTATATGTGTATGTGGGTGTGTATGTGTGTGTGTGGGTATGTGTGTGTGTATGTGTGTGTGTATGTGTGTGTGTATGTGTGTATATGAGTGTATGTATGTATGTATATGTGTATGTGGGTGTGTATGTGTGTGTATGCATGTATGTATGTATGTATGTATGCATATGCATGTGCATTGTGTATGCATATGTATATATGTGTATGTGTATGTGTGTATCTCTTTGTGTGTGTGTATGTGTATGTGTGTTTCTCTATGTGTGTGCATGTATATGTGGGTATATGTATCTATGTGTATCTATGTATGTGTATCTATGTGTGTGTCTCTCTATGTATGTGTATGTATCTATGTGTGTGTTTTTCTATGTATATGTGTGTACATTTGTGTGTATGCATGTGTATGTGTGTACCTCTATGTGTGTGTATGTGTGTGTCTCTATGTGTGTGCATGTATATGTGGGTGTATGCATCTATGTGTGTGTCTCTATGTGTGAGTATGTATATATGGGTGTATGCATCTATGTGTATGTTTTTATGTGTATATGTGTGTACATTTGTGTGTATGCATGTGTATGCATGTGAATGTGTGCATCTCTATGTGTGTGTATATGCAAGTATCTATATGTGTATGTGTATGTGTATGTGTATGTGTATGTGTATGTATATATGTATGTGTATGTGTATATGTATATGTGTGTGTATGTGTGTGTATGCATATGTATGTATAGTGTGTGTGTGTATATGTATACGTGTGTATACGTATGTATGTGTGTATACATGTATGTGTACATGTATATGCATGTGTACGCATATGTATATGTAGTGAGTGTATGTGTGTTTTTATATATGTATATGTGTACATTTGTGTGTATGCATGTGTATGTGTGTGTCTCTATGTGTGTGTGTATGTGTGTATCTTTGTGTGTGTACTGTGGGTGTATCTACATGTGTATGTATGTATACGTGCAAGTATCTATATGTGTATGTGTATGTGTATATGTGTGATGCATATATGTGTGTATATGTATGTGTATGTGTGTGTATATGGGTGTTTGTATATTTGTGTGCATGTATATTTATGTATGCATGTGTGTGTATGTATATGCCAGTGTGTATGTGAGTGTATGAATATGTGTATGTGGGTGTGTATATGTGTATGCATGTATGTATCTATTCATATGCATGTGCATTATTTATGCATATGTATGTGTGTGTCTCTATGTCTATGTATGTATATGTGGGTGTATGTATCTATGTGTGTGTGTATGTATACATGTCTGCATGTGTGTGTATGTACATGTATGTATAGTATGTGTATGTGTGTGTATGTATACATGTGGATACGTGTGTGTGTGTGTGTGTATTGTTGAAAGTTTTTCAAGCTCAAGAGTGTGGGAACATGCCCCAAATTGAACCTTCCACATCATCCACAATCAAAGGAGGCTGATTTCCACGAGTTTGAGGCATCAAATTATGCCCATAATGGAAAGAAGTTGATTAGAGAAGATTTAGCTCACCTCTTGATGTGATTGGACCTCACTTTTGACATGTATATGTTTTTGATTTGTTAAAGAGGTTAGTAGGTGGTCTTTAAAACCTCTAATGAGTTGTATTATGACTTAGAGTCGTGGAAATACGTGCCCAAGCTGCCCCCTTGCTTAAGCACACCCCCTACTAGCTGTTCTCTGCATATTTTGCAGAAATTTCACTTTTACACACTCTATCTATCTAGATGTTTTTGGTAGACCCCCCGGTCTTGTAATTGTTGTTTCTCCTTCATCCGGAATCCATTTGCAATGATTTTTGTCTTGTTGGAAAGCTTATAAGTTCTACTTTGTCTGCTATAAGTCTCAGGTTCAGTGCCTGCACATGTGCAGAGAAATGTCCAGAATAGTGTCTGTCTAGTTAGCTCATACTCTGTGAAGAGATCAAGTTATCTGTTTTGCTGCAGCTGGTTGAGGCATCATCCAGTATCCAAATGGAGTGATTTTACTCTCATTTGAAAGCTCTTAAAGTCTAGTTTATGCCTGCAAAATTTCATTTTCAATCTTTGCATATACTCAGAGAAACTCAGAAAATACAGAGCCTATGTCTGAAAAATTTCAGGATCCTAGGAGGGTTCATTTGCTGTTGTTGTGCACATAGGAGTGTTTATCCTCCAACAGTGGTATCAGAGCTATAAGTGGAGTATCAAAGAGAGAAGAAGAAGCTACTGAAGTGAAGTGAAGACTTCATCAAATTTTGAAGGAAGGAAGCAAAGAACGGGCACGTCAACAACAAGGGGAAGCAAATACATCATCAAATCAAAGACGAAGCTTCATCAAGAGGAGTAGCTCTATTTTTTGAGGTAAAAGCCATCCTTTTCAACTTCATTGCATCAAGGGGGAGGTTCAAAAGAGTTAGGAGGCACCATGGCTGATCTCAATGCTCAGATTGAGAAGCTCGAAAAAGGAAACTACCAACCATGGCGATTTAGAATAAGCAATTTTTTGATGGGGAAAGGTTTGTGGGGACTTGTGAGTGGTGGAGAGCCAAAACCCTACATAGATGAGGTAAATCCAACCAATGACCAGAGAAGAGCAGTAAGAGAGTGGGATGAAAGGGACAAAAGGGTCATTTTCATTTTATCTCTGTTTGTGCATGACAATCATAAATTGAAGGATTATGGAGAAATGAAGTCAAGGAGTCAAGAAGGAAACAAAGTGAGATGGTTGAAGGAAGGACATTTTCAGAAAACTCAAAGATATGTACACATATGTACATTAGCTGACTTATACCCTTGTTTAAGTCATACACTTGTATATATTCATCTATAAATATGTTTTGAAAATGTCGGGCAAGTAGAGCAGAAGAGATTTGAGAATAGGGAGAGAGAAATTAGTGTCATTAGACACATGAAGAGTGAGTGAATTGTCCATCCTCACTTAGATGTAAATTTTCTGAGAAATCGAAAAATTTTGCGCCCGATATTTTGCTGTCTGCTCCCTCTGTGTTTAATCTTTTGAGAAATCCTTTTGCACGTATCTAAGTCCATAGCTAATCTATCTATGGCTAGAATTTGAGAGGTTAATTGTAATCAGGCTGTGAGAATTTTGATTAGGAACATTCATATGTAAGAATGTTCTAACAGTCGAGAAATCTGGCGCACATTTCATCTTTAATGAAATGATCATTGCTCAGTCTATAGTGTAAAGTTTTACACAAATGAGGACTTAAAATCTAAGTTGGAAGGTAAGCTATCTATGGCTAAAAGATCTTGATCAAACGGGATTTACTTTGGGAGAACCAGTGCTAAGAAGTTACAGGTGTCAAAGTCGCCATTGCAGAGAAGCACTTTCAGACATAGGTAAAGTGTTTCACACATTTCTCAGTGTGTACTTAATCTTTTTGAGAGATTTAACTTGGCAAAGTTGCGCAATCTTAAGGCGAAGTGTTGTGCAAAGTTTTATCAAAAACTTTACAGGATTGATTAGTCAATGAGTGACTAATCTGCAGCAGACTTTTCTGAAGAAACTGAAATTTTCAGAATAATCAATTTTCTGATAATTTGGTGAAGATTCTCTAAGTTTGGTGGAGTCTAAAGTTGATCTTGATATAGAGGTGATCTAAATTCAAGGTTAACTTATTCTTTTGGAGATTAACACTCTCCATCAGTGGTATCAGAGCAGGTTGTGTCAAAATTGAAGTGAAGAAGACTTCAACTATTGCAGAAGTACAAATCTTTACATTTTGAAGGTGCAAAAGGTAAAGGTTGAAGAAAGATTGAAGGAAGACATACAAAGAGCATCAAAAGGATCAGAAGGAGCAACATTCGAAGTAAAGGTACATTTATTATCTGTAAAGGTTAAAGATTTGAAGCTACAGGTGAAGTAAAGATGGGAGATAGTCTCCAAATTGAAAAGTTGGATAGAGAGAACTATCCTGCATGGTCTATGAGGATGGAAGCTCACCTTATGAGCAAAGATCTGATAGGATACATTACAGGAGATGAAGAAAAGCCAGAATTCAGAGATCCTAGTGTTCCAACTAGGGAGGAGCTTGCAGATTTGAAGAATTGGATGAAGAAGGATGCTCAAGCAAGAAGCATCATCTACATGGCAGTCAATGACTATTTGCTTCCTCACATTAGAGGACTTGAGAGTGCTTGTGACATTTGGAATGCTTTGGAAGAGCACTTCCAAAATACAACCAAATCAAGGAAGGCTTCACTATGGGCAGAGTTTACTACCTTCAAGAAGAAGGCCTCACAATCAATTTCTGATTATGTGACAAAGATGAAGGACATTGCAGATTCTTTAGGTGCAGTTGATGAAGATATTGAAGAAGACAAATTGGTAAGACAAATACTCACAGGACTAAGAGGAGATGAGAAATGGAAGCCTTTCATTTTATCTACAGAACTTTCATTAGATCACTTTACTCCTGATTTGAATCAATTGTTAGGTCATATGCTAACTTTTGAGAATGATATCAAAGGAGATGTTGATAAGAGTGCAGGTCATGCAATGTATTCTAAAGACAAGAAGAAAGCCAACAAAGGGAAGCAACAATCAGGTGAAGAAGAAGGTACATCAAACCAAGCAAACTTCATAAGAGGAAGAGGAAATGGCAGAAGTAGAGGAAGAGGCAGAAACAACAAGGATAATGCAAGAGCTTGTTGGATATGTGGTAAGACCAATCATCTATCTCATGATTGTTGGCACAATAATCAAAACAATGGTAATTATCAGAACTTTAATCAAAGAGCAAGAGGTGGTAGATTTCAGAGAGGAAATTTCAGAGGTAGAGGTGGTAGGAGTTCTTTTGGAAGAGGTGGTGGAAGAAACTTCCAAAGTCAATTCTATAATAACACCTATTACAACTATGCATCAGATCAAAAGGAGGACTCAACTCTCATTATGAATACATGTGAAACCTCACATGAGGACATGAGAGTGTTTTATATTGATTCAGGATGTAGTAATCATTTGAGTGGAAATATTGCTTTGATGACTGATCTAGATCATAATGCAATTAATCATACAGTTCAGACAGGTGATACTACAAAGCATAAGGTAAAGTCAATTGGTTCAGTCAAAGCTAAGGATGGGAGCACTCTTCTGAGTAAGGTACTTTATGTTCCCACAATTCCAAAGAATTTGATCAGTGTAGGTCAAATTGTGGAAAAAGGTTATGAGGTAAGGTTTACCAATGATGGAGTTTATGTGGAAGACCCTAGTCAAGGGTATAAACAAGTTATTGCAGGAAAGAAAGAAGGAAGGCTTTTCACATTGAAGGTACAAGGAAATGTTGGACATGCTATGTTCACATATGGAGAGCAGAAGGTGTCAGAATTGGATCTTTGGCACAAAAGACTTGGACACTTTAATGAAAGAGGTATCAAAGAAATGATTAACAATGATTCAGTGCTTGGAATGCCTAACATTGCAGGTCAACACATGACATACAGATGTGAGGCATGTCAATTAGGTAAGGCTCATAAGCAATCCTATTCCAAGCATGGGTTTATGTATTCAGAAAGACTTGAATTGGTGCATACAGATGTGTGGGGTCCTTCAAAGGACTTTAGTATAAATGGTTCAAGATATTATGTCATATATGTTGATGATGCTACCAGGTGGATCACAATTTATGTGATTAAGGAAAAGTCAGAAGTGTTTAATACATTTAAACACTATCATGCATATGCAGAAAGGATTACAGGTCAAAAATTGAAGAGACTAAGGTCAGATGGAGGGGGAGAGTATTTTTCAAATGAGTTCAATGATTATTTGTGGAATGCAGGTATAAAGAGAGAAGTTACTTGCAGGTACTCTCCTCAACAAAATGGGGTAGCAGAAAGAAGAAATAGGACTCTTGTTGAGTTTGCAAGGTCCATGATGAAAGAGAAGAATTGCCCAAATTATTTGTGGGCTGAGGCTGTTAATACAGCTACATATTTGGTTAATAGATTGCCTTGTAAAGCTTTGCAGGGTATGACACCATATGAAGCTTGGTGGGGTAAGAAACCTACCTTGGATCATTGCAGAATATTTGGATGCTTGGCATATGCATATGTGCCATCTCAATTGAGGCATAAGTTGGAGCCTAAGGCAGAGAAGTATGTATTCATTGGTTATGATGATAAGCAAATGGGATACAGGTTGTGGAGTCCATCCACAAAGCAATTTATTGTATCCAAGGATGTTACATTTGATGAGCAAGGTACTTGGTATGCAGGTAAATATAATGTACATGCAGATGATGAAGAAGTAGTGGAACAAAGAAAAGGTAAAGCAAAGGTTCAATTACTTGATGAAAGTGAGAGTAATGAAGTGCAGATTGAAATTGAAGAGAGGCCAAGGTTTGATCCAGAATGTGATGAACCAGAGACCTCAAGAAGTGCAGAAGTTAGGAGATCATCTAGGCACAAATGGCAACCTACAAGGTATAGCTATGACACTTCATTCTTAACTACTAAAGATTATGCTTATTTGGTAAAAGCAGATGAAGACCCTTCTACATATGAAGAAGCCAAAGGGAAGAAGAATTGGGAAGATGCTATGCAAGAGGAGTATGATGCATTGATAGAGAATCAAACATGGGATTTGGTTCCTAAACCTAATAGTCAGAAGATCATTGGATGTAAGTGGGTTTACAAGACTAAAAGATTTGCAGATGGAAGTGTGTCTAGGTACAAAGCTAGACTTGTTGTGAAAGGGTATGCACAGACATATGGAGTGGACTATGATGAGACTTATAGTCCTGTGGCAAAGATGACAACCATCAGGACACTCATTGCAATTGCTGCTTGTAAAGGTTGGAAGTTGTCTCAATTAGATGTTAAAAATGCTTTCTTGAATGGTTACATTTCAGATGAAGTCTACATGGAGCAACCAGATGGGTTCAAAGATCAAGTGAGTCCAAATTATGTGTGTAAGCTCAAAAGAGCTTTGTATGGGTTGAAGCAAGCCCCAAGGGCTTGGAATTATAGGCTTGTAAAATTCTTGAATGATCTTGGATTTCAAGCATCAAAGGCAGATAGTAGCTTGCTAATCAAAGCAAGTGTAGATGGGTTTATTTATGTGTGTATTTATGTTGATGACATAATACTTACAGGAACAGATGATAAGGGGATACAAATGATCAAAAAGCAGATGGAGAAAGAGTTCAAAATCAGTGATTTGGGGAACCTATCATTCTTCTTGGGAATGGAGATCACTTATACTCAACATGGAGTATATGTGACTCAAGAAAGGTATCTTAAAAATTTGCTAACCAAATTTAAAATGGAAGATTGCAGGGTTGCACCTACACCTTTGGAAGTGAACCATAAATTGTCTAGGTTTGGAGGAGAAGAGTTCAGAGATATGAAACTCTATCAAAGTTTGGTTGGTAGCTTGATTTATGCTACATTGACAAGGCCTGACTTGTCATATGCAGTTGGTGTGCTTTCACAATTCATGCATTGTCCTAGAAAAGAACATTGGATTGCAGGACAAAGAGTACTTAGGTACATCAAGGGTACACTCAGAGAAGGGTTGTACTATGGGTTTACTTCAGATACAAGAATCAAGATATATAGTGATGCAGATTGGGCAGGTAATGTGGATGATAGAAGATCAACACATGGATACTTGTGCTATGTAGGAGACAAATTGATTTCATGGTGTTCCAAGAAGCAACATACAGTTGCTTTGTCATCCACAGAGGCAGAATATAAAGGTATGGTGGAAGCTGCAAAAGAGGTAATATGGCTAAAGACACTTTTGAAAGTTTTGATGTGATTCAGAGTACTCCTATTATTTGTGGAGACAATATGAGTTCATTATACTTGGCAGCTAATCCTGTATTTCATGCTAGAACTAAGCATATTGAAATACAGTATCATTTTCTGAGAGAGAAGGTCATTGAGAAAGAGATTGAAGTCATACACACTCCCACAAAAAGATCAAGTTGCAGATATGATGACTAAAAGTCTAGATGGACCAAAACTACAAAGATTCAAGGATATGGCTGGAGTAAAGAAGATAGAAAAGAACCTCAATTAATGATTGAGGGGGAGCTGTTGGTGCATGACAATCATAAATTGAAGGATTATGGAGAAATGAAGTCAAGGAGTCAAGAAGGAAACAAAGTCAGATGGTTGAAGGAAGGACATTTTCAGAAAACTCAAAGATATGTACACATATGTACATTAGCTGACTTATACCCTTGTTTAAGTCATACACTTGTATATATTCATCTATAAATATGTTTTGAAAATGTCGGGCAAGTAGAGCAGAAGAGATTTGAGAATAGGGAGAGAGAAATTAGTGTCATTAGACACATGAAGAGTGATGAATTGTCCATCCTCACTTAGATGTAAATTTTCTGAGAAATCGAAAAATTTTGCGCCCGATATTTTGCTGTCTGCTCCCTCTGTGTTTAATCTTTTGAGAAATCCTTTTGCACGTATCTAAGTCCATAGCTAATCTATCTATGGCTAGAATTTGAGAGGTTAATTGTAATCAGGCTGTGAGAATTTTGATTAGGAACATTCATATGTAAGAATGTTCTAACAGTCGAGAAATCTGGCGCACATTTCATCTTTAATGAAATGATCATTGCTCAGTCCTATAGTGTAAAGTTTTACACAAATGAGGGCTTAAAATCTAAGTTGGAAGGTAAGCTATCTATGGCTAAAAGATCTTGATCAAACGGGATTACTTTGGGAGAACCAGTGCTAAGAAGTTGCAGGTGTCAAAGTCGCCATTGCAGAGAAGCACTTTCAGACATAAGTAAAGTGTTTCACACATTTCTCAGTGTGTACTTAATCTTTTTGAGAGATTAACTTGGCAAAGTTGCGCAATCTTAAGGCAAAGTGTTGTGCGAAAGTTTTATCAAAAACTTTACAGGATTGATTAGTCAATGAGTGACTAATCTGCAGCAGACTTTTCTGAAGAAACTGAAATTTTCAGAATAATCAATTTTCTGATAATTTGGTGAAGATTCTCTAAGTTTGGTGGAGTCTAAAGTTGATCTTGATATAGAGGTGATCTAAATTCAAGGTTAACTTATTCTTTTGGAGATTACACTCTCCATCAATCTCAGCATATTAGCAACTCTATGGTAGGGCATA